>JAEAOA010002177.1:1375000-1420000 GCA_016746295.1 Potamilus streckersoni | reverse complement strand
TGGCATGTATTATATTTTTAATTTTTGTCTTGTTAAGGGCAAGCACGAAACAGACCAATCGTTCAAAGTAATGAATGCGCTGTTATTAATACGATGTCAATACTTTCAGCTCCATTGTCAAGATATGGTCGTTTCACTCTTAAAATTGATTTGAGGAAATACGGACAACCATTAGATACGGGCGCAATTGAAATATTTATAAATACTGCCGGCATAGGAAACACGGTTCAATTGTCATTGGAAAAATCAACAGACTGTAAATTTACAAGCGCAGAGCATGGTTGTGTTATAGTCCATCTTTGGCCAAAAAGTAAAGAAGCATATCAGAAATTGACAGAATTCTGCAAGAAGGATGAAATACAAACGTTCGTGATGGATTTATTACGCGAGAAGGATATTATCTCATCTATTCCTGAGGGGGAATTATCCATAGATCTCAAGGTTAACTACTATGAGGAAGCTGAAGAGACTGAAGGTATAATTTGTTTCAAGGCAAGACCGATCGTATTTGCAAAACATTGGAACCTAGAAGTTTTACCAAACTTACATCTATTATTATATGTTTGTGATGTAGAGCTTTACATAAACGAATGTGTTTAATTCCTTAGTGATCTGTGCATATGTGAATTTTAAAGAATGTATTGCATTTATTTCAAACTGCTACAGATTATCACAAATTTGATTAAGCATCAAACAATTACAAAAACAAGATTGAATAATTTCTCATTTTTGTTCAATTAAACATTTTTCATGTAATTTTATCTAATGCAGCAGCTATTTATGTCTTCTAAGATTCTTTCAGTCATGGATGTAAAATAAATTTCAGATATATCTTCAAGATTGTGTCCGTAGATAAGAAAATTTATTGCTTGAGGTCAGTAAATAATCAAATTAATATTCCCACTTGTGAGCCACCCCTGTTGTGTTCGGGCTGGATATTAGTTTTTCTTTACCTCTGAAACCATTAGGTCTGTTTTGAAATCATCTTCAAAGTCAATTTATTGACTGATAAAGCAATTTCAAACTAAAACAAATCATAAATATTTATATATTTTCCATGCAGAAACCAGAGAGCCTCAAAAGAACTTGATACAGTTGATCAAAGACAACCGCTCGTTTCTCCGAGAGAAAACCGATGTCCAAACCTTGATTACCGAGAGTTTGGAAAATAAAATGTTGAAGAAACTGTTCAACGATCTGGAGATAACTCAGCTGAAGAGGCTTTTGGAAAAAAATAGGATTGAAGCTGCAGACTTCTTCTTGACATGTTTGCTAGACAAAGATCCCAAGAAAACACAGTCTTATATTAACATATTGTCTGTCAAAACGAAGACAAAGATCTTCGAAAGACTCCAAAAATCAGAATCAATGTACAGTAAGTACAATTAGCTATCAAATTTGTTTGTGATTGTTGATAACAACATCAGCCAGATAATCAATAAACCAATGTCCCTGTACTGCGTTTACTTTCCAATACACATAGGAAGAACAAGGAGATAAGAGGTAAATTTTTTGTTTTGCGATCAAAAAGGCATGTGAATTGGAAGGATGCCAGGGTAATTATAGTACATGTAATTATTTAAATAATTCATATTCTCAATATACAAATATGTCATACTTTGCAATATGAAACAAACATTGTAATTGTCTTTTAAATAAACTTAAATTCCATTGCAGGAAATTCACAAGCGATCAAAGAAAATATTATTAAGCATTTTGAATTAATCGCGGATGAAATCGATCCATGTCAGTTTGAAGATATCTTCATGGATAGAGAAATTCTGAACAAGACATTTTTCAAGGATCTAAGAAAAAGGCACTCCAGAAGGCGGGCACAAGCAGCCAGCTTCTTAGAGGCGGTTTTGAGAAAGGGCGGTAGAGCAGTGTTTGCCCTCGTAGACGTCTTGAGGGAGATGGGATGTGGTGAGCTTGTGGAAAAGCTTACTACTTCTACTTTTAATGCAAAATTGTCAAAACCGACGCAGCAGAGAAAAGGTGATTCAGATTTCCTCTAAATTGTGTTACTGTAGAATGTGATGATCAAATGATAATGGAATATAAAGATAAATTTACAGGATATATATATATATATATATATATATATATATATATATATATATATATATATATATATATATATATATATATATATATATATATATATATATATATATATATATATATATATATATATAACCCATTAATCAAATATCTGTTTCAACCTTTTTAAATCTGTACAATGGTTAAATAACGTTAGATACAATTACATTCATAAACATGCAATTTATTATTTAAGTGAAGAAAATAGATCCACTTGATCAAGTCAGTTTATAATATGTCATTTAATTTATAAAGTTGAATAATATTGCGATGTAAAAAAACATCTGATATTATTAGGGGCTATTTATTTCGACAAAATAACTGATTATTTTGTAATTATTTTAATTTTCACACAGCGCGTATTTGCCAAAATGAGAGAATGGATTACGTTAATGTGGAAGTTTACCATGGAACTACTCCTGAGGTTTTGATGTGGTCGTGCTGCATGACAATAATTGTTGAAAAGAAACAGAAAGGTACGATTTTTTTTCTAGATGAAAAGCGACATAAATTTGTTACAGTAATTTCAGAAAGGGGATTTTACCGTTCGCTAACAGAAATATGTTCAATTCCTAGGTAATGAATCTATAAATGTTTAAATATCAAATTCCACCTACTCAAATCTATGTTGTAAATTGTTTGGATAACTGTAGATAGAATTTTGGTATGGACTGTCGGGAAATGAGCAAATCAGTTTTTTTACGGTGCAAAAAAGTTTTATTTGTAAGCAGTTTTGTTTTTAATAAACATACAATGTAAGCATCATGCTGTAGGAAAATAGCGGTCTAATGCCCTGAGATAATTTTTTTCTAATATAATTATTTGTTGAAATTGTAACCTTCTGAAAACTATTAGCATAAGTTATGGATAATTTGTACTCTTGTTATTTCATCAACACATTGCTCGTATGTCACTTTATCCAATCTTAGAGTATTGTCTTCTTTAATTCTGATATGAATTTTTAAAACAAATTATGGCTAATATAGTTCTTTCCTATCACACAAAATTGTCTTTTGTGTTATGTAAAGTGTTTGGTGTATTATTGCTGAAAATAGGATTCCATTCAATCTTTATCAAGTCGGTCTTGTGTCTTCTTTAGTAGCGCTATTCAATGTTTTTTTTTATAAACAAACACAATTAATAAGTAAGGCTTATTGATGTGTCCTTTTCTGTGACGTAAATTGTGTTTCTGGCTGATATATAAATATGGGGACGACATGTCAAGATCATCAAGCTGTTCTTTATTAGATAGACACACTATATACAGCTTGAGATTCAGTATTGGATCTCAAGTTCAGTTACTTTATTCTTCGAATGAAAAGTGAATTTGATACGTTGCAAATCACAATAAAGCGCTGCGCATGGCATGACCAATTTATAAAGAGTAAAATATAGGGATAATCTGTTGATTATCGTGTGTCATAAATGATGATGGCAATATCTAAAATGCACTAATAGCTACTAGCTATAGTGTAAAGGAGAACGGTGGACACACGGGATATTATTTTTTTCATTGATAGTCCATACTTAAGACAAGAAAATGGTCATATATAAATATTTCACACGATTTTCAGGATGTCTAAGGACTACAAGTACAAACGACATTAAATTATAAAACTTTATTAACAATGCGTAGTAAACCAATTAAAATCATCGGGATTCGTGACTTCATTTGCTCCTTGCTTGTGAAGTTGCTTGGTTGTTGACTTACTTGATTTTAGCTTCGAGCACATTAATAACTCTATCATGCATAGATAATTTAGGCAGCTTATTCGGAGGGACTTGGTGGGTTCAGAACTTGCGATCCTTGTCATTTTCTTTCGTGTTTTACGTTAGCAATGTGTTTATAATAATCCCTACCATTTTATCCCACAAGTAACTAGAGTGTCTGACAGAGTCCAATTCAATTCCATTGAGTCAGGATTAGTTCCATTGTGAATATTACATAAAATGTTTTCCTCCACAGGAAGGATCTAACTGAAATGGACCTTAAATGAGACATATTTCAGATGTCAAAGTTATATTTGTATAGAACGTAACTATAAGTTAACAGCGTTCATGCTATAAAACCTCACTATTGCTTGATATTTTCGTTACTTCTTTAGGTTCATAGCTAAACAGTTTTCAAATGTTTCGTTCAATTATGTGTTTCGCAGTAAATTGCATTTTTTGTGTATGGTAACGCTTTGGTGTTTGGTTGCATGGGTCCTCAATAAAAATGACACAGAATATATTTGTGCTTTTATAGATGAGAAGAACACAGCTGCTTCCGACATTTCAAACACGGATAAAGAGAAAATATACGAAAACTGGCAGAATGAAGAACCAGCTTATGAAAATTTCGTTGCTCCTGAAGCAGATGAGGGTATAGGCGAGGACGTTGTTCTACGTTTAAATGCTGAACTGAGCCAGATTGACCGTCCTGTCACGCAGCCAGAACCATCTTTTACTTCGGAATCGGAAGACAAATCAGTCAAGGTTTTTACATTCCCGTTGAGAAGAGGACCAGATAGAGAAAAGCAAAGCATACGTACGCAAATTAATTTGGCGTCAAAGTATGAGAACGACAGTGCTATTGATGTCAGACTGTGAATAACGTAATTATGATTTACACTATGCAAGAAAAAAATTACGTTGAAAGTTTCTTCCTTTTCCTTAAAAATTTTAAAGATAAAATTAACTTTAGTAAAATAATATATATAACCTCTGAAAATATAATAGTAAAATGAAAAAGACCGTGTTCAATGAGACATTGAGCGCTGCTACGGATACGTTTGTTCCTAAAAAATTTGAACATATAGATGTTTGTCCATTAAAGAGGTTTGATTTATACATGAACACTGTAATTCTAGATAACAAAACGTTTGAGATATTTTGTAATTATATGTTGCCTAATTTTCAAAGTAAGTTATAGGCAAAGTTTGAAATACCCACTGAGTCAAGAAAAATAAAAAACTTAAATCAATGCGTAGTTTAAATCAATATTTATTATAGAACACATAGGAGTACATTAAAAATGTTTCCAAACAAATAATCAAATGCAAGTATTAATGCAATAAGTTACGGAAGTACTTGTATATTTGTTAGAGGCTAAGATATTAATATCATCGAAGAGGTATTATCTCTTTCCCTTTTTAAAAACTTCACATATGCAAAATTACACTGGTCGTATACATCATATCAACGTGACCAGTCTTGTAAAATCTTTTAACAAAGCGAAATCCTTATCAAAATTCATCTTAACGATACTTACTGTTCAGCTTTAATAAAACAAAAACGTCAAATTATGTAGATGATTAATATATTGTCTGACTAACATCGTGATGCATTTGGATAATTATTCTATCATATCCGAAAAGGACACAATTCTGCAAATTACAATTCTGCGAAACACAACAGTGATGATATGGTTCCACACTTTAAAAAAGGACCATCATGGAATTGCAAGAAAAAAAACCTACGCTTGATATACTCTTTTAATGTTCCAGAGAACAATACGTGGTGATAAATGGTACTATTTCTGGTTCATGCAATGTAGCGTATAGAGTAACTAAAGGCAAAGTCATTGGATCAGTGCTTTTTCCTTGTATTTCAATAATATCGAGATTGAAATTGACTCAGAAAAATGACTCTTTGCAGATACTGTGAACACTACAGATCATTAAAAACCGAGTGGGATACAAAATGATATTAATTACCTAGGACAATGGGTACGAAAATAGAGTATGCGATTTCAAGCTGAAAAATTCAAGAAAATATAAATGACAAAAAAGATATGACATAAAACCAGTGTTATGTATATTTAATTGTTTATTTGTTGGTTATATATAGAAATGTTTATTACATTTTATTGTAATGTAACATTGTACGTTGGATTTGACCTTGTCCAAAACTGAGTTTATTTCTGCCTAAACCAAGTTGACATTTTATTTTATTTATTGTGCACAAACAATAAATAGCTAAATTATTCTTTCTGTGCATGGGATTAATATCAGGATCATTATTAATAGAAGAGGTAAATTTGTTTATTTGGGCCAAAGTTTTGGAGTTTTCTAAGTGAAATATACATAATCCAGGATATTGTTTTGTAAATATCAGGATCATTCTGGAAGGTTAATGTCCATTAGGTAATATTTTTTTAGTAAATGTTAATTGTGACATGAGGTCAAGTAGAGAACTATATTATCTTGCAATTCTGAAGACTTCGTCATTTGTGCTTTAACATCTTGCACTTTTAAGTTGTGCTATACTGTGATCAGATGAGATGAATTTTATTTTCTTCAAATTACTGAATTCATGTATTCATTTTCTTTTGAAATACAGAACTGCTCTGATAAAATTCTCGGATAAACACATTCATTAGAATTTATGCTGAATTCAAACCTGGAATTATACTACTGTGATTCGAAAAGTGACTTGACACATCAACATTTTAATGCTTACACAGACATGCCATTGATTTCCTTTTGGAATTTCTTCGGGAGTTTTACTAAACTTTTTTATGTTAAATTATTAGGACTTGTGTCTAAAATTCTTTGATTATTTTGGGATTTAATTCACAATAACGTAGTTCGTTTATCTCATTTTCTCTTTGTATTATAGGGAAATAAATTATTTGTTTAATTATACAAAGAATGTTGTTATTCACTCTTTTCTGTTACTTTTTAAAAAAAATACACTCGTAACACTAGTCATATTCACTGGAAGAGACTACTTTAGGAAGCGTCAATCAAATAAAATATTTAGGGGTCACAATCGATGGGGATATGAATTGAACTTTCATATTCGAGATTTATCGACCAAGGCAAATAGTCTTTTACCTTGTTTAGGACATAAACAGTAAACATTTCCACAAAATGCCAAACAATTAGCCGACAAGGATTTAGTTTAACCTTTTGAAAAAATATGCTTTTACGGTTCGAGAAGCATCTAAAGATGAAGTTGAAAAATCCAGAAGCAAATACCAAGGGGTTTTTTTACATCTGATTACGATTATATTCCAGGAAGTATGATTTAATTACTGAGTTATCTTGAAAACCTTTAAAACGCAAACTGGAATATAGATTAATGCGTTTCTGAGAAGGTCCTAAAACCAAAGCAAAAACAGCCTGCCAGAACCGAATCAAACCAAAACAAAGATCAACATGAATATATTATATAAAACCATACGCAGTCTTTGTACAAAAGCAAACAAAGACGGTAATTCATTAACAAAAACAATAATAACGACAGCAGCACTCTAATAAACCAAATGAGTTTATTTAAAACATTGTTGCAAGCACAATTTAAAACAATAAATAAGCTTTTGTTGTAAAGGTTGACACTGCGTGGTATCAAAATGCCATTACAATGAACACCGAACTAATCCAAGGTTCAAAATTATGTAAATCAGGAATAGGTAACGTCTGGTAGCGTAGGGAAGAAAAGTCCACCTACTTATTCTTTCCGTTATATAAAACGATACAGATAATATATGTGGCGTGAAATAGTTTCTCAGCTATGTCTAAGAAATGTGTTCCTTGTTACATATTGACTTCTTAAGACAGTCGGCACTGAGCTGCATTTCTGATTTTATACTTTTAAGGCAATTGTAAAATATATGGTTAAAATATATTAATTTGTCGTTGTTAGACACCTATATTGTGTAATCTTTGTTCTTTGTTTCGGCTTTCGCTAGCTAGATTTTGAAATTGTACATTTATTTCAATAATTGCACAAAGACTAAGTACTCAAAAATATTGGATTCATCCATGATCTCAAACATATTTTGGCCAATTTTGGTTGATGAGGTAATTAACAAGAATTATTTTTTTCAAATACAAAAATTTTAGTGAAACATGTTACAGGTCCTGCTTTTGACGGATTGGACCGATCTGACCCAATCGTGCCCCGCGTGTTCGTAATTTTTAAAACTATATCTAGAGTGATAAAGTATTTTTGAAGCAATAGAGGAAAATTTTAGTTCTATATCATATAAAAGTTAAAGTTTATTTTTAAATGCCGTTCTCACGTATATATCGAGAGGACGTGATGGAAGAAAAGGTCAAGTTCGATATTTTATAAACATTTTGTAAAACTTGTGTTAAAGTTATTTTTTGTTTAGTCCTTATTATTTATTAGCATTCATTAAAATGTCTGTAACAATGAGAGGCAGAACGTTGTCAGGAAATACCTGAGTGGAAATATGTACATAAAATTAAGTGAAGCCAATCAGGCTGCCAAAGGAAAGCAAAAAGGTGATCTACATAGGCATTATAGAAAACAATTAAGATATCTGAAGAGGCCAAGCATTGAAATGGAAGTGTCGATGGAGAAGAAATTATTTAGTCAGAATGTATTGAACTGACAAACAGCAGGAGAGAAATTGAAGAAATAGATGTTAACATAGATGTAATTCAACCTGATGCAACAAATAGCCAGAGCGAGAGAGACAGACAGACAGAGAGACAGAGACAGAGAGACAGAGAAGGCAGCAGCAGAGGCTGAACCCAACAACTTTCTAGAGACCTGTTTTTGAATTCTAAGGGTTCCTACGAAGGCTGAGAAAAACGTATTTGCCTTAATAGTAAAAACTTCTCTAATTGACCAGATTTTTTGCACGATATATTCACGATTTGGTCACTACAAGTATGTCCTTCAGCCTCTCTACTGCTATGAATTAACCAAAGATTTTATCTAAACCTACACGATACATTGATCTAGGATCATGCAAATTTATCGTTATAAATCCAAATGGAACAGCTTGGGCTCTAGAAAATAAATTTTTTAATTTAATTATATCCATATCACCAGAACATCAAGTATAATAAATATTTTGCAAAGTATAATTATCTACGCCATTAAACACAACCAAAATATTACAGTTATCTCTGATCACCTTATGTATCTGCGTGTATCTATGAGTAACATAAATCACGTCGGTATTTTTATCTCTTCCTCGAGAAAATATACTAGCTGGATTGGATTGTTTGTCCAGCATCACAACATCGTACACTACGAGATTAATAATGAGTCCATCTATGTTATCTACGGATGGAGCTTCATCAATATCGGTAATAAAAGCAATGATTTCATTTTTGTCCAGTAATTTTGCATTTTGATTAAAATCTTTAAGTACTTCGGAACATAGTTGGTCATCTACAGATGGGGCTATCAAATACGACTTATTCTACTTGAGCCATCGCATAATCACATTAAGCAATATTTGTGTCTTTCCACTTCTAGATGGACCTATTATAATCATTCTGATAGAATTAGGTAACGCTGGATAGGGCCTTACTGGCTCTTGTTTTCGTGTCGCAGAAAAGTCAATTATATCTATATAATAATGATATGAGTTTATATTGTGTTCGATGTAGAGCAACAACTCCCACAGTCTGATTGACAAAGATAACAACAAAAAATAAGAGACGCGCACTCACAGGAAAGTGTGCAAAATGTGGTAAAAGCAAATATAAATTTGTTTCCGCGTCACAAATAGTGGTGATATATCCGCTTCGTTAGGGAAATTGCCAGGAACTCCATGGGCAAAATGCCCTCGTGAGAAACAAATTCCCGGATATAATTATTGTGGTCCTGGAACTCGTCTCGATATCAGACTCGATAAACAAGATCAACCAAAACCTGGAGAGTATCCAGTAAATAAGATCGATCAAGCGTGTCACATTCACGACGTTGCTTATAAAAATCCAAATTTGCAACAACGGCATCTCGCAGATATAAAGTTGATTCGCGCGTTAAATTCTATACCTAAAAAAACTCTCAGACAATCTCTCGCTAGCTTCCTAATACAATTTGCTATGAAAGGTAAAATAATGATAGAGGCTGGTAATTAATCAACTGATTATTATAATGGAATCTATTCATTATTCTCCGACTGGGTATTGGCGAGGTAAGGCAGCGATTAGCAAACTTGCCGCTTAAGCAAAAGTTTCGCGTGATGTTGGTGAAGCGTGGTTAGCACGACAGGCAATATAGCAAATCTTTCTAAATCTACTTAAAACAATTCAATACACACATTTCGATGTCAAAGTTCCTAATGAAGTTCATCAAGCGGATATCTTGTTTTTGCCACATGATACCATTAAAACAGGTAGACGTCAACACACATACAGATACGCTTTAACCGTCGTTGTCGTTGCGAGCAGATATAATAAAGAGGAGCCGCTATCAACAAAGACAGCATCTGAAGTTGTATCTGCGTTTAAACAAATTTATCAGCGGAAACTCTTACAATGGCCAAAACTACTACAAGTTGATCCTGGCAAAGAATTTCTTGGTGCAGTATCATCTTTGATGAACGAGCACAACGTTGAAATCAGACAAGGACGCATTGAGATTCATCATGATCAGGTAATCGTTGAACGATTTAATCGAACACTTGCTGAACGGTTATTCGGATATCAATATGCAAAGGAAATATCCCTGAACAAAGTTCAGGCAGATACAAGATCTCGTGAATGGGTTGCAAGGTTACCGAGTGTGATAGCTGCGCTGAATAAGGAAAATTACTCGTGCATCTTCTATGAAACCGTCTCATACGATCACACAAACATATATACCGATAAAACGTAAATCTATTTCTCAACCAGTACTAGGCAATGTTACGGTTTGATATTTGTACGAACCTGACGAACTCGAAAAAGGCAGATAAAGGGCAATTAATCCAATTTGTAGTGTAACTACACACAAAATATCCAGCGTGGTAAGGTCCACAGGTAGACCTAGAATATACAGATTAGATTCAACTGCTCCTCGGCGTGGATTTATACGCGAACAATTACAAATAATTCCTGAGGATACGCAATTACCACTGAGTACACTTTTATAAACTTGCAGCTCCTCGACGTCGATTACACTCCAAACGGGTCAGCTTCACATTTTCGCGCGTGTGATCAAGACTACCATTAATTCCATCAACGGTAAATTGTCTTGGGTTATTGCACGAATACTGCCACAACATTATTGCGTTGCAATTTGTGCAATGATTATTTTGTCGTTGTTTTAATATCATAATAATATCCATATCTATATCAAACTCGCGATTATTTTTTGTCACACTGCTTATAGTTGACTAATTTTTTATTAACATCGACATTATTAGTGATTTCTTCGGTTATTACGCAATCCATGATAACCCGTTTCAGTTGTTATATTCTTCTAACTCTAGATACTGGAGACAAACTAGATTTTGACCACTCAATACTATCATTGACGATCCAAACTTTAGCATCAGTGATAGTTAATCTCTGCGACGAATGAATCGTTATAGCATACCATAACGTCCATGGCAGTATATCCCTGTTTAAAGCGCTCTCGACAACATCAACAGCGACAACGATAATATCATTTAACACAAGATTTTGTATTCCTCCACCAGGAATCTCAACATCAACATTTTGTTGTCTAGTATCTGCTGGGTGATAACACAACGGTACAGGTAACCTTGGAAATTTTTCCTTGTGTAACGCATATAATTTCTTTTGTAGTTCGTCACGAACTATTTTTCTACTGGCAACTATCAAATCAGCAGGTTTACATAGGGTCCAAAAATCATTCATGAATGTTTCTGGAATTATCTCACGCATTACTTCACACTGTATTTTATCTGGTATTAGTCGTATTAATTTTTTCTAATTCTTTTAGCGACTCATCAACAGCTCTATGATCATCATATATTTTTTCGTAATAATCTACAAATGTTTTTAGCCACTCATATGGAGACTGCTCAAGAGTGGTGGTTGACCATGATCTCCACACAAATTCACAGCAGTAATTTTTAGTAACAGCCAATCAAGAAATATTTGTAATACCTCCAGAGGCACCGTGTATATCTCGTCCCATATGATGAGTTTAGGTATATATTTTTCAACCATTCGTGATGAGGTCCATGTATATCTGCACCATCTAAAGAAACTATGATATGTACATGATTTAACACCTCGTTACTTTATTTCCCAGGCGAGCTTGTGCGTTGGTGTCAAAAAAATCATCTCTAAACTCATGAATAAGTTAATCGCACGTGTTGTTTTACCTGAACCTCCACACCCATTTAGGTAAACGGTCTTATGTCTAGATACAGGATCATGTTAGGCGTACAACTTGATAATAGGTTTTTATCACAACTATGTATAAACTGTTCCATGTCCTAGGATAATATTGAGAAATGTGGTAAATGGTGTAAGCTCATACTTGACCACAAAGAGACGCAAGCATTAGAGACATGTTATGGGCTGTTTCCGTATACCTTTAAATGAAATATTCAATATTCAAAGATGGAAGAGCCACAATATATGTTTGTTTTTTGTTTGGTTGAAGTTTTACGGTGCACCAGCACAAAGAGGCCATTTAGCGCCATACAAAATGTTATATCCTTCATTTTATACAAATGGTAAAAAGGGTCTGTATCGGCCAGCGATACGAAACCAAATTGCTAACGGTATAATGATAAAAATGGTAACGGTGATAAAAAAATAAAGTTTCCCGATCAACAGGGATTGCAAATAATGTATGACAACGAAAATATATGAAAGGTAATTAAAATATAGCGATCGTACATATATAACACATAAAAATGTTTAAGGTGATAGCATAAAAGTTATAACTTATGATATATGTTTACTTCCTAAATAAATGACAATTATGATTATTTATTGACAAACTGACTTTAATGAATACGATAGAACATTTATTTACGTATTGAACGTTGTGTCTCTGGACAGAAAATTATACACTCCCATACGTTGGGCGTTGTTTTTTTAAGTGGATTTTGTTGGGAGTATTTTGTAATCTGAGATAGATATAATCAATTTGAGATAGAAAATGTTTAACAGTGGAAACACCCGAAGCCAAATCAATGTATAAATCGTAGAATTTGCAAAACCAGAAATTAATGAATGAAAATTAACCTGTCTTGATACTGTATATCGTCGAAATATAACAATCTGACTATAAGTAGACTTTAGTTAGAGAATTAGATCAATGACTGCATAAATAATGATAGAATTCCATATGCTTGTATTTTATTCAAGAAAGCATTCCTGGATTACTGTCAGAACACATACTTACGCAGACTAAGAATATATGCCTAAAACGTTCAAACGATAATAAAAGGGAAGCAAACACTGGATTTTTGCGATGTGTTTTTGAAATGTAATTATCATAGGCGTATTAATGTGAATATAAGCAGCAGGGAGGGTGAACCCTACAAATTTTTGCGACAAAATCGATTAAAGCCTCAGAATGCCAAATGGAGCCTTCCTACGAAATCTCATATTTTAACCAAAAAAAAATTAAAGACCCCATTTTACAAATGGAGCCTTAGCGATTTTGTCGCAAATACATTGTCATAACCACCCTCAAATTGCTGCCATCTACGTCTACAAATTTTTGCGATAAAATCGATTAAAGCCTCAGAATGCCAAATGGAACCTTCCTACGAAATCTCATATTTTAACCAAAAAAAATTAAAGACCCCATTTTACAAATGGAGCCTTAGCGATTTTGTCGCAAATACATTGTCATAACCACCCTCAAATTGCTGCCATCTACGGTCGCAAATATGTGGTCATTTCACCCTCCCTGCTGCTGATTAATACAAATTATTTAACCAAATATTTGATCAAGTCCAATACGATATCGTGACCGAGGGTCGTGTAAATTTATTGTTATAAATCCATATGGGACTGACTGAGCATGACCGAAGTAATTTTTAAATCCATTGAAGTCCATATCGGAACACCATGTCTGCCAAATATTTCGTAGCGTATGTGTATCAACGCCATTGAATACAGCAAGAATATTACAGTTATCGCGAATCACTTTTGGAATTTGAGTATATCGTTGAGTGACATATATCACGTCAGTGTTTTTATGCCTACCTCGTGAAAATATTCTAGCAGGGTTCTTTTGATTATCTAACATTACATCATCGTACACTACAAGATTGTTTATGTCTCCATCGAGATCTTCTACTGATGGTGCATCATCAATATCTGTTATAAAATCAATTACACTTTCACCTTTAAGTTCTGATGCATTTTCATTAAAATCTTTTAGCACTTCATAGCACCGTTGATCATCTACGGATGGGGCAACTAAATATAATTTATCCCACTTCATAAATCGCACTATCAAATTAAGCAGTAATTGTGTTTTGCCTGATCCAGATGGTCCGATTATAATGGCACGGACAGAATTCGGAAGCGCTGCGTGGTGTTTTACCGGTTCTCTTCTTTTAGTCGCTGAAAAATCAATTATATTCATAACTCTATATATAAATTATGGATCTATATTGTGTTAAGTGTAAACAGCGTACTGATACAACCGATCAGACAACCATTACAACTAAAAACAATAGACTAGCGCTTACTGGTAAGTGTGTAACATGTGGTACAAAAAAATTTCGATTTTTAAAAAAAAGCAACTCGGAGGTGATATTGCCGCAAAACTTGGAAAACTCCCCGGAACCCCATGGGCAAAATACCCCGGAGAAAAACACCTTCCAGGATATAGCTACTGTGGTCCCGGAACGAGATTAGATATCAGACTTGATGATCAAAATCAGCCCCGGCCTGGTGAGTATCCGATAAATGCTATTGATAAGGCATGTCATGCTCATGATGTTGCATATAAAAGCAATAATTTGCAACAAAGACATATCGCGGATGTAAAATTAATTCATGCGTTAAATGCTATTCCCGATAAATCCTTCAAAGAAAAATTGGCTTCATGGTTGGTCAAATCAGCTATGAAAGGCAAATTAGTGTTAGGTGCTGGTAATTGAAAACACTAGTGTTTTTATAGTATGGAATCTTTTTATTATTCTCCGAAAGGATACTGGAGGGGTAAAGCAGCAATTAGTAAACTCGCTAACGCTGCAAAAGTGAAAAAATCCACTGCAAAAGATTGGTTATCCAAACAGGCTATATGGCAAATTTATCTACCACCGCCTAAACAAATTAATTATTCTCATTTTGATGTTACCGTACCCAATGAAGTTCATCAGGCTGATTTATTGTTTTTACCACATGACCATGGTTACAAATACGCGCTAACTGTAGTTGATATTGCGAGTCGATTTAAACAAGCAGAACCATTGAAAACAAAGTCAGCTTCTGAAGTCGCTTCTGCATTTGAAAGGATTTATAGACGAGGTCCTCTAAGATGGCCAAATCTATTACAAATTGATCCTGGCAAAGAGTTTCAAGGTGCTGTTCTATCAACAATGAAAACTCATAGTGTTACAATACGACGGGGACATACTGCGTTACATCGTGATCAGGCAATTGTAGAACGATTTAATAGAACTCTTGCAGAACGGTTATTTGGATATCAATATGCAAAAGAATTCATCCAAGAAAAACGATCTCGTGAATGGGTCCAAAGGTTACCGAGTGTAGTTGCAGCGTTAAATAACGAGATTACTCGAACTATTAATATGAAACCAAATATTGCAATAAAAAAAGAATATATTCCCGAACAACCACAGCGGGTTAGCACTCAGCCACTTCTCGGTGATGTTACTGTGAGATATTTATACGAACCAGGAGAGCTTGAAGGCGGTAAAAGAAGAGCTACTGATCCTATATGGAGTGTTACTACGCATAAAATTTCAACCATAACGCGATCATCTGGTAGACCTCCAATCTACAGATTGGATTCAACTGCACCTCAGGGTGGTTTTACACGCGAACAACTACAAGTCATCCCGGACGATACTCAATTACCGCCACATGGTCTTAACTAGCTCCGTTACGTCTATTACACTCAAGACAGGTCAACATCACATTGTTTCTGACATGACCAAGACTGTTATTTTTTCTGTCTACGGTGAATTGTCGAGGGTCTTTATCCGAATACTGCCAGTGCATTATACAATTGCAACTGGCGCAGTGATTATTCTGTTGTTCTTTTAATGCGATTATTACTTCAGCATCAATATCAAATTCTCGTTGTTTTTTTTTGTCCTGCTGTTTGTAACCAGAGAGTTTTTTATTAATGATGCTAATATCAGTGTTATCATCGTTTGCATTAAAATCATCATCGAAAACAATCCTTCGTAGTTGATTTATTCGTCGTACTCTGGACACTGCGAGATAGACTAAATTTGACCATTCAATGCGATTATCAACTATCCAGACAATTGTATCCGTGATGGTCAATCCTTGTGACGAGTGTATTGTTGTTACATAACCAAGCGTCCATGGTGATTTATCAGCGCATAATGCATCTTCTACAGCATTTATATCAACTAGCACAATATCATTTAACACTAGAATCTGTTTCTCCGTCTGGCCTGGAATTTCAACTTCAATATTCTGCTTTCGTGTATCCAATGGTCTATAACACAACGGCACTGGAAACGTTGGGAATTTTTTCTTGTGTAGCTCAAACAACTTTTTCTGAAGTGCGTCTCTAACTATTTTTCTACTTGCTACTACAAAATCATTTGGTTTCCATGTTTCCCAAAAATCATTCATAGGCGTTTCAGAAATTATTTCACGCGCTACTTCACATTGAATTCTATCGTGTTGTAATCTAATTAGTTTTTTAAACTCTCGTAACTGCTCATCGAGTGCTCTATAGTCAGTATCAATTTCTTCGTAATAATCAACAAATCCTTTTAACCAATTATGTGGACTTCTACCAACAAATGGTGGTGGTTGACCATGATCGCCGCACAATATAACTTTTGTATTATTTTGCAATAACCAATCAAGAAACATTTTTAATACATCTTCTGAAACAGTACATGCTTCACCCAAATAATAACCGCTGGAATAAATTTCTCACCCATTCGCTCAGGAGTCCAAGCATCGCCCTTGTATCGAAAAAAACTATGATACGTGCAAGCTTCAACATTTCGTTGTTTGATCTCTCTCGCTAGTCTATGAGTTGGTGTGAGTACAATCATAGACGTTCTCTCTCGATATAAATCTATCGCACGTGTTGTCTTTCCAGATCCACCACAACCGTTTAAATAAACTGTTTTATATCTACAAATTGGATCTGATATCGGTGGTGCTTTAGACATAGATTTTTCACTGATAGAATTATCGTTCTTCAGGTAACTGCTTTTAATCTCAACGTCTGCTGATTCAGAATAATCGCATAGTATTTCATGTTTAATTCGCCATGTTCCCCAAGTCTCTTCGCTATTAGTAAATTTAGTTATCTCTTTGATATATTTTTTATCGACATACATTGAATCAATTGCAACTCTGACTGCTATACTAGGAAATCTATTTATCATTGCAAATAAATTGATAGATGCATAACCCAGCATAGAAGCTCTCAAATGTAGATATGCAGAGCTTTCTCCATCACTGTAAGTAACAATTCTACCTAACTTTGTTTTATTGGACAAGAAGGCTGTTTTACAATTTGCGTATCTATTTTTCTCTACTGCATCTTTAATAACGAAGTCGTATTCGGCATCATCTATAATCAATCGTGAGGATTGTCTTTTAAAGTTGAATTTTTTTCCACCTTGTGTAAATTTACCGATTATTCTTCGGCCGAGATCCTTTGCTTCACTATTTCGTTGATTAAATATCTTTTTTGACCATTCAATGATGTACTCCTCGTCAGCATCAATATGTTTTCTAGACTTATCGATTATACTATCAAGACATTCTGGTTCTGGTAACCAGACATTAGTTTGTTTTTGATATGAGATAATCGCTTCGCTGACAATCAACGAAACTAACACTTTACAATCAATCATATATCGCAATAACACTATTGGTAACCACATCCTTTCAGCCATGTGTCTACCAATCCAAACATAACAACACGGATGAAGTCCTTCAGCGAATTCAAATGATACTACGCAAGCAAAACCGGTCAAATCAAAATCAGGCAGTGGTCCATTAATAGCAACGCGAGTCATTTCATGTGTAAGATGTCCAAACCGTTTAAAATACTCACCAGCGAATCCATATCCTAGAAAACTTCCTGGATAACAGGCAACAATATCAACTGATATCATACTCTCACGATTGTATTTAACGTTCCATAGACCGCCATGATAATATTCCAAACAGCTGGATTGAACATCCTGTAAAAACTCTTTTCGTGTTGGTTTCCAATTATTTTTCTTTCTTGCAAAATGAGCTGCAACCGATGGAATTGTAAAACAATTTGTAAGTAACTGTTCGTAATCTTCGGATTTTTCATTAAAAACGCTAGCGTTTTCACTGAGACTTATTGCTAGATTTTTCATCCTATTATGTAGACTTTCACTGCGATATAATTCACCGTTAGGTTTCACAAATTGATTGAATTGACATTCTTCATCTTCAAAACTATGAAGTAGCCATACTGATACAGGGTCGTTTTTACACAAACTAGCAATAGCATCGAATAATCTTTCTTCAGTGAGAATGCCATCCTTGGTGAATTCTTCTGGGATATACTTCACTGTTCTGTCTCGCGGGAATATTGTAACCGCGGATGTCCATGCGTGCTTGTTATGATCAATAATTTTGATTGGAGCTCCGTTTTTATTGTATTTCGATTCGTATAATACTTCGCCAGTTATCGTTAAAACGGTTATCGGAAATCTCAACGACTTTTCCAATCTAGCTATATCGGAAATAGTTGCTCCGTTCTCTTTCACTGTTAGCTCCCATTGATCTATTTTTTTATGTCTTAGATCGGTTAATTTATTCCCACGGAGTGCATTTGTAAAATGTTCTAAGACTCTTTGTGCCACACAGTTGAGTGGCTTTTCCGCTGACGTTGACTGTTTCATTGGTGCTAGTTTTCCAATGTCAGGTTTCTTATTTAACGGATACATCCCATAAACGACTGCTGTTTCTGGATACGCTTTTTCATAGTATGGTTTATCAATTCCAGTTAACAGCCCTGGTCTGGAATCACGGCTAACCATGACTGTTGTCCTATCTTTGAGAATTGGTTCAAACTTGTCTCTTATAACCCATTCGCCCGATTCTAAATTGATAATGAATTTCACTCTGAGAAAATACCGTTTATTGCCAAGTTGTGATAGTATTATAGCTGCTGTTTCATCATTCATTCTAGCATCAACAACACCATCAATTTTAAATGTTGACCAGGTGTGTGATGCGCCGTCCTGTTTAAACTCTTGAACACAATCTCGTATTTTTCTAATCAGACTTCTATTATTTATTCTCTCTTTTGGTACATCTTCAAGAGTTCTATCAAGATTGAATTTAATATTTTTCCAAGGCTTGATTGTCGATAATCTCTTGAATTCTTCCTTCATATAAATAAGACAAGTATTTAAATAGAAAAGTTTGTTTATATATAATGAATCACTGCAAATGGCTTATGATCGGATCAGTAACCCCATGCAATAAATCGTGTAGAGGTGAATTCTGTGGATATCACTTACAGAGTGTCAGAAATAATTCGACAGGCCCGTCCCCATGCATAAATTGTGGGGTGGGTGTGAGAGGAAAATCACAATTATGTATCAATTGTGGGGGTAAGCGGTTTAGAGAATTAAAACGTTATTATGATAAACGAATAAAAAACGCTATCATTAACCCTAACCATGACTCTGTCAAAGACAAAATCATAAAAACCCCTCAAGACTACATTAATAGATTTATAATTAAAGCAAATAATGAATTAGACAAATAGTATTATTATATATAAATGGAGCAAGAATTCAGACCACATCCAATACTCGTTAATTATGAAATATCTCGTAATGGTGTTGTTAGACACTGTAGACTGAAAAAACCAATTGGTTTTGTTAATAATCAGGGACACTTGCAATTTACTGCTGGAGGAAAGGGATATCTCTGTCATAGGGCAGTCTTTGAGTGTTATATGGGACCGATTAAAGATGGCTGTGTTATTGATCACATTGATTCTAATATTCAAAATAACGCGATTTCCAATTTACAATGCATTTCTCAAAGAGAGAATACAAAAAGAGGAAAGACAGGGACTTATAAGTCAGTTGGAAGGAGACCAGTACAGTTATTTGATACAGCGACGAATGAAAAAAGAATTTTTCAATCAATGAATGCTGCAGGGAAATATTTTGAAATATGTATGCCTTCAGTACGAAAAGTTGCTGAAGGGATTTGTCAAACAGCTATCTCAAAGAAAAATGGACATAGAATAAAGTTTTCATACGCATGAAATGACTCTCAATAATTACTATTTTGTTCCGTATTTCCCCTCATTACTACTGATCGTCACGTGACTATCCTACTTTCGATATTGATTCCCGGATATGTAATTCGTGCGAACACATGTGAAATTGGATTGAATTAATGATGTGTGTGATCTCATGTACGTATTTAATGGTTATACGTATCAGGTATGTACGGATTTTGATTTTGTGTTATTATTTCTTGTTTCTAAAGACTGTATTGAGAACAGCAGTTAGACAATTTGACAGAGTTATGTATGGCCGAGGTCAGGGTTCTATTAATAGATTTTTTAAAAATCCCAATTACAAAGACAGCATTAACAGCGTTTGTATGAAAATGAAATTACTTTATAATTACAAATTAAAATAGATTGTATGTGAGGTCAAAATAGTAAAATGCGCTACATGTAGTTTAGTTTTTTTAGTGTGGCTACGTGTAATAAAATTCAGAAAAATATCATTCTCGATTCAAGAAATAGCAGGTCCTGAATTGACAGGGATCCCCATTACGGAGTTATCTCGTCATGTAAATCCATTATTACTACGATTATTTAATCGTAATATTATAGAAATTAATAAAAAAAAAATTGCTATTATTTAACAGTTGTATTTCTTATTTTAATGTTTTATTTAAATACTTAGCTTCCATTGAAATTACTACACAATATTCATTATGAAATGCTAGGAAAATAAATACACACCTACACATTGACACTGCAGTATTAGTTCACCTTATATATAATATGAGTCGTAATAAGTTTAGGGCTTTAAACGAAGCCCAATATTGCCAATCAAAACTCCCACGCCATTGACATGGTGTAGTTGAATTTTTTCAACTGCAACCAGGGTTAATTTCTTGGGTTGCTTTTGATTGGCAGATTGGGTGTAGGACCGCCCCGTCGTTTCATGTTTGTATCGTCCTGTACTGTCCCTATCATACCATCCTATCATATAACCATCCTATCATTTCATTGTATATATAACCATCCTATATAATCGCATTGTATATATATAACCATCCTATATAATCGCATTGTAAATATTCATTCATTGAATCGCATTGTAAATATTCATTCATTGTAAATATTCATTCATTGAATCGCATTGTATATATGTAATATATGTAATGTACTGTCCCCCCCACAACATATCTTCCGGAAGACCTAATATAGCATTTGTTACGTTAGAGCTTCCAATTGGGAGATCTATGTTTGTGGCCCTTGGGCTTATATAATGCGAAGGCACTAAATGAGTTCCAAGAATGTGCTGTCCCCCCTCTGGGCCTCTTTGACGTCGTTTGGCGCGAAAGAGGTTCCAAATGAGGCTTTATGTTATATGTTCAATGTTTGTAAAGAAATCACTTGGATTTCACGTCTAATACCCATATAACCCGCCCTTGAACTCGATTGGGGAGTTAGGGTATTGTATAAGTCTTTAATGTATGTGCCCTTTCTTGCCTCGAAACTCGAATGAGGAAGAGACGGGCATTGTATATGTTTTTGTTTTTTTTTGTATATGAATATCTTCGATACAAATATTTTAAAGATACAAATACATTAGTAATAATATTCAATAAATGGAATTTCAAGATATTACATCTATCATCACAGAAATATCAAATTTAAGAAATCAAGGAATCGTACTTTCTGAATTTTTGAATGAAGACAGACTTTTGAATGAATTTGAACAAATTGATATACAATTGAAACGTGGAAGATATGTTCTACCTAAAATGTATTCACTGATAAAAAGAATCCAAAAAGCGGTTAATGCTTCTTTGTATAACAATGATATTAATTTATTCATTCGGCTATTTAGTATAGTTGAAGCCATTAGAAAGAAACTCGGGGAACAGTACCAAGTTCGGTCAGAGATTGCTTTGAAAGTGAAATCTATAAGACGTTTGATTGATGCAAGCATTGAAACCGACAATTGAAAAATCGTTAGCATTTCCAATAATGACATCAGAAGCATTAACTACCAGACTAGCCCGTGAGAGGTTAGCATTACTGAAAAAGTTTATACCAATTCGAGATAACGTGCGAGATAAACTACAACTTAGAAAGCAAGCGCAGACTGACTTTTCTATTGGAAGCGAACAACTTTTTGCCCCTGTAACTAAAGCCACTAAAGATATGAAACTTGCAACAGAACGTGCTATATACGGCGACATCCCTAAAGAGGGAGCAGTACCTATTATTGATGTATTAGGAAAGATTGCTACAGAAACTGAAAAAACCAAGGAGGGAATAAAACAGCTTTCAGGTGAGTTACAAACTCAGCGAGAAATACAACAAATGGGTAATATTGATACTGATGATAACCCCGTTGAAGATACTAGTGATTCTATTGAAAAAGTTTCCACTAAAAAACGTGTTCCTTTTAACGAGAAATTCACTGATAAAGCTATAAAAAAAATCAAACAATATCAATTGCTGAAAACTGAAGACTATGAGTTATTTGGTGGCTTTGTTGTCAAAAGTTATAATAACAGGGGGGGGGGATTTTTAAAAGACGAGTATCAAAAAAACACAATAACCAAAGATCAATGGGTGAATTGGTTATTTAAAATTAATAAAGAAATTCCCGGAAAATTAAATAAGAATACAGTGGAATACAGAGCTTTTAAAATAGGAGTTGATGCGGGTCGACAATCTCCAGAAATTCAAAACGTTTCCGAATCAGATCTAGAAATTCAAAACGTTTCCGAATCAGAAAGTACTTCAGGAGAGGGTTATGGAAGTTCTCATCGTGATTCTCATATGTGTCCTAGTAATATCATTAATGATATATCACGACTTGAGGTTCTTATGGGAGGTAAGCGAGCTGGGAATAACTCAGTCGAAATAACTAATGAAGCATTTGATATTTGCAGACGATTATTCCAAGGTGGGATAATTGATATTCATACGTATCGAGAACTCTTGGATGAGTTAATGGACGGAATTCCGGGGGAAGGTTATTATAGCGATTGAAATTGTATTTAGAAATTACAAAGTCATTTCAAATAAGATGATAGTACACTATAATCACAATAAACCAACAATCGTGTATGTGGTAAACTCAAGATTGCCCGTTTATAAGGCATACTATGGAGACGGCCTTGGAAATACCATAGCGGGTTTATTCACAAGAACAGCCCCAAAAGTAGCACCAATTGCTAAACAATTAGCGATGAAAGCCATTGATGTTATTCGTAATAAGGGAATTAACGCTGTTGGAGATCTTGCAGGAACGGCCTTTTCTACCGCAAAGAATAGAATAACGTCATTGGTGAAATCTAGATTCGGACGAAAACCACCACCGCTACCTTCAACAACAATGATGCCTGCAAATGTCAGTAAAGTGATAAATAACGCAGTGGAACAAAAACTAGCATCATTAGCAATGACTTCACCAGATAGTAGTAATATTGCAAGTATGATAGCGGGAAGCGGTCTTGGAGGAAATCGAAAAAGAAAATGATTTAGAAAAAACGATACGTTTTAGTATAAATGGCATTTAAAAAAATTGCTGATCCAGCGTTTGATATGGCGGCACCGGTGAATAAAGATGATTCTAAAATTAACTATCAGTATTATGCCTATCCTGCAAGAGAGAGTTGAACTTCAAGTTCAAGATACAAGTAGATACTTTTTGCCGTGTGAGGCATTTATTGAAGTAGAAGGAGAGCTTGTAACAAATGTTGCAGCTGATACGCCATATGGGGATGACCAAAATATCCGAGTTGGTTTCGTAAATAATGGCATTATGGCGCTATTTAACAGTGCAAGATATATCATTGATGGAAAAGAAATTGAATCAATAGAACAAAATGTTGATATTGCAACAACAATAATCGGACTTGCGAGATATTCTGATGATTATACAAGATCGGCCGGTCCGTCTATGATGTTTGCTAAGGATACTTCTGAACATGCTGACCATATTCAGTTTATTAAAGTACGAACTGCGCAAGCTACTGCAGAAGCTGATCAACAACTCGCAGCTAATCTAGACCGTGAAGCCCAACCAGGCGCTGAATTCGACATTTTAAAAAGGGTTAATGGTAATTTCAATCTAGGATTTGCAACACGAAATGGAGCATTAAAAGGACAACATCGACGGTTTTCATGTGCAATTCCGTTACATCATATATTCGGATTCTGTAGAAATGTCAGAAAAGTCATCTATGGAGCAAAGCATACGGTTGTGTTAGTGCGAAAAGAAAATGACAATGATGCAATTTGGCATGCTAATGGTGTTGATGATGGTAAAGTCATTTTAAATAAATTGGTTCTATGGATACCCGTCTTGACACCAGCAGTTACAATAGAGCAACAATTACTATCGTTTATGGACACAGGTGGAAAATCATTGCTAAGTTGGCTAACAACAACGACTGATACGAAGCAGGATAATGTAAATGGCACATTTACATGGCACTTAGCATCAAAACAAGGTGTTTCAGCTCCACGTCATATCTTTATAGCGTTACAGGATGCAAATCGAGTGGGTCGTCAAGTATCTAGTCATATGATATTTGATAAATTAGGGGTAAGTGAAGTTTCGTTGAGAATAAACGGACAACAAGAGCCTGTACATCTTAATTATGAAAACAACAACATAGCTCGTGTATATCATAGAATATTGTCGTATATGGGTCGTGATCAAAATGTTGATACTGGTTGCAAATATCGCAAATTGATTTTGAAAAACACTATCGCAAATTGATTTTGAAAAAACACTATCCGATTTATTACTTTTCATTGGAACATCTTGACATGATGAGACAATCTGTTGTTGATATATACTTCCAAGCTCGGGTACAACGCCCTGCTGGTATAGCCGATTATAGAGCAGTTGCTGCCATTCTCAGTGATAAATCAATGTTGTTAGAAGGAGTTGGCGGACGAATGAGACTTATTGATGCACCAGTGGAAAACATGTAATGTTTTCAAAAATCATTTGATTTTCCAAACATGTAGTTAGGATTTTCACAATAAGATCAATTGAAAGTGTAATTACATTTTAGAATAGAATGACATATAGTATTGTTAATGTCCAGTTGGACTGATGGTCATTTCAAGAAATTGAAAATCAAAGTCTGCTAAAGAATGTGATGTGGAACTACAATAACGCTGAAAACCCACTCAAATGTCCGGTGGTGCACATAAATTATCACTGACAGATCGTCAACTAAAACATTTCAATGATGCGCTAAAGAACAAACGAGGAGTTTCAAATTGATTTTTCGAAAGCAGCAATCTCCAATATGATAAAATCAGGTGGTATATTCCCGCTGTTAGGCAGTATTCCAGCATTGATTGCAGCGGCTGCCCCAGCGGTTGCGAAGGCGGCAGCGTTAGGAGCCGTTGGTACTGCTGCAGGAATGGCCCTGAAAAAAGCTACTGGGAAAGGCTATAAAAAAAAAGGAAAGGGTCTAAGACTACCAGGAACCCCATACAATTGGTACAAGGCACGGGCCTAAGAATACCAGGAACGGCTTATTAGTGGAAAAATCCCTAGGGTTTTCACCAATGTCCAATTTTGATTTAATTGATGCTGTAAAATCATTATCCATTAAAAACTTTAGAGGAGTTTTCATGAGTTGAGGATCAAATTTCCGTCAAAAACCCAAAGAAAAATGAAACGGGGAAAAAATTTCAAAAACGTTAAAACAGCGGGAAAAAAACCCTTTGGGGGCCATATGAATTGAACCCCGGGAATTTTCTATTTTGATTTTTTGGATTAGCTCCCCCAAAAAAAATTCATGCGATATTTTTCCACAATTAAAAAAAGTCATTCCAAAATTTTTTTCCCGCTACCAAAAAACAGTTAAATGAACCCTCAAGTTTTAAAATTCCTTGCAAAATATTTTTTTTTCCCAAAAACCCCCCACAATTTTTGTTTAAAGAAAATATAGCAGGGAATGGCAAAAAAAGTAGGGGTTATTTATTTAAAAAACGTAGCGTTTTTGTATAATGATTGATATTTGGGGACCCCTTATCAGAAAAAAAAAAAAACAGAAACCCCTAGTAATTACCGAAAGTTGGGAAAAAAAATAATCGAAGAAGGAAAACCGAGAAAAATTAAACTTGTCAAAAGGAGATCCTGGGGAAATAGTTGTATTTCAAGATCGCCAGGGCAAATTGAAATCTAGTAATGTTTCATTGGATGATGTCTTAATACGAAGACGTGACGTCGTTGAAGATACAATAGCGTTATATTCAAATGATGGAAAACTCATACCTGGTGTTCTTGTTTCTACATTCACAGATGCATTAAAAATTTAAATGAAGAACTTGAAATAACATATAACAGCATATACTTCCCTTCGTAGAAATATTATCAATAAATTTTTGGAACACCAGCGGTAACCTCTCCATCTCTCGCTGAAATTAAATCCAATTTTGATGAAATAAATCCAGTATTAAAAATATTAATGATACTGGATTAGTATTATTAGAGATAACATTAATAGTATTAAAAAATCTATCGAGGATATTACAAAATTTAAAACAGACAATCTTCCGCTACTTGAAAGAATAAAGATTCCTCATGAGAGAAATATCATAAATATGATATACACAGTTCTCTCTGGATCATTTTAGATTGTGAACCTAAAAAGAAAACAAAAAATCTCACTGTGTCAAAGAAGGGTATTTATCGATTAACAATAGTGTCACTGAATCAGTTTAATATATCATCATCGACTTCATATGGATACAACAACGTGATTTCAACGACTATTGACATGGATGAATACAAACGATTTACAATAACAAGCACTGATCCTAATTTAAATAAGACATCATTTGTATGGTACATGGAGTTTGTAGCTGATCTAAATTAGAATTTTTAACAATTAGAAACCACTTGAGATTTTAAAATAATATGATTCCGTCATCGCAATATCGCTATGATACCGTCAAAGAGTTCTTAACAAAACTCAAAACACTCATTGATGAATATGAAATAAAAATTAAAAAGTATCGCAGAAGAATTACCGTAATTGATGTTACAGTATACTCAGTATCCGGTATAATGGCCAGTGCTGGTATTATACTATCTTCAGTAACAATGGTAGCTCCGATTGCTGTCCCAATCCGGCGGTGACAACATTTGCTGGAATTGCAAATGCTATTACTAAAAAAATATCATCATGTTCTCAAGAAAAACTTAACGACTATATAGTAAAACATCAAGCAGTATCTAACGGTTACTCACAATTATCCTCGTTGATGTCATCATCGATTGATGATACGATAATTACCGAAGACGAGTTCTCCGCGATGATACGTATTTATGATACTACGATTAAAAACGCTAGCGTTTTTTCATCTATTGCAAAATTAGACATTATAAATAATAATAATAATGTCGCAAGAGATTCAACTACTTCAGCGGATAGCAGAAAATACCACTCCGCGGAAAACAAGTATGATATCAATATCGTCAACAAACCCTAAATTCAGTGTGAATTTTCCCTCACCTGTTTCAGTAAAGGAAATCGCGTTGGCAAAATTACGAGTGTATCATAGTTGGCCTAATATTAGATCGGTTTCATTTGGCGGTCAGAGACCTAATAATTCTCTGGTATTTGCATATAGGAATAAAAAAGATGACACTCCAGATTGGAACGTTGTTTCAATACCAACTGGGTCCTATCAAATTGAGCAAATTAATAATGAATTACAACGTAGAATAAAATCCATTACTAAAAAAGAATCAAAAATTGCGATAACAGTTCATGAACCAACACTATCATCTACAATTGGGTATGTTGTAGATATTTATAACAGTTCAATAAGAACAGTATTAGGATGGCCCGAAGATCCACCTAGAAGTGCTGGTAATTCCACGCCCGAGCCTATAAAATCTGATTATGTCACTGATGAAATAGGACCTGAAAATCCATCAAAAACTTATAAAAAATTCGAGGATATAAACTTTACAAAACGATATCGATATAAGGATGAATATGGTAAAGATGTGTGGAGAATTCCATTTTTTAATGATTATATCCCACAGGAAGGTGAAATTCTGGAAATACATGAAACAAGTCCAACATTTGTAGACATTAAAGAACACATCCTTGATAGAATAAATAATGATTTTTTGTTGCTATTACCGTCGTTAAGATCTGGCTTTCTTACACAAGCTGAGTTTACTAGTGTAGTCGCCGCGGGTAATAAAATCATCGATGACATGGAAATATTTAATTCGAGGATTACTAATCTCTTCACTGATGAAAATAGCCCGATTTCAAAAACTAGCTCAGCTCAAGATTATAAAAAAAATATAAATGAAAATCCAAATTATAAATTACCAGGATATAATGTTCCCGAGTTAAAGAAAAAACTCAGAACTGCCATCGACGAAGGATTTAATAAAATTTATCAATCATGGAAAGATAGCCAGCCGAAGCCTATTATCCTCACTTATAATAATTCTCCCGACGGCGACGGTAGACATATCGCACCGAACAATGTGAATATTTCATCAGTGATCGCACTTAATTTAACGTGTGATGTAATCGAAGGAAGTTATCAAATTAATATGGAACAATCAAATCAAGCTCGACAAGGTTACATTCTTTATTCATTTTCACCAACAGCACCCCCCTGATTTTTAATTGTTGAGAATCCGACTAATCCAGTCTATATGCAATGTCAAAATGATTTACTAACTAGAATTAATTTTACACTCACCGATCAGTCAAATAATTTGATTGATCTACGTGGTGAAGTATTATCGATTAGTCTGTTTGTGAAAAGCTAACAAATAAATTGTATTAATCAGCAGCAGGGAGGGTGAAATGACAACATATTTGCGACCGTAGATGGCAGCAATTTGAGGGTGGTTATGACAATGTATTTGCGACAAAATCGCTAAGGCTCCATTTGTAAAATGGGGTCTTTAATTTTTTTTTGGTTAAAATATGAGATTTCGTAGGAAGGTTCCATTTGGCATTCTGAGGCTTTAATCGATTTTATCGCAAAAATTTGTAGACGTAGATGGCAGCAATTTGAGGGTGGTTATGACAATGTATTTGCGACAAAATCGCTAAGGCTCCATTTGTAAAATGGGGTCTTTAATTTTTTTTTGGTTAAAATATGAGATTTCGGAGGAAGGCTCCATTTGGCATTCTGAGGCTTTAATCGATTTTGTCGCAAAAATTTGTAGGGTTCACCCTCCCTGCTGCTATATACAAAAGGTCGTAGTTTCTCTGTGCCTTAATTTTGTTATGTGTTGTCATTATGGATAATATATAAACACTCACACCTGGTTATAATGAACTGGTTTTGTTTTCGTTTCATTTGAAAAATGTTTTTTTCACCAATAGATGTATGCGGTTATTGAAGAGGGTCACTTGTGTTTTGAACAGATATATTTTAGGCCAAATCTCTGTCTCTCTTTCAAACATGCAAATGTCACATTTCCGATTTGCTACAAGTGTTCTATAACAATCTTACGCCATTTTCTCCAAGTCCATGTTCTTTGCATTTTATTTATTGTGGTGGCTGCTGAGAGGGTTTGTAATAATTTAAAATTTAATTTATCTGCGGCTCTAAGCTCATCCTCTACATAGATTTCTTATACCTCAAGGTGATATAATTAGGTGAATGAGAAGGTTTAGTGTTGTTTATGATTTGCATTCGTTATATATATATATATATATATATATATATATATATATATATATATATATATATATATATATATATAATACAATCATATGGCGAATAACATCTTTTTCAATTGCTGCACTGGATCTTGATAGTGATCACGCTTGCCAGGGATTAATCGAGATAGATGCAATAAACTGACCACGAACAGTGAAAATGTAAAATGTGTCGGCTGCGAAGGATAATTCTATTATTGCATGGTTTTTTTTCCCTAGTCTTCTTGGCTTAAACCGGTTGGTTTCAATGTTCTAAGGCGGCGTATCCAGTAAGATTCATTTTCCTTCCTGGTGTCGGAACTCCAGTTGAGGTTGTTAGCAATTCCGATAGGTGTTATATCACTGAAATTGTCGCCAGGGCATTAGAAGTTTTCTGTGACATGGCATCTATACAGCTTCTTTGTCATCCAATCATATCTATGAAGGTTGATCCTTTTGTGTAGCTTTTCAATTTCTCCGACGTACTGAAGGCTACAGATCTTGCATGTGATAAGATGAATTACATTCTCTATTTTGCACATTTTTTTACCATGTGTATTTAGTTTTTCTCTAGGCACTATGCTAGTGAATGTCCTGGTATCTATCATATGCTGACAGGTTTTATATCTTTTATCGCCACTTCGTCCAGATTGACTAGGGCGGTCTTGACTAGTGATTGTCATTAGCTTCGCCCTGAATAGGATGTCCTTGAGGGTTTTGGTCTCCGGTAGGCTACTACGGTTTGTTTGGAAGGATTAGCTTGAGTACGTTCGACAAATTCTACGATGGGTCAGTGTTTCGCGATGATTTTACCTACTTTGGGGTTGTCTGGATGGTAGGTCAGGATAAATGGTATCCTAGCACTAGCACAGAGTAGAGAAAAACTAAAATTTCAGGAAACGAGGAAGGTCTAACAGCGTGAAAGGTTAACCACGAAGAATTTTTTTTATATAAAAACACATCTTAATCCCAGAGACAAATTGGTTCAACTTACGCAAATGTCATTAGGAGAGAGAGAGAATCCCTCTGCGCACATCCGGTGCGAAATCATTGCGATTGGTTGAAGAAAACACGTGATACAAAACATTAAATGTATTGTCCCCTTACGGCTCGTTACTCATGAGGTAGTCAACCTTTGGTTCCCACCTGTCACTCAACTCTCACCTGTGGCTCCCAGCACCTGTAGCATAACCAGCAGCCACACCACCGACAACGACTTCGACTCTCCGGATAAACCAGGATGAGAGTAGTCGTCGTAACTCAAACCTTCAATAATCTAGACTTATATACCTAACCATGTAAAGACTGGATCCGGCTGACTGCGCGGAAGAACCACCAGTTGGTCAACGAGCAGAAAGGCATTTATAGAAAGCTACATGGAACGCGACTAGGACACATTGAGATACCTTAGACACCGCGGCCATGCACTTGCATCACCTCTTTCTCCAGCCGTCTCGACTCTGTCTTGAAACTGGAACTAGGTAGGCGGGGAGATGAGAGTGACGTCGACGAGTGCGCAACTCCTTACTGAATACCATTTTGCATCCGCAAGTGATTATTTCACCAGATCACAACCCTATCCCATCTTCCTGCAAGTCCTGCGGAGACGGGGAAGTGGCGAAGCGGCAGGTGTGGATTTACTGGTAGCCGTAGTAGCAACTCTGTCCGCAGGCCATAGGGTTGTCTTAATGTGACCGAATGGCACGGGAGTTCGCAGGCACCTGAGCGTCTGAGAAGCCCTCTTTAGGACTACACTGCTTGACTCCATAGCAAGAGGAAGGGACTACAAAAGTTGTCCCAAACATTTCCATTTCATCTTACCTTTGCAAGCTTAACGCGGCTGTCGGAGTTCCCACTTTAGCGCTAAGAAAACACAGGAACTGTGAGACAAGGATGGTGTACAGTCACCATGCAAAACAGCTGAACTCCTTCCATTTGCGTTGCCCCAGAAAACTACTCCACATCAAATGGCAGGACAAGACTTCTGACATAAAAGTGATCTAAGGAGCAGAGATGACAAGCGTCTATGTCATGCTCAGAAGGTCACAACTCCGTTGTGCTGGTCATCTGTGCTGTATGCCTGATGAGTGCCTCCTAAAGGGACTTTATATTTACACCGAATAATCCAAACAAATGTCTTGTTTCAAGTAATATATAAATGCAAGATAAAATACGCCAGCAGATTTTAGGTTACAACATGAATAAATACGAGAATAAAATTAGAAAACTGTCCAGTCCTATTTGCTTATATAAAGACGAAAGTGTAAATCTTACATATTGTCACTCCTGATACATGACAAATTGCAACTCTCCTTCATAGTAAAACTCACACGATCTAACCTATTCAACAGAAAAAACTTCATACGTCTAAGAACCCACCTGACAGTCCTGTCCAATGGGAAATAGCCCTAAACATGTCAGAATATTTTTAATAAGTGTATTTTTGGTAACTGTAAACACATACCTAAGCATCTATTGGTACGCCGTATGCAATGTTACGCTCTTAAGTTCTTAAAATAGAACCTATGTATGTCCTTAAATTCAGCTAAAAATAATTATTAAAAGTTACGCGTATTAATAATATGTACAGGAATTATATATATATATATATATATATATATATATATATATATATATATATATATATATATATATATATATATATATATATGTTAATATAAACAATACAATCATACAGGTTTGATAAATTAAAATCGTACTCTACCGAGCTTCGAACCCAGGTCCGCGAGTAAATGGCACCCATCGCCTTGCCTGCACGCACCAACCCATATACCGTCACGACTAAGCACGCATCACAAAAAAAATGATGGCACTGAATGGGTGTTATATAAGCTCGTGCGTAGCAGACACACTCCCATGACGACCTAGTAATTAATTCTCATATATATACACAGTCGTTCCAGAATTCTATGACAGAAATCAAGGTATATAGGATTTTTGTATTACAAATAATTATAAATATATACCAGACAGGACAGACTGTGCTATCCCTGGATTCTGTAGTAGAATATATATATATATATATATATATATATATATATATATATATATATATATATATATATATATATATATATATATATATATATATATGCAATAAACTGACGACGAACAGTACGAAACTAGTAACTAACTAGCCTAAGCGCTTTCGACTCTTATTGAGTCTTTTTCAAAGGCAAATACAAAACATATATACGACAAACAAATAAACCCAAAAACGTTGTGTTTGTAAACCTCTACATGGCTGTCTTCACATGTGCTAAAACTATAAATACAACCAGCTTGTATAGACTAGTTGCGGAAACTGAAAACGTTGTATAATTCCCTAAAAGTCTACAAGCCAAAGCGACATCTATTTAGTCTTGTCATATGCCTAGCTATTTTAATCTTGTCTTTTGACCAAACCATTTTATATATTTGATAATTTAGTTTTATTTATATTAAAGTTTTTTTTACTCTCTATCAATAATATGCACCTCTTGAAGCTGATCAAAAATCGTTTCATTAATTTTATATACAGCCATACATGTAATCTGAAACTGCAGCACATAATATCCAAACTCATTCCTGCAAATATAGTTACATAAGTAATATCGTTATATATATGTATATGTATATATATATATATATATATATATATATATATATATATATATATATGTGTGTGTGTGTGTGTGTGTGTGTGTGTGTGTGTGGATATAGTTTAATACAAACAATACTATCATACAGGTCAGAGAAATTAAATTTAACTTCGAACTCTACAGAGTTTTTGAACACAGGTCTGTAATTAAATGGCACCCATCGCCTTGCCTGCACGCACCAGACCATATACCGTCACGACTAAGCACATATCACCAAAATATGACAACATTGAGTCGGTGTTATATGAGCTCGTGTGTAGCAGGCACACTCCATTGACGACCTAAAAAATAATTCTCATATATAGGTCGTCATAATATTGTCTGTAACACACGAGCTCACATAACACCGACTCAGTGCCATCATTTTTTGGTGATGCGTACTTAGTCGTTACGGTATGACCTGAATGATAGGATTGTTTGTATTCAACTATTAATTCTGCCCACTTTTGTCAAGATTCTACTACAGAATCCAATGATAGAACAGTCTGTTCTGTCTGATATATATATATATATATATATATATATATATATATATATATATATATATATATATATATATATATATATATATATATATATATATATATATATATAAAGAAAGAAAGTGAATGATATTTTCAGCGTGAATGAACATCGTCACAGCATCCATCGAAAGTTAGACAAATTTCCTCTGTTGCCGTCGTTTGCTTGAGACCACTTTGGCCATCATAAATCCGAGGGTCTGCATAGAGACCTCACAAAAATGCATCATAACAAACACCTTTATAATAATTTGTTTTCAATCTCTTGTCCTACAATAGAAACATTAGTGACATTCTACTTCTCTTTTATTATTACACTTGCTGGTAGTAGTAATAGTTGTTGTTGTTGTCCAGAATGCACCTGTAATCTTCCAAGATAAGTTTTGTGTATTTCTGACAGCAATTATATCATACGAAAATCTTCTAATTGTGTTCAGTATCATGTGAAATATGTTAATTGGGATGTGATTTTCTGTAATCCGAAATCTACGATCATGTCAAGGTCATTTGGGCGCTGTGTACGTCTGTTTCTATTAACAGCTAACTGGAAACGAGAGACATTAGAAAGTATAAAATAGCTCGATTCTAGTATTACATATGCCAGCAAATGTTTTCAGTCACAAATTCTAGGTCTCATCTCAAATAATGCGTATGGTCAGATCGCATCAGCACATCTCTTTTTTTCTGAAGAGGAAGTAAAAATCTCTCTCTCTCTCTCTCTCTCTCTCTCTCTCTCTCTCTCTCTCTCTCTCTCTCTCTCTCTCTCTCTCTCTCTCTCTCTCTATATATATATATATATATATATATATATATATATATATATATATATATATATATATATATATATATATATATATATATATATATTAATTTCTTCCAGGTGACTAATCATAACATAACCTTGGTATTAACCTTTTATCAGTCTCCATATTAGATGTATCCCATATGACCTTTGACCATTCAATGTCACCGGTATAGCTGATGTCTTAAATATTGAAAGTATTTCTGAATAAAGTCCCGGTCATTAATTATGTGCAAACCGTTATTTCCAAAATGATGCTCTGAATAAAATATTAATTTATACACATTATATATTTACATATGTACCTAGTGCGAAATAATCTGTCTGACGAAAGAACCCGAGTGGAAATTTTCTGCTATCCGTGTCCTACTTCTCATTTATTGTACAGAAAGCGTCACGAGCATAATACTCGGGTATATGCAAGGAAATGAAAGGAAAATATATTGTGTCATGTCTGCGGTCTAACAGCATTTTGCGACAGAGCGTAACTAACAGTGTCGAACATTAAGTTGATTCTGTTGATGTTTCCTATATTTTACAAGATCTAATATAGCAGTCTTTGTCAGCTATAGAGTTCCATAAGATCATAATATCTCATAACTAAAAACACACATCACCAGACTTTAATTCGCTCTTGACTGGGAGGTATATTTTTATGTTCACCTTCTTGTGTATTACCGCTACGTTATTTGTTTAAGCCGTTGATCGATATCTCATATGACGTACTATAAAATACAATCCAAACTAATAAAACATTGAATAATTCCTATATCATACTGCCAGACACTTACGTGGAAGAACAACCATGTAATTATTTATATTTTAAAATTAGGGAGGGTTGATTTTACGAACTAATTCGTGCTATCATAAAATATCGTGAATAATGTGTATTGTCATTCCTGCTCTTAATCATTGCCTGATTACACGGTTTGAGAAATGACTTCCCAGCACCGATTTCCTATAATCAAACATAAAAAACATTAAATCCTAATAAAGCTTTATATGGAGACATAATTATAAATAACGCATATCCTAAGTTTGATACAATAAAAGCGATCATTGTAATAAATTGGTAAATACTCAAGCAAACAAGAATGCGGTCAAACATATACATATGACAAGTATAATCATTCAATCATTATTCAACCACTAATCAAGAGTCTGTATCGATTAATTATGTATAATAATGATAGTCATCTATATTCGGATTACGTTTATCTTCGTTTACAACAAGTGAAATATCACAAACAAAACAATACTAACACAACAACAACAACAACAACTACTACTACTACTACTACTACTACTAATAATAATAATAATAATAATAATAATAATAATAATAATAATAATAATAATAATAATAATAATAATAATAATAATAATAATAATAATAATAATAATAATAATAATAATAATAATAATAATAATAATAATAATAATAATTACACCAATATTAATAGTATTTGTTGTTTACCTTTATTCCTTTTCTAGACAGGAGTAAAATCATGGGCAAGGGGTCGTCCAAGCAGTTGACTCGGCAACACTTGGAGGAACAACAAGTAACAGAAGGTGCAAATAATGAACATAAACAAGGTTTGTTTAAAATTCGTGTTATACATGATCAACTGATAGTATTTAGGTACTAATCCTACCGCCTCTGTACCTGGACATCGTTGAGGTCAAAAACAGGAAAATGTTTCAGAATAATGCGCAGTTTTCGTTGGTTACGAAAACCTTTCGCGGAAACAATGCTGAATTTGGTAGGGAAGATCGCTGACGGGAAATTGAGCAGCTCTATAAATGTTGCTGCATCTATCAACACCTTCCTGTATTACTGTTTTAGACACGTTAAATAAATCCGGCTCTTCAATATATGCATTGTGAATTTTCAATTAGTGATTGGACATCTGTCAGCTATATAGCCTATGAAAAGTGTTTAGCCAATTACTCCATTGAAGCAATATTTACAAAAGCAAGTTTCCGTGCATTTTTCTTTCGATCGAGTCTTTTTGAATAGGTGAATGACGTCAGCCCTGTTATAGAAAAAAAAAACGTTAAAAGCTTGCAATTCTATGAATAAAAGAGATCCACATCTCTGCTATTTTTTTCCCATTTGCTACATTTCATTTTTCTATGCAACATATGCAATAATTGATTTACACATCTGTTACACATGGATCAATTTATCCTTATATATATATATATATATATATATATATATATATATATATATATATATATATATATATATATATATATATATATATATATATATATATATATACACCTATCTATCTATTTGACTATTTTTTGATCGTTCGTGTAATCAATCAATGAGTCTTTATATCTACTTATCTCGGCCAATATCTTTATCCTTATATCAGTCTAGCTTTTTATCTCCACATTATAGTGCAAATTATTCTCTTGTACTTTTAGCAAACATTTCCATGAATATCAGTAAACGGAATACATACTTGCGGTACCGTGGCCCCGATTCCCCAAATACGGCAGATGAAACGGATCCTTCAAACACAGGTGCGCATAAAAGCACAACTCCTGAAATGGAAGATAATGAAAATGAGTTCATAGGATATAATGGAAGCGTTATGGTATTGGACGTATACTCCCAAAGAAATCATCTGTGTTCAACACATTATATCTGAATAGTGGAGCACATGCGTGAAGAAAGGCATAATAAGTTGGAAACATTGAGCACTTAGCTGAGGTGGAGTTCTTAACAGGGTTAAAAGTTTTACATATTTTCTTCATAGAAGATTTGGAAGATTATTAAACCTACACAAAAATGAAAGGAACTAATATTTATCTTAATTCAAAAAGCAGATGCAAGCAACGCCACTGAGCCTTGCATACCTTCTTGGCACAACTTCTCGTGTAATACGCAATGAGTCTATAACAGTCAACTATTACACTGTACATTATAGTTGGTTTCCTGACACTAATATTGCCGAATATGTTGGTGGACGTGCCTTTCGTCCCGGCAGGCTGTAACTATTGTCATAAGGATTTGTATCAAGGAAGTTCTGATCTGCAATACCGTTTAGAGGGTATTATTTAATTACTAAGGTTTGTTAATTAGAATGCAATTAGGGTAAATGAAGATGCAAGATATTAAACCTACTGGATGACAGAATATAACCGTGTATGTTACACTGAGTGAACCAAAGTCAATCCAGATCTTTTACCCTAACATATTCGTGCTTGCTTTGACTTAGAAATATCATTAGGACCAGTCTAAAGATAGTCCTAAGACATGTTTCATTTGATAATCTTTATGCAATATTTTGCGACAGGATAATTATAAACTACTTGATATCATGTTTTTTAAGTGGTTGAAACAATGTAAATCTAAATTGATGTTTCTTACTGAATTGCAACAGTTGGATATGCCAAATAATCACAAATACCATTTAATATCAGTAATGCATTTCGAGTTAGTGCACGCTTTTCCTATTTCAGATGTGGAAGAGGATCCTCCATACGCAACACTTGATCTAGAAAATACATCCACAAGCGGTACACCGTTTTTATTTAAACCTTCATCATCCACAGAGAGAGAGAGAGAGAGATCCATTACATGCATTTTGGCATGAAAATCTGAACTTGAACAGCAGATGTAATTAGTATGCATGATAAACTTTTAAATCCAGCCTATTGTAGAAACTGAGTATTTATTTTCCAAGGAGCTTTACAAAAGATATATGTCCATAAAATATGTTGAATATGATGATAGATAATCTTCCAGTACAAATGAAGACGACTGCGTACATTAATGATAATACTGCTTGCAAACTGTTACCTAAGTTTTATATGTTTAATATTTACCACTAAAATAATATTTTGTGCACTGTTGGGGAAAAAAGTAAATGGGATAATGTTTAGGTGCAAATATCAAGACAATTTTGTATTCAGTAATGTTCTATGTTCATTCAATTCATACAACCTACCAGTGGGCTTTGGCGATATGCTTTGATTACAACCTTTGAGCTATTTTTCAAAAATTAGATTTCTATACTTTCTTCGTTGTCAACAATTTCAGTCTCTTACTTCATTTATGTACATCTTAAGGTTGTAAAGGCAATTAGATTTATTTTATTTTTTGTCATTTGTATAGTACAGTATATTGTTGATTGCTTACAATTTTGATTTTTACTTTGCTTAGTAAGTCAAATATACTGATACAACCTAATGGTCGTATAAACTGATAATTCATCATGTTTTGAAACACTGATTTAGATTAAAGTTCCCATCAATACTTCTAAATAAAACCTGACAATGTTCTTCCAAAAGCCACCGAAATCTAAAGAGCAACTAAATCGGTCGATATTCACGCGACATATAAACCATACTAATTTACTAATTTACATTGTTGCCATGCTAACTACTATTTATGTCGAAATATTGTGTCCATGTTTGTAGTTCAGTCTAACACTTCTATATTCTTTCATCTCTCTAACCAAAAAAATTTTAATCTCGCAATATTTGCAGTATAAATAGAATGGCATTGTAAAAAAAGATAAGAGTTGAATATAAAAGACGCGTACTTATTTTCTATTCACTTAATTATATGTCGGTAAGATAAACAAAACATAATTTGTTAGTTGTAGCAGATTTAATACTTTCTCTGATGAATAATAGGTGTATACTCTGTTGTAGTTACATTTTCCTATACATTACGTTTCAAAAACGAAAACTGATACATACTTGTACGAAATGATTCTTTATTATGCTGTTAAGAATCCCTTTCGTAAACACTGAGCAATGTTCTTTGCCATGATCGGACGGAAAGATAGAGAGAAGAAGTGAGGGTTCGGACTCTCTCAAAGATAAGGTGTCACGCTTAATGGTGTAGACACGGCTACATCCTTTTTGGGGAAAATTGCTTGGCTAACGAGAGTACCGAGGATCTGTAAAACACAAGATGAACCTCTCTAGTCTTGAAGCAACATAAAGTGAGAGCCAGAGTTTGGGAGCTGTTCTATATAGTTTGTTGAAGGCACCTCTAACCTTTTTGGGTAATGCCTTGAGAGTAATACTCTGAGGATGCTATACTGGCATTCACATGTAAATGGCGTGCTTCAAACTAGAAAGTTCAGTCTTGTTCTCATAGAACCACGTGTTCTTTTTTATTACTTCTGACTTCGTGTTATAATCAAGTTAGAGGTCAGACAGTAGGCCTGAAGAATTCTTCGTCAGTGAGTGTTCTTGTTTAGCCGAATTTAGAATATACATATATAATATGGAGAGGTTTCGATGCTTTGCTTGGTGTGTTTTATACATGTATAATGCGTAAATTTGTATCAGTATAGACACAGACTTTTTTTTACCTGTTCGTAAAGAGTATTTGTTAAGTAAATTTACACATACAATAATGAGACTTTCAAAAGTTGTAAGGAAACTATCTTTATCAAGATAGAATATATTTCTCTCAAATAAAGTTAATCGACATATATTTTAATCTAAATTACTCCCAATATAATTTAATGAAAATGAGTCCAAAAAAGAGTTAGCTTTAATTTACTTTAGAGAGATTTCTCATGTTCTTATTTATACATAAATTTTCCCTCATAACACATATCTTTTAAAAAATGACAGTTTATGTGCAAGTGATAGGGCATAGTTTTGTGTTGCATTGTAAATAAAGAGATTAAATAATGTTTGTTTCGCTTTACTGTAGGTTATATATATATATATATATATATATATATATATATATATATATATATATATATATATATATATATATATATATATTAAGTAGTAAAGGTTACAACATTGTACATCTGGTGACCATTGCTTTTGGTATGATACAAACATGTTTCTTTCGTCTTTTTGCTTGGTTCATTGTTCATTTTATTGTTAGATACCAAAAAAAGCTCATACGCTACGCCTTTCGCACCCACTACTAAATGGTGCAAATATCATGAGCTAAAATTGATTGTACTTGTGGACCAAATATACCATTACTTAAAATCAGCTTTACACAATATGAAATAATTGGTTCGGTTAGAACTTTGTGACCTGGTATTCTTTTAATTATGTGATACTTAAATTTATTTTGTTCTACCTATAAAATGTCATATTTAAGTTAGTAAACGTTCATATTTTAAGCTATAGCATCTCCTGCAATCATAAAATTAATGATTGATTGCTTATTATACGGACAGCTGTCATGTTTCTAATTGTGGTGTCATCGCAACGTGCAAATCAAGGATCTCACCAACAGATCTGACAGTAGGACAATTGGCATCGTAATCTTTTTTTCTTTTTTTACAGATTCTTCAAATGTCATAAATTGTTAGTCTTCGAAACTATGTATTTCCTACATTAATATGCATAGTAAAGTTTACCGTAGATTAAAAATATGCACTAGATTTTCGCGAAATAGTCCTTGAATCAAATAACACTACGAAGTTTCAAAACCGTACCATGTTGTAATAGAAACAATCGTTTAAAGTTCATTTTCACCATTGAATCTATATCCATCACAAATTGGTAATATTTTCGTCGCTATCGTAATCACTGTTCTAAAATATACAGATACATTGTCTTCTTTATTGTAACTGGAACAGTAGCGTCGGACCCTGAAATAAATAGTTCATACATAGGTTATCCTCCTTTAATACGGAGTATAGAGGTTTGCCTGCTTCGACTGTTGACACTCTTTTTCTGCCATAAATAAATGTTCTTCAGTTGACAGTATATCCTGCATTCAACAGTATCGTTTTGTAGCAGTAACTACATTTTTAAGCAGCTAACAGGACTGCAAGCCAAAGCCTTAATTAAAATAAAAGACTGTAATTTCACTTATAATGTCTGCATGCAGAGTGAGTAAACTATTTATCTTAATATGCTCTCTCTCTCCTATCATCATCATCATCATCATCATCATCATCATCATCATCATCATCATCATCATCATCATCATCATCATCAATCTCTTAAACCTAAGTGTGGCACCACAGTTCACCATTATTTGAGCTTTAGGTTATTGTTTACATCTATGCATAAATAGTTCAGGCATTTAGAAGGTTTAGTATATATTCATAGCGTTAAGATGCCTGGAAGGACATTTAGAATTAGCATTCTCTTTTTGGAATGTCATTATGCATTTCAAAACCAAAAGTCTGCATAAGGAAAATCTAAACAGACTTAAATTTAATTTAGCGCTAACTTTCTGGAACTAGATAAGTTTAATTTGTACCAAACAAACGCATTTTGATTTACATATAATGCTTTTCAACAAGAAAGTATTGTTCAAAATGCAACCTTTAATAACAGTCTGATTTTTGTGGCTCGATATTTTATTAATTTCATATTGGGTTCTGCAATTCTTTGTTTTATGATACTTTTGTCTTAGATTGTTTAGAGTTTTTCTCAAATGTTGTCAACAATTTCGAACTTGAATGAGTCAACCACGAAGGTACTGTCGTTGTCGGTGTTCGAACTCATAAAGGTACTGTCACTGACGGTGCTCGAACTTGAATGAGTTGATCATGAAGGTACTGTCATTGACGGTGTTCGAACTTGAAGGAGTTGATCACGAAGGTACTGTCAATGACGGTGTCTACCACCTGTACCCACCACCAATTGATTGTTATGTGAAAGTAATTAAATAAAACTTCATTATTAAATCTTTAGATGACATGGTTCAAATTTTCATGAATTCGTTTATTATATATTTGATAAATTAGCAACTGGGATGAAGTAACACAAATTCTGGAAAGAATTATTCAAACTTCTGCTATTTGTCTTTCAGATGAAAAAATCCAATCCAATTCTGACTAAGAAAATCTTCGCTACCAAGGTATCCGATTTGTTCTTATTATATGGATATGATACATTAAATGAAATATATAGATTATTTTTAGAAGACAAAGTATTCAAAGTAGAATTATTATGAAGACGATATGTGTACCTTTGAGTACAATTTTAGGCATGTGTATAACTAACAGATCTGGATATAATTCAGGTCAGTTCCACTTTAAGTCAGCACTGAAATTTTGTTGCACGTTTTTCCATTTTGTATGCAAATACTAGTAATGGTCCATTCATTGCCCTTCAGCTGCTTATCAAGTTATAATTCCAGAAGTTCAGCTTTTAATAATAATTAATATTAGTACACTGATTTTTACCATTTACACAAAAGCGATCGGCAGGGTTTGACACTTAAACTTGTTAAAGATGGTGTCGCAGATTACATATTATTCTAATTCATAGCTTTTACTGCAAGAAACAACACGTTATATGTGGTAAAGTTTTCAGACTCTTTAGAACTATGTGCTGGGCCTATTGTATTTCATATGCTTAAATTATAATAGCGATGACTTAAAGGAAACTAAATGGACTATTTCTCGATGACACATCTGTCTGGTTCCCGTCTTGTGATTCTTACGAAACACAGTGTGCTGTAAACATTGACCTAGGATAAAAATGTGCTAATAAATGGCTCTGAAAAGTCATGTCTTCCAAAACTGACTAAATCATTTTATTTGTACAAATCTGCCGCTATTACAAAATCGGCAACTAATTGACGAGAAACTTAATTTTGTGAAGATCCCAAACCGCATAGGACTAATGATGTCCTTGAATGGATTAAGCAACCCATTCAATGAAGACTTTAATATTTCAGCTTCCAAGAGGAATGCAGTTTAAAACAATTTAAATATAATACAACTTTGAATGATTTTTTCTTTACTTTTCTCCTTGTTTACTTTCATTAGATGTATACCTCTAAATGCATCTGAGGTTTGGTTACCGTGTAATCAATCTAAATGACAGATTGTAAGAGTTTCAACAAAAACAAATTGATTAGTACCTAACTTACCTAAATATGCCGTTAGAAAATAGTTGCAACCCGTTGAAACACGCTAGTAGAGAGGCGAAAGGTCAAACATCTATGTTCATGGTATACAATTTTAATATATTGGCATCAATATATCTCAAATATTACTTATCCACGATTATCCTAGAATATCTATGCGCTATAATTTGAGACAGGGGATATATATATATATATATATATATATATATATATATATATATATATATATATATATATATATATATATATATATATATATATATATATATAAGCATATTTTTGTGTATCTCCTGGTATGAGCCATTATAGTTTTAATGGAATGTGGAAACTTTCGTTATGATATCCGACTCAAACTTTCAGGATATGAATTTAGTATTATATCATGCTAATAGTATTATATCATTCTAATAGTATTATATCATTCTAATAGTATTATATCATTCTAATATTAGTATATCATTCTAATAGCATTGTTTGCAGACGTATTTAAAACAACTTTTCGTGTAATGCTTGAACTAATCTTGTGTAACGTCCATCTGGTTATTCTATTTCTATACATGTCCTGCATAGTGAAGGCAAATTTTGTTTCGGTCTTAAATTAAAAGAGCCATAACCTGGATAAGGAAAATTCTTACTTTGACCGCTGAGATATAATTGATATCGTGTTAAAATGAGAGGAAAATATAAATATACAATCTGTTTACTTTATTTAGGATCATTTAGCAGTAACCAACACCCCATTTGTTTGTTGTTAGTTTGAGACATTGTTTAGCAGAGGCCATATTAACTTGTGAAAAATAAATGCCACCATTGTCAATATTCATTTTAATCCGGGGTTTTGTTCTCTTTTCTTGCTGCTTTTTCAATCCTAATCTCAAAATATCAGTTTTAAAATTGAGCGAACATGCTTTTTAATGAGTGATGACCAATTACAATCATGGTTTCCAATATTATTCAGAGACTTCGATTGTAGTTAGTGTTACTCCGCTATATTACTATTATCGTTATTATATTTGTTATAATCCATTGGATTGGATGATGATAAGGCCCACATTAATTTGAAAATCTGTCTAATATTGTCCTTTAGACACGATAGTTTAAGTTATTAACTAGATATTTAAGACTAATATGTATAACTTAAAGTAACAACACCTGTCCATTTACATTTTAATAATTGCGCCATTCTTCTTTAGAATGAAAATTGCAATATAGATCAGATCTAAAATTTCACTTAAATCCAAAGAGGGTGTAGGCTAATACACTGATCACT
>JAEAOA010002177.1:1047500-1370000 GCA_016746295.1 Potamilus streckersoni | reverse complement strand
CTGCTAGTACTGGGATGAAAGTGCAGTTCCTCAGGACATGAGAGACGCAAACAGTAACCCTGGACAAAAACAATTTCGACAGAAGCGACTGCAACAACTACATGGGCAAATCACTTTTCAGCCTCGAAGGTAAAGTGAACACGAGTCATCTTGAACAGGCTGAAAACGTTTACTGCTAGAGTGTATCCAGAGTCTCAGTGCGGGTTGTGCGCAAAGAGGTCCACGATCGACATGATCATCTCCATCAAGCAACTGCAGAAGAAGTGCAGAGAACAACACAGACCCCTCTTCCGGCTTTTTTTAGACCTTACCAAGGCCTTGGATGTGGTCACCAGAGACGGACGGGCTCTTCAAAATCCTGTCGAAGATTGGATACTCTCCAAAGCTGCTGGGTATGGTCCAGTCCTTGCATGACGACATAAAAGGTACAGTGCAGTATGATGGTTCAGTGCAGTATAGTGGTTCATCATCCGACTAATTAAACGTCCTGAGCGGAATGAAACAAGGCTGTGTCCTTGCCCCCACACTCTTCGGCATCTTCCTCGCTGTCCTGCATAAGTAAGCCTTCGAGACGTCCACAGAAAGAAACTATCTGCACACGAGATCAGATGGCAGACTATTCACCCTGGCACGACAGAAGGTAATGAACAAAGTAAGAGAAGCGACCATTAGGGACATACTCTTTGGAGACGATGCTGCTTAAGCCACACATACAGAAGCTGAACTATAACGTTGGATGGACCGCTTTGCTAAATCATTCAATTAATTCGGGTTGACCATCAGCCTAAAAAAACCAACGTAATGGGTCAGGACATAGACCCTCCCATCATCATCATCAACAACTACAAACTGGAAATAGTGAGTCAGTCAGTCAGTAAGTTCTCGTACTTTGGCTCTACCATCACCAACAACCTCTCAATCGATGCCGAGCTCAACAAGCGGATTGTAAAAGCGTCAACAAAATTCTCTATTTTGTCGCCGAGAGTGTGGAAGAACAGCATGCTGACCCTGAAAACTAAGATATCAGTGTACCGTGTCTATGTGCTAAGCACTCTCCTGTACGCTAGCGAAACCTGGACCCAGTACGCCTCTCAGGAGAAAAGACTGGGCGCCTTTCATATGCGATGCCTCAGACACATACTCGGATCACATGGAATTATCGTGTGACATACAACGAGGTGCTTGAAATTGCAAAGATTCCCACTATGGTAACACTCATTCGCCATCGTCGTATCAGATAGCTGGGCCATGTACATCAGATGGAGTACCCAAAGACCTTCCTTATTCCAAGTCTGCCTATGGCAGAAGATCGATCGGACGGACACATATCCGCTTCAAGTATGTCTGCAAGCATGATATAAAAGTCCTAGAGATCGATGTCAAAAGCTGGGAAGAGATTGCTTTAGACAGGTCCAGCTGGCGACATGCTCTGATCATTGGCCTGAAAGCCGGGGAGGACAAGCTACGACTGCTCGCTGATGAAAAACTATCTCAGAGGAAGAGGAAGCAGCTCCAGCCAAGACTGCAATCTTCAAGTGCAGCATCAGACGACTACCAACCGGGACACTTCCTATATATATATATATATATATATATATATATATATATATATATATATATATATATATATATATATATATATATATATATATATATATATATATATATATAAAGAATACAAATCATATGGCGAATAACAACCCTTTCAAGCGTACTGGATCCTCCAAGGGATCACGTGTCAGGGATTAATTAAAATAGATGCAAGTACGAAACTAGTAACTAACTAGCCTAAGCGCTTTTGACTCTTAATGAGTCTTTTTCAAAGGCAAATACAAAACATATATACGATAAACAAATAAACACAAAAACGTTGTGTTTGTAAACCTCTACATGGCTGTCTTCACATGTGCTAAAACTATAAATACAACCAGCTTGTATAGACTAGATGTGGAAACTGAAAACGTTGCATAATTCCCTAAAAGTCTACAAGCCATATCTTCAAGACACGACAGATTATCTCATAAAAAGCAAAGCTAGTGAACCATTACTGCCAGATAAATTACTTGCTTCCTTAGACGTCACATCTTTGTACACGAACATACCACACAACGAAGGGTTACAGGCCTGTAGCGACGCATGGGAAACAAGAACTGTAAACAATCCACCCACACACTTCTTAGTCCAACTCCTGGAGCTTGTCCTAAAACTCAACAACTTTGAATTTAATGAAGAAAACTACCTACAAATCAATGGAACTGCAATGGGTACTAAAATGGTTCTTTCGTATGCTAACATTTTCATGGGAAAACTTGAGGGTCAGCTCTTAGCATCGGTTGAGCGTACACCATACCAGTGGGTACGCTTTATCGATGATATAGAAATGAAGTGCCAGTATGGAAGAGAAAGTCTGGATGACTTCATATCAAAGGCAAACAACTTCCATCCTTCAATAAAATTCACAGCAGAAATTTCCAACTCAAACCATGTTTTCCTGGACACAACAACCAGACTGGTGGAAAACAAATTACACACAGACATCTACTCGAAACCAACCGACAAACACCAGTATCTCCTCCCAACCAGCTGTCATCCAAAACACTGCATTAAGAACATTCCATATAGCCAGGCACTGAGGATACGCCGAATTTGCTCCGACGATGAAAGATTCCTAGAAAGGTCTGATGAGCTGGCTAAACATTTAATTTACTGAGGCTACGACAAAGACCTGATTGCGGAGGCAATCCAAAGGGCCAAACAAACAAACCGTGATGACCTACTCAGATATGAACTGAAAGAAAAGGTTGATAGGATACCATTTATTCTGACCTATCACCCAGACAATCTCAAAGTAGGTAAAATCATCGCAAACCACTGGCCAACCGTGCAATCTTCAGACATACTAACCTAATACTTCCGAACAAACCTGTAGTAGCTTACCGGAGACCAAAAAACCTAAAGGACATCCTAGTCAGGGCAAAGCTAACGCCAATCGCTAGTCAAAACCAACCTAGTCAATCTGGACCCTGTGGCGATAAAAGATGCAAAACCTGTCAACATATGATAGAGACCAAGACATTCACTAGCACAGTGACTAAAGAAAAACTAAACACACATGGTCCACACAAAACGTGCAAAACAGAGAATGTGATTTATCTCATCACATGTAAGATCTGTGGCCTTCAGTACGTCGGAGAAACTGAAAAGCTACACAAAAGGATAAACCTTCATAGATCTGATTGGATGACAAAAAAAGCTGTACAGAAGCCCGGTCGCAGAACACTTCTCCTCCCCTGGCCACACTTTCAGTGATATAATACTTATCGCTATTGCTAACAACCACAGCTGGAGTCCCGAAACCAGGAAGGAAAAGGAATCATACTGGAGACGCCGCCTTAGAACATTGAAACCAAGCGGTCTAAACCAAGAAGGCTAGAAAATGAAAACTATGCACTAGTAAAATTTAACATTTTCTAAATCTTATTATCCTTCAATTTTTACTATAAGAATAACCGGCATAGAATCAAATATCCGGGATATAATCTGCGTTACATATGTACAACAAGTAAAAATAGATGTCGCTTTGGCTTGTAGACTTTTAGGGAATTATGCAACGTTTTCAGTTTCCGCATCTAGTCTATACAAGCTGGTTGTATTTATAGTTTTAGCACATGTGAAGACAGCCATATAGAGGTTTACAAACACGTTTTTGTGTTTATTTGTTTATCGTATATATGTTTTGTATTTGCCTTTGAAAAAGACTCATTAAGAGTCGAAAGCGCTTAGGCTAGTTAGTTACTAGTTTCGTACTGTTCGTCGTCAGTTTATTGCATGTATATATATATATATATATATATATATATATATATATATATATATATATATATATATATATATATATATATATATATATATGTATATATAGAGAGAGACAGACAGACAGACGTGTGTACATATGACAGATGACAGTTCTAAATATTGTTCTGCCTTATCTTCAAAGTACTACATTACAAATTTTGAAAATATCGTCAATTAGAAACGATTTCATAATTAGTACATGCTTATAAAAATGTCGAAAGAGATTTAGTTCACATGTAATTAAAGTGAGATGGTTCTCATCTTTTAGCATGAGCCTTTTTTAAAATCTAAATATTCATTTTTCTATTGTTCTCTAAAATGTACGTAATTGCCATAGATCTGGTAATACCATTTATCAGATGGTAATATGTAGAATTTCTAAAAAGTAACTATCTTATGTTTCATATCCAAGTGTATGACTAGTCATGCATTATCGTAGGAATAAATTTGTAATAATGATTATCAGAATCGTCAATAGCATTAAGGTATATATTAATCTTAAAGCATCTTCTTTCTTCTAGCGTTCATCTTCCTAATTAACTTTAAAAACGTAGAAGAGAAGTACATTTTGCAGCGTAGCAACTAAATTAGTTTCTTTTTAAACAAATCATTTATTTTCAGAAGATGTAACAGATCATCTATTGTCAACAGCATACTTAAATCATAAATTTCTGTGGGAACAGGGTCACATACCAACAAAAGAGAAATTAGGTAAACATTTTTTACACGTGTGGCACAACTTTGCGAAAGTTAACTCGTTTAAATTCAAGAAGCTTTCTTTATATAGTACTTTCTTTAATAATTATAATTAGTCATAACGATAACTTGAAACGCCTCCCACTCCGAGGATTCCGATTCGATATGTAGGAGAACATGGTAATATAGTTCACTTCTTACTATATATCCACAATTCAAGACATACTACAGGCAACTGTGTCTTGACCGAGTGAATGAACTCCTCACATAACTACCGAATGTGTCCGTTACAAAATGCAGTTATCTGCTTTCTATGGCTACCCACAATCACCTCTGCCTATTGATAAATCGATTGTTTACTTTTTTCAGATTCTATTTCTCTTCACATTTGATTAAATCAATATAATACGCACTTAGAATTTAAGCATTGAAAGATGGTTGTACTGAAGAAATTATATCACTACAAACGCTTGGTTAGGTACTCCATTCATATCAATGCTCAGCAATCACGTATCTGCAAATAAAAAAATTAAAAAGGAATAGAAAAAGCGAATGACGAACTAACAAGAGGGTATTAAAATAATTTGATACATTTCAGTTAATCTAAGTCATTATTTTATTTAATAACAGCTCTCTCTCTCTCTCTCTCTCTCTCTCTCTCTCTCTCTCTCTCTCTCTCTCTCTCTCTCTCTCTCTCTCTCTCTCTCTCATATTTTAGTCGGTTGTCTTTTACCATCATTTAAATGTTTAGTGACATTGTAGGATGATTCAAATAAAAGCCTCTACGCTTGTATTCTCGTAGATTTTCGCCCGTATATTGCTACGATGGTCCACACAGAGAGAGAGAGAGAGAGAGAGAGAGAGAGAGAGAGAGAGAGAGAGAGAGAGAGAGAGAGAGAGAGAGAGAGAGAGAGAGAGAGAGAGATGCCTTGAATATTTGCATATTTAATTAATAATATTCGATTTGTAGACTATTATAATAGGTTTACGAAACAACAACAGACCATTCATCACAGTATTTGTATTACTAACCGGGAAGGTTACCACATAATGTCGGTAGGGTTTGCAACTTTATGCCATTGGTTGGTTATATAAACACAATGGATAAATAATAAGAAAAATGCACACATACCATTTTGATGAATCATATTCGTGTAGTTTATAAGGTAGTCCTTCACTTGCAAGGTTTTCATGCAACACAAATTCGTTGTCTCTCTCATGCCAGATTTCTGCGTAGTTTCTCCGTTATGCATGAATGAAGAGGGGAATATAACGCAGAAAAGATTGCGATGAACTTGTGTACCATATAAATTCATTTAAAAAAGTGGATTATTAACACTTTATATCGTTATTTTCATATGTAACTGATGGTTAATGTGTGGAAATTCATCAACAGCACAAGGTTGCGAGAAAGTTTATATATGCGTATTATTGCGCCATTGACGGATCACAATTTTGACATATCATTATTTTTGATATATGATATTGCTTTATATATATATATATATATATATATATATATATATATATATATATATATATATATATATATATGTGTGTGTGTGTGTGTGTGTGTGTGTGTGTGTGTGTGTGTGTGTGTGTGTGTATGTATACTACGTAGATCGCTCCGTACACGAAGCAGCATCGACAATTCGACGACATTATCAGGAATTAAAAAGAAGAGTCTGGCTCGAGAGTGTCTGCGATCACTTTGTTCAAAATGGTATATTTATGGACCTTGATTTTGAGAATATAACGCATGGTTCCTTTCCACGAGCGGCACGTGTGGATATACTTCTCCAGTTAATGCTCCAAGAAAAGAGTCAAAAAGTCTTTAAAGCATTTAATCTTGCACTCCGAAGCACGGGCTGTCAAAATTTGGCAGATGAACTAGAGAGCAGTGAAGAAGTAGTGTTTAGTAACCTCTCTCTCTCTCTCTCTCTCTCTCTCTCTCTCTCTCTCTCTCTCTCTCTCTCTCTCTCTCTCTCTCTCTCTCTCTCTCTCTCTCTCTCTCTCTCTCTCTCTCATTTGCTGATATTGTGTAAGTTAAGAGAACGCCTCTCTCTCTCCCTTTCCTACTTGCTTACATTTTTTAAGTTAAGAGAATTTATATGTTTTTGGGATTTTTGTATGTGTTTCGGAGGCAAAGCTAAGGAATAAATAAACCCAGCAATTGACTTAAGTAACTACACTTCCCAGTAATTTTAGGTTTAAGTTAAATGTGCCAATAAATATTTAATATTAACTTTGACCTGAGACATCTGCATGAACATTCAACGATCAGAATTAATTAAGTTCTTAAGTATTTAATTCAGAGACTGGTACAATTATTGAATCATTCATACTAAAAAATTGAATTTCCCTATTGGCTGACTTATAATGAGCACATTTATATTTACATTCCAGACAAGCCATATATGCGTGACTGGAGCGAAAGCGAAGTTTTGAACTCTTGGCCAAGAATAGAAGAATTTTTGATGGACGAGCTTCAGCCTGAGTATATACTGAGCTTCTTTGTGCAAGAAAATATATTCTCAGTTGACGAGTACGAGGAAGTATTTTGGTCTATGGGAAGAAGGGTAGAGATGACGAATGCACTGTTGAAAACAATGAAGAAACACCTACCAGATGCATTGTTTGTTCTTCTCTATGCTCTCGAAGAAGTCGATGAGGAGAATAAACACATAGTTAAAGAATTAGAGAGACTGGTGACAACAGGAAAATATCAACAAGATGCTTCTAAAATCTGTAAATCTGTTGTATGCTTTTATAGTACAGATTAATGCCACTTTATTATTGTTTACATAGCATATACTATAATTAGTCAAAAGTCTAAGTAGTTATGTTCCTTTGTTGACTGTCTATATTATGCTTGTATCCTACATCCTCAATTCGTTGACAATACAATGTTTCAAAACTGTTTCTCCTTATAACACCCAGGTCATGATGGTATAAATGTTTTGAGTTTTTTAAAACTTTAAAGATGTTGCGGAATGGTTTTATAGTGAATAGTCGCTTCTTTCATTTTGACCAAATTTAAATGGCGTCCTTAGGCGTTAAAGACTAATTTGAAACAAATATTTCCAGTCAAATAAAGATTTCATTACCGGACATAATCCTTTGAAAGGCTTTTTATTACATACAAGAATGTTTTTACCAATTATCATATAAAGCAGAATATAATTAATACATTTCAGCTTCTGACGAGGATAAATGATCTTCCACATAATCAAATGGGTTACAATTCTAACAATATCAAAAGGACATTCTGTACAGATTTCCTTTCTGTAGATCAGATGCATATGTATGTTATTTTGCTAAATACTATCTGCATGGTGCTGATTAAAGATTAAATTTCTATACTGAATATACAAATAACTAAGAAGCAACTTTAAGAAAATAAATGTTTCATCAAACAAAGAAATGAATCTGCAAGATGATAAACAACGGGGAAAGGTATTAAAATCTGTTAAAGGTAAACAGTGAGTGTCTTAGGAAATATCCTTAAGTTATGTTGCTAGTTGGGTAAGTATGTTCATTCGTGCACATTAGTTGTGCATTCTCGATTAGATATTTTATGTTAATCTGGATTTTCCAAACTGTGTGCCTATTGTTATTCAAACTATGCCTATTTTATCCAAACTGTTGGTACAAATGCTGTGATATAACTAAAAACAGTCTCTTTTGAGACTTCATTTTAATTGAAACTAAACTTTTTTTAATAGTTATTATCAAAGTCAAAGTGTGGCTTTAATTATTATTATCGTACCCTAATATTCTATATAGTACGCATTATGTTTAATCTATTCTAGATGACAAACAATCAAAAGGTGTTATCTGTCTGGTGCCAGGTGAAGAAACTGCTTCCTCTGTCACAGGTACATATAAACATACATACATACATGCATGCATGCATGCATACATACATACATACATACATACATACATACATACATACATACATACATACATACATACATACATACATACATACATACATACATACATACATACATACATACATACATACATACATATATATATATATATATATATATATATATATATATATAGATATATATATATATATATATATATATATATATATATAGATATATATATATATATACATGTACATAGTACGTAGGACATTATTAATAGGAATGTACAAATTACGTAGGACATTATTAGTAAATGTATGGTCCTTAAATTTAATATTTTAATGAGTAATGTTATTTGAATTTCTGTAGATTTAAATAGAGAAGAATTATGACGAAATATGCAGTTACTTCGTAGAATAAAGGCTTTTGTTCTTTTCCTTGATTTATTTCAGATCTTGTGCATACAAATCTCATTACGACTTAGCATGCTGAAGAACACGTATATATATATATATATATATATATATATATATATATATATATATATATATATATATATATATGTACGTGTGTGTATATGTATATATGTGTATATGATATTCGAGTAAATCGTTTTCAATTATCATCTTACTGTACATACGGAGAAACAGCTTTGTAGTTGTTGGTAAGATTATCTGTTTAAAAATGCATAAACATCTGTATTTAAAATAGGTGGCACTAAACACACAATTACACATTTTATTATTGCACTTATATTTTCCTGATTACAAAGACATTAAATATAAATATAAAAAGGGTATTCACACATTTTTGCTTGAAAAATGTATGCAAGAACCTTTACTTTTTGCAGTACCATTGTTCACAACAACTGTCCGTACTGTGTGGTTAAGTGTAGAAAAGGAAGGCAAGGTGCTGGAAAATGTAGAAATTGAAATTGACAAATATGTGAATAACACAGATACTGCATGCCTACTCGAAGTATTCTTACCACTAACTGGCTGTGAAATAACTAAGTCCGAACGTGGTTGTGTCATTATCCATCTTCGGCCGCATAGCAACCATACATTGAATAAATTGTCCAAGTTCTGCAAGAATGGGGGATTGGAAAACTTTCTGCTAAATTTACTACGTGAGAAGGACATTTTCTCTACACTTCCTGACGGTCAATTGTGCATTTATATCCAAGTACAATACCAAGTCGGAGATTTAAAAGACGAAGGTATATTAATGAAAACTTGTAAACTTGGTAAAACATTCGTAATGCAAATTATTATAATACTGAAATACGTGTACAGGACTTTAAATTGTTTTGATGTATTATTACATTGGCGTTGATGGCATGAAGTTTGTTATTGATTGCATCATCCCATGATACCTGCCACTTTTGACGTAGATACTTTTTGATACAAGGTTTAAAATCAGAATATGGTAATTTAAAATCCGATGGTTCTAAAGATAGGGCCATCTTAGCAGCCCGGTCTGCTTCTTCGTTACCTCTAATACCAATATGGCTAGGTAGCCAACAGTATACTATATTGCATGAGGCACTAAGTTCAGAGTTTTTTTTTATCAAAACATTCACCAATAGTGGATTATCTAGTTTGATATTGTGTAGCGCCTGAAGCACTGATAATGAGTCACAGAAGATAATACTATTTAGAATATGATTAGTTTCGATAAATGTCAGAGCAAGGTCTATTGCTCTGATTTCCGCTGTAAATATGGATGCATCATTTGGCAAACGCTCTTTGGTTATGTGTTTGCCACTGACGAAGGCTGCAGCAGCCTTATCAGCAACCTTTGATCCATCAGTATAAAATCTAGCATAATGTGTAAATTCATTGAGTAGATCATGATAAGAATTCAAGAATAGGATAGGGTTTGTCTCAGATTTTTTCCGATCGTGTAACGTAAAATTCACTTGGGGTTGCTTAATTAGCCAAGGTGAGGTTTTCGAGACAAAAGTTTTCTGGATTAAAGATAGATTACATTTGATTTGGTCAAAGCAGGATGATATTCTAATACCAAATGAAGGTATAGCATTTGGTTTATTTACGTATAAAGCTTTGTAATTTGGATGAAAAACGGCCGAAAAAGCAGGGTTCAGAGGGTTGGATCGTAACTTAAGAGCATAATGTGCAGAAAGCATTTCTCTGCGATGCGATAAAGGTGGTTCATTCGCTTCCGCGAGAAGGCTTTCACACGGAGATGTCTTAAATGCTCCTAGAGCAAGTCTTATTCCCTGATGATGAATTGGGTCAAGCATTTTCAAATAAGACTTCCTAGCTGAACCATAAACAATGCATCCATAGTCTAAGATGGAACGGATCTTGGGAGAATGGACTCCTTCCTACAGAACTATTCGTAGGGAGGAGGTTGTCATTGCAAGAATCAGAATCGGTCATACATACATTACCCACTCACACATACTAAAAGGTGAAGATCCACCAGAGTGCGTTCCTTGCAATGTACCATTTACTGTTAAACACTTTATGACCACGTGTTCCGACCTGCAACCTACGCGTGATAAATACTATAATGTACACGACATGCAGGAACTTTTTGATACTATTCAAATCACTAGTATTTTGGAGTTCCTAAAGGAAGTAAATCTTTATTTTAAACTGTAACTTTTTATGACCTTACCCAAACTAATTTTTAACTAATACAAATACCAACTATTATTTACATCTTTTCATCAAGATACATCATTTACATCTCCCGTTGATCGTGAACCAATATCTTTAACTGTTACCAACATTTACCATTTTATATAAGTAGCATGCAAGGCCGGTGGTTTTGGCATTTTCGGAAATCCTTTATAACAATTCTATTCGTATGAGACTCTGCCACCACCATCACCCTCATGAGTGGTTCACTCACGTTGCGGGTGTGTGGACAAACTTAACGTGTAACAGTCATATAGGGGTTAAATATATCATGACAGTAGATGTGAAGACGAGTAGAAGGGCCATAAAGGGGACAAAAAGGCAAAATCTCTACACCACTAGAGGTTTTCTTTTATAATAGTGCTTTATAGCAAAATAAAATTCAAAGAAAGATCTCGGGAAGGATGCGTGATTATGTTGACTGAGTTAATAAACATATAAATATATACCTCATTATACAATGTTTTCTTCGAATTCCTTCTTTTTAATTTATCTTTATGTTTGGTACTTATTTGCCATATAAACTGTCCCACAATATCGTTTGTTGGGTGCACGTCCGTGAGACGACACCGTTGACGCGGTTCCATACTGCATAAAGGGGTCATCGAAGAGGTTAATACAGACATTATTATTCTTAAATTGGCAATACAACTTTACCAACAGGGTCACCTGCAGCACGCCAAACTGCATCGTTGTCGTTGTTGTTGCGAGTTAACTTAACGGTATGTTTGGCTCCAAAAATAACGTTTCTTATATCTTAGCAAAACCCATATAAGTGACGGAGAGAAATAGCACATAAAACTACAATGAGCCTCCATGAAGCTGCCGTTGACACTGCAGAAATCCTGAGTTGAAAGTCGGGTTGGTGTTAATGATCATATATTCTACATCTGCGACAGAGTTGTCTGCATTATTCGATGACGCCGATTTAAATACATTTTATGATCTGTATTGATCGATGTATCTTTGATAAACACCATAGCTGGGCCGGCCTGTGAATTTCGTGCAATCATCACTGTATCTGGCTAGTCCAAAAAATCGTTGTGGCAGTGTAAAGGTTGTCTAGTATTATTTCGATTTCCTTTTTCTCAGTGGACTATTTGGCGCTGGTGAACAGCGCCATCCTTTGGATAATCAAAAATCCATCTCAAGTCTAAACACGCTAATTGTTATCATCATCCTGCAAAAGTTTTCCCTCTATTTTCCCGAAGGCTTTACATCAGGAATCAACTTAGACGTATCCTGCACCTGTATTATATTTCATGCTATCCCGAGAGGTCCTAGTCGAGTACGAAAAAATGATGAAAATCTATTTGGTTTCGATCGGCCAACACAGGCGTGCCCATATCAAATGCTGATTGAATTACGCCATTATATCTACATTATCGGTTTCTTCTAATACCTTTTGTGCTGTTTGAATCCAATCCCCATTACTATATTTGCAATCGCTGAGTCATCTGAGTGACTTTAAAGTTGATTTTACAACCAAGACTTCCGTTGCTGCCGTTGATGGCAGTGTAATCGTCTTTAGTTGTCTGGACGGTCTCGAATGAATTGAACCTACGCCACAAAGTGAGCGGTCAATAAACACTATGAGCACGGTATTACAGGTATACCAGTTGACTGTGGTATTTTTCCAGTGGTACGTACCACGGTATTTTTTTAACTGTATCAGTACTGCGAAAATTTCCATCAGTTAATACTGTCAAATATTCTAGAGTAATCGTTACGAATTTAATATAATTAACAACATTTTTTTATTTCAAATGACAAAATAATCATAAACAAAATATTTTTACACAGCAGTTACATTTTTACAAAATAATTTTGAATATTGCAGATCTAAATATGTTTAAGATCCTTACGTCACGTATGACAACATGGTTTCCAAATGGAATGTTGTGAAAGATTCGGTTCAAGTCCAGATGTTTGGATAATATTTGTGATTAAAAGAAGCAATAATGAATGTCATTTCTTTATTATTTTCAAACCTATGTTAATATGATTAATACATCCATTTATGTGTAAGGTTGCAAATAGTTATACTATATTTAAAAGAGCTGCTTATTTTCTGTTTGAATTTTGCGTAATTTCTCTTATATATATTTTTTATTATTGGCTAAGTTACTGTGTTTTATGCGACGAATATTACATCTATTTTCAAATACAGATCGTGATAGTCACCCATTACTTAGCATTTGATTACGGACCAGACTGTTTTTCATGCTCATAGTCGTCACAGAACTACCTTCGTGCGAAAACGATGAATAAAATTCATCGATCAGTGGTAACAGTGTCTCATCAATCTTTCTCATCCACTCATGTACTGGTACTTGTTAACAATCTTAGGACCTAACACTTCAAACTACACTTATTTTCTAGTTAACAAGTCAGTGTTAGAGGTACATCAGAGGTACAATACCGACTAGTGATTTGTAAGTTTTCTGCTTCAATAATTCTAATGATGACTTCATATACTATTGCGAATAGATGTACTAAATGTCATATTTTTGCCATATTATTGAGGATGACATATATTGCAGCCTTTGATGTCGTAGCTACTAACTGTATTATAAAATGTTCATCGTTCCCACGCAGGTTAACCACATAATCTTTTGTTTTAATTTGGACGAATTAGTAAATGTAGATTGCATGCGTCAGGTACAGCTTCTCTATGCTTGCCAGGGATATGACTGATCATAAATAGAGTTATCGTCTTTGACCACCATCAATCCATGAGATTGAGATTTAAAACCATCCTTCCCTAATGACTTGCATTTAACCGGCCAGTGTTGCAACATCAATATAATTATTGGAATCATCTTTCTGTCTAGAGCATCTGGCAGGTTTGTATATGGGATTATGACGACTGCCAACTATTTTAAAAACTAACCACAGCGCTTATGAAACTTTTACTTTTACTTTTACGGCAGCCTCATGAGCAATTGATATGTGTTATATGGCGAAGTTTTGGTTTGCATGCATCTGCACCAGCCTTGGTGAGGATAGAAGCTACAATACGACTACGGTCTAGTTTATTCTCTACCACGAGTGCAATTTTGACGTGAAGGACTCGAGATGGAATTCGAATATGTAATCGTACTGCAGTTTCACGAAGTTGTTTCATTCTGACACGATCCGATTATATTATTAATTAACATAAGTATGTCAGATTGTATTGCATCTCTTGGTTTTTGTGTAATACGTTCACGCGTAAATTGTTTAAGTAGTTAGTAGTATTGTTAGCCTTGCATTAACAAACAGCCGTCGTTAATTTATTTTCAGCGACATAAAATATATCAAACAGCAGCTCCAAATACCACCGACTATATTACATTTCTACGCAGATGCTATTGATCCAAATTTTATTTCTTCTCCAGTTTCAAGATTTATTGAAACATCTGATGTAGTTGGATTTTTAAAATTAGAACATTCACAACCAGCTCCACGTCTTGTGTTTTCTTTTCATCTAAATTTTCCAAACTATTATCTGTCTTAATTTTATTTATATGGTCGAAAACTATGCTATTAGGAATTATTCCGTTAATAATTTCATAAAAACTACGAGATTGATAATAAACAAAATTAGTTTTTGTCCCACATACATTAACACCAAATATCCATTTTTATCTAAATTTCCAACAACATTTTTCTTCCTTTATGTCTAATAATTCACTTGTCATTTGCTTCATATAAATCAAAAACTGGGAGAAGTTAAAATTCATTTTCTAATCATAAATTTTCAAAATTATCATATGCAACTGCGTCATTCGCTCTTCATACTTGTCCTTCGGGAATATCACCACAACACAAAGTGTAAATAAAATCTTTTTCTAAAAATTTCAATTCTTTCTGAATCATCGCCTTTTACTGAGATTAACATATCAGCTGGTGTAGGTATGCCAATAGATTTTATATCCTATGCTGATAACAGAACCAAGATCATTTGCATCATCTAAGTTGTACATTGGCTGAACATGATCAGTTACTTGCTCTTCTGTTTCAGTGGCAGATATCTCAACATTTATGTCATTATACCATATGGATTTTTATATCTCTAATTTTAAAGAATTAAATATTATATATATATGTGTGTGTATATATATATATATATATATATATATATATATATATATATATATATATATAGAGAGAGAGAGAGAGAGAGAGAGAGAGAGAGATAGATAGATAGATAGATAGATAGATAGATAGATAGATAGATAGATAGATAGATAGATAGATAGATAGATAGATAGATAGATAGATAGATAGATAGATAGATAGATAGATAGATAGATAGATAGATAGATTAACATTGCGAGATACGGCTAAAAAAGCAGTATCAAATCTAAAAAAATTTGCTTAAGAATTTTAAGGTTATGATAACAGTTTCAAACTTGATGATCAAAATGTTTTAACAAATTGTAGCTCTACAAATTTATTTCATCTTGTATAACCTGTTATTGCTCAAGAACTTGCGGGTCATAAAAGTATCAAGCATTCGATTTATCAAAGTCACACGCATTTGTGGATGTACTTAATATAATATTTGAAACAAAAAGTTTTGACAGCGAAATTTCGGAACCCTATTTAACAGCTAAATCTAGACAAATAATAACTGGAACAAACATTGCCATGGTTGCCTATGAAATATATCAAGAAATAAACAAAATATTAGAAGAATTTACTTGATCACAGACGGGTTGGAAATTTGAAATGACAAAAGAAAGTTTTATTTCACACAGCAAAATATAACGTACTTTGCGGTAGTTTTACGCCTATCACCCTGAAAATATTAAGAACAAAAAATGCTCGATAAATTTCAAAAACAATGACGACAAAATGTTTTCAGGGGTCTATTCTTTCTGAGATGTTTCCGAAAGAACAAAATGCTGATCGCGTTAACAAGTATTTTCCACACAGAGACAAACTAAATTGTTTAAAAATAACTTTTCCAGAAGCAGAAAATTATATACCAAAGTTTGAAAAACAAAATAGCATCTCAGTAAATCTTTTTGATGTAGAAGAGAACAAAAAAGTTTTTCCCAAGATATATCTTAGGAAATGCTTCACAGTTGACAACAAATTTATTATTTTATCATGGAAATTACTGTTGGATAAAAAAAAAACTTTAATGGCTTAGTTGGCGGACAGTACAGTAAAACACAATAAAAATATTTATGTTAGAACTGTCTGCATGGTTTTTCTAGCGATGGAAGACTGCAAGAGCATCTCGAATACTACGTTAATAAAACAAAAACTATACCTAGCGAAAAAGAAAAATATCAAAATTTACAATTTATCATTATAAACTAAATATTCCTTTTGTTATTTACGCTAATTTCAAATGTCTACTCGTTCCTGTGGATGGAGCAGAAAATAATCCGAAAATATTCAGTACTAGAAAAATACAACACCATATTCCCTACGGAGTACCTTATGAAGTAGATTGTTGCGCCAGCTATAAATTTTCATCTCCGATAAAGTTATACAGAGGTGAAAATCCAACCGTATGGTTACCAAAATATTCAATAGATGAAGTTAATAAAATTTCTAACAGAATACTTAAAACAGGTTTGATGAGAATAACGTCTAAACAACAACTCGATTTTGATGATGTAGTTAATTGTCATATTTGTGAAAAGTTACTTGCGGACCAGCCAGTATCGTGGAGCAGTTCATAAAAGTTGCAATTTAAAATTTCATGCTCCAGTTTTATTCCTGTAGTTTTACATAACTTTCGTGGCTTTGACAGTCATATCATTGTAGAAGTTTTTGGTAATAAAAATATTAAAGCTAAACTAAACTTAAATAACGTCATAAAAATGTATTCTAAATAATTTTGAAAAGTATATGTCAGTGACGCTCGTCAAATTACGCTTTATTGACAGTCTGCAATTTACATTAATACAATTAGAAGATCTTATATAAAACTCTATAAACGCTGGTAGAGAGTTTAACAATCTAAAAAGTTGATTTGGTGAACACTGTGCCGATCTTTCAAGAAAGGGTATCTTTCTGCACGGGTATCTCGACGATTGGAGCAGATGCAATGAAACTTCTCTTCCCGACAAAGATACATTTTACTCGCAACTCAAAATGAAGATATCTAATATGACGAATATAAATATGAGCAAGACATTTGGAATGAATTTTGTTCGGAAACATTTGGTGATTTTATATTTGAAAACATGTATTATTGCTAGCAAATGTTTTTGAGAATTTTGTCTAGTTAGTTATACAAATTACGGATCAGACCTCTCTTGGTATTATTCTGCTCTACTGGATAACTCCAGATCAATTTCTTAAAGAAACTGAGAAAGGTTTACCCAGAAAAGAAATAATTATTTTTCCGATATTTCATATTTTGTTGAAGTTGATTTAAATTTTCCTAGTTGGCTACTCGATCTACATAACGATTGTCCTTTTTGCGCAGAGTCAATGGAGTCAATGATGATTGATTAGTTGATTATCGCCTGAACAACGAGCAACGACAACAGCCAAAAAAATTATATCCTTATTAAGTTAGTTCCAAATTTGTTAGATTAAAAAAAAAATTACGTTATGCATTAAAAACATTAAAGCAAGCAGTAGATGCTAAACTAATTCTGCGAAAAGTTCATCGTTTGTTAAAGTTTGATCAGTCGAGCTGGATGAGAAAATATATTGATCTAAGTACGAAACGTCGTGCTATGGCTAAAACCGAATTTGAGGAAAACTTTAGAAGTTAAAGAACAGCTTGGTGTTTGATAAGACGATGGAAAATATTCGAAAATGTGCTTCGATAGAAATTGTTAATGACATGAATCGCAGAAATAAATTAGTTAACGATGATGGTTTTGTTAGCATAAAAATATTTTATGAAAATCTTGCATCAATACAACGACGAAAGACAAATTTAAAGCTAAATAAACCAATTTTGTGTTGGTGCCGCTGTACTTGATATATCAAAGTGGCAGATGTACGATTTTCACTACAATTTTACCAAAAAGCAGTGGCCAGATTCTGAGTTTGTTATTTACTGATACGGACTTGCTTGGTTTATAATATAAAATGTGATAATGTCTTTCAAGATATTTACAATAATAAAAGTCTATTTGATTTATCAGATTATCCAGCATGTATTGTATTTCAAGATAATTCTAATAAGAAAGTTATTGGAAAAATGAAAGATGAATTTAAGTTTGTGCAATTGAGAGAGTTTGTTGGATTAAGAAGTAAAATGTATGCTGCCATATTAGATGACAATGAACTTAAAAAAGCAGCAAAGAGTAATTCTGAAAGATATTTGGATTTTACGATTTTAAAGCCGCGCTAAACAATAGAGTCAGTTTTATCAAAGCAAATGTCATAAGAGCAAATCACCCTAAACTCGAAACGAATACAATTATAAACGTGGACTAAGTAATTTCGATTATAAAATGTATTGCAGAGACGGAATTAATACGCTCGCACTTGGACTTTATGCAAGTAATGTTTGTCTAAAAATTAGAAATAATGTTTGAAAATTTAACATTTGTCGATGGAGTTAATAGCAAAATAAAAATAATGGTTAATAACCAGCAATTATCCTTTGAATTTGACTATGAAATATAGGGTATTTGTTTTAGTAAATTTAACAATTCAAACTCTCCCTTATCAGATCGGATGATAGCATTGTCTTGAAAGTTTACGAGATGTGCTTACAATAAAATATGACAATATGCATAATCCAATCAGCCAAAGTCAGTACTCAAACATTAACATCGACCTGGACAGGTCGAAGATATTGCAAAAGGTGGTAAGTATCTTCTCAATAAAATAGCGAACTGTTTAAGTCTCATCGTAAAGTATATAGTATCATTAAATTCTCGTTATATAATCATGACAGTATATTATACTTAATATCAAACGTAGAGATATTATGTGTAGGTCAAGAGATATAACTGTTTTTAAAAGAAAAATAATACTGTTCAAGTTTAGTGTAAAATTATTTGTACTTTATCTAAAAAAAAACTATATGTGATTTAGATTTTACCTTGTAAAAGTTTGGTGAATGTTTGTCTATAAATTGTATAATCAGTGAGTTTTAATCCTTTTATCTCAAATGTTTACTTAATTTACAGCATTTTAATCAAATTTAACTGATATGTGTTGATCAAGTGCGATAACTCTGTTAAGCATAGCTATGAGTTAATCAATCGCGATAACTCTGTTAAGCATAGATATAAGTAAATCAAGCGCGATAAATCTGTTAACCATAGCTTTCAGTTAATCAATCTCTGTAACAAGCAGTTGTATGTTATGTTATGTAAACATACATGTATTACACTAGCGCTGGGTTTTATTTAAAAGCATTTCAAACTCTCTCAAATAAACTTAACTCCAAAAGAGGATTTACACACAGACAGACAAATAGACACATATATACATACATACATACATACATGCATGCATGTGAAATGCCTGCCTGCCTGCCTGCCTACCTACCTACCTACCTACCTACCTACCTACCTACCTACCTACCTACATACATACATACATACATACATACATACATACATACATACATACATACATACATACATACATACATACATACATACATACATACATACATAGAGACAGTTAGACACATGATACACATACATACATACATACAAACAGACAAGCATAATGTAATTATACACATCTTCCTGCACTCCACTACTTACTCCATTTGCCAAAGAAAGCATATGGCAGAATTTACAAGACAATCTTCAGACATTATTTATTTCGCTTGTATGCAAAACTCACTAATTTATTATGTGTGTCAACTTTCGTCATAGGCATGTATACAAAGCGCTTGATGCCTTGTAGCATCCGTGAACATTACCAAAGCCAAGCCACAGTTTAGCATCATTGCCGGCCATCCATGCGACCTTTTCCAACCGGCCGAAGTGAGAGTTATATGGTGTCTTTCCTGGGAAATTTCTCACATGTATGTGCCATAGACATGCTTTGAGCTATCTTTTCCTTGGTGGTGTTATCCTATTCATCAACAGCAGCGTTTTATTTGAAAGGATGGAAACTATAACTCTCTGATTAGGATTATGAGTTGCATTCCTTTTTAAGACAAACTTTAGCGGCTTTACTTGAAATCCTTCGTAGGTGTCGTCACATTCGCTCACGGTTACCGGCAACTCATGAAGTAGCACGCTTATTCATTCAAAAGACTGCATTCTTTTCTAAACCTAACGTTGTTTCTAAATGGTCGGTGCCTATCATGTGTTCAACAATACCTCTACATCCACGCCAACATCTCGCAAGAACCTTGGCGAATTGTTTCTTGTCCGTCTCTTCTATCACTTTAATTCCATTGCTTGGTTGAGGCCAACACAGCTTGGGTATATCATGTTGGGAATCAAACACCAACCCCGCGTGACATCACGGCATTTTCTCCATTCCTGTTTATACAACTTTGCCCTCACAGCTCTCTACCACTCAGTTGCAACCATGTGCGGTATTCTTTTCACAGTGAACCATATTTAATCAATTCAGTTCTAGATACCTGCATTCTTATCACAGACCATCAAATGTTTCTTACTAGCTGATCGTGTACATCGATGCTAGTCAACAAATGTTTTCTACAACTATTATCCGTTGCTATTTTTCATCCATGCAACAGAGAAATCTAGCTGATTTGCAGTTTTCAAAGAGACCGGGCCGTAACCAGTCCTATCCAATCGGAACCGAAAGATTCAAATCAAGAGCAATCAATAGGCAATTTGTTCGGTTTTGGTGTATGTTTGGATGTTGGCAAGAGCAGATCATTGGGAAGCTGAGAGACACTAGACTGTGCTCAGAGTTCCGAAGTTGTGCGCTCGTTAAAAAGCGGGTAAAGAATTTCAGGGATATTCAAAGTTTGATTATAAACGAAGGCTTCTTGCGGAGGAGAGGGGGCGGGGCGAGAGGCAACACGAGAGAATCGGAAAATAGGAAGACACATTGAGACCACGTAGACGGTCTGTTGTGATATATGCAGTTGGATGGAGCCCTTGTACCGAAGGAAGCGTGGAAGATAGTTCGGGAACTGCAAGGAGAGCACGCAGTTGAGAGTACCGGAGATACCAGAGGACATACGAGTAACAGAATCAACACCGAAGAAGAGAAACACATTCTCTTAAGACTGTAATCTCCTATGAGGATAGTTATTGACAACGGAATAGGTCACTGTTTGTACTTGTTGAAATTATTATTTGAGAAATTGTAGACGATATAGTTGAGTACGTTCATATTTATTATATTGTTATACCTTTCTCCTTAGTCTTTCGTACACCTATACCGTAGTCATTGCTGACTGAGCGCTCATAGCTAAGCTATCTAATGTTAAATAGTCTGTCCTTTTCCGGTGTTAGAAATAATAACGTAGGGTGCACTCAACAGGGTATTTTTGAATATGATGACATGCTCACAATTAGCATGACCAGATGTTATCATATTCATTAAACACTGAAATTTTGACGGAGATATTTTGCATACTAAATGACGTTAGTCTATACTGAAAGTGTCCATGTGGCGTTGCAAATGGAGAAATCTGTTTTGCACTTTCTGAGAACAGAATTTGCCAAATTCCTTTCAAAAGCTAAAACGTCGTGACATCTTTCTGCTAAATGGTTCGTCAAATACAGAAATACGTTGCAAATGAACCTTATGTATCTTCTGATTAGGTTTCACTACCATTTGATAGGACTTCGGAACGACAATTTAATAACTCACAGAACCCTCGCACCCTCAAATACATCAGGTGGCATCCATTATTTCATAAGGACCCTATTTTTCACAATACGAACTGTTCCCTGTGTAAATTTATTTTCACTAATACTTCCCAGAAACAAACAGATCTCTGGATCTTGTTCCTGTTCGACAATGAGTGATTGGGTTTATAGGTATTTTTTTGTTTGTTTGTTTGTTGGGGGTGGGGTAGGTGGAGGGGTAGAATGGTTGAAAAAAGATAAAGAGTAGGAAAAAGAGGATCACCTTGATAATTATAAACTGATGGATCAATCCTTTTAGCAAAAGTGACATCATGTAAAGACTGGCAAATAAATATGTCAGATAAAGGAAAAATTATCTGATCAACATCACTCTCAGAATCACTTTTTGTCATAGCTTTGATAAATCCTTCTTTATCCTGAAAAGGATGTAAAAACTTAATATTTCTGGTAAGATCGATACCTAAAACTGTGGGTACGGGGTCTGGACTGTTGCCCCCGCTTGCTAGTTCTAGTGTTTTAATTTGTGTTCCATTTCCCTTTCTTCCCTTTGCTTTTACATATCTCTCTCTCTCTCTCTCTCTCTCTCTCTCTCTCTCTCTCTCTCTCTCTCTCTCTCTCTCTCTCTCTCTCTCTCTCTCTCTCTCTCTCTCTCTCTCTCTCTCTCTCTCTCTCTCTCCAAGTGTATTTCTCTCTTTTCTTTCTGCTCGCTGCTCCCGCTTACCACCTGAATTTCATTTGTTTTTAATTGTAAATTATTTAATTTCCTATCAAAACTAGTGACACACCCACCAATCAAACCCAATTCACTTTCAGTAAAAATTTCCTTTCCTTCCAAATAAAGAACCAAAGTATTATGTATCTCTTGTTTTCATAAAGATGCTTTCTCATCAGAAAGATTGTAATGTATGGCAAGCTGAATCATCACTTCCATTTTCATAGATTCTAACTCTATAGGGTAAGACTTAACAAAACATTTGCTACATTAAATGACAGTGCGAATGCTTGCTGAATGACTTTAGATTTATAAAATATGTGTAATTAAAATATTTATCAAGGACAATGAAAATCCTATTCAAAATCAATTTAAACTTTAAAAACAAATTTTTGATCTTTTGAAATCGTTATAAACAAATTTAAATCCCTATGTCTTAATTTATGTAACAGAAAAAAAATGAACCAAACAAACTTAGATAACCAACAAATAATCTGTTTTTCTAAGTAACTACATGAAAATTTAAGAGAAACTTACAGAACTATAAATTGAATTCCAAGTAGTTCTAAATGTCATAAACGCATTGAATGTTCCGAGTAATTTCAACAGCCTTGAATGTCCTGATGTTCCACAATTATACAATCCAGAATGTATTTGAAAAAGTTCCTAATAATCTCAAAGTTGTGTTTTAGTCCGACAGGTTAGTGAACACTTTGCAATTAAAATTAATAATTTAAACAAATACTCTTACATAATTATATATGAGCACATCAACAATTTCTGATCATGTATTCCAATAGATCAATATGAAACTTGAATATGAATGCATACATGTTTACCAAATTGCCAATACATACGAATACCACCTGTACTACAACGAAATAGATTTCCAATAGGAAAATTCCACTAACCCGAATAGTTTACTAAATTACCTATATATGCGAATACCAACTTGACCTACACCGCAATAGATTTCCAATGGAAAATCCCACCAACCTGTAAACAAGGTCAGGTATTGAACTCAAATGTAAGACGAGAAAGTATAAAGAAAGTATGTACTCAAAAAAAATTCTATATGATATATATACTGTACTCCAAAAATGATTTGGAAGATTATCTAAACGATTTTACTTTAGTTGAATGTTTTTGGACTGGTGGAGGAAGAGGCCGGGAAAACCCCGGGAAGAACCACCGACCCACACGACGCCACTGGCCTGGTTGCTCACATGCATACACAAGGAAGTAGAGGAGCACTACTCATTCCATAACATGGTTAGCGTCTTGAACATTAAACTCCCAGCCAGTCACGTACCGGCGAATGTATAAAAATGAGCGTGGAATAAAACTAAGCGATGTAATTAAAACATTTTAATGTATTTACACTTGATCTAAGTTATTATTTTGCTTCAATTAACATTACTACCAAACATTAAATTATTTTTATCCTACATCTCTTTCTTTCCCCTTTCCATTGGTCGGTTCGACTGTAACTTGTACCGTCATTTATTGGTCCAGAGATATCGTCACAAGATATAAACTAAAATGTATCTATTGCTACGATGGTCGAGAGAGAGAGAGAGAGAGAGAGAGAGAGAGAGAGAGAGAGAGAGAGAGAGAGAGAGAGAGAGAGAGAGAGAGAGAGAGAGAGAGAGAGAGAGAGAGAGAGAGAGAGAGATTACCATAAGTGCAATGCATTTTCGTTATTTATTTTCAATCTCTATATTTCTCTAATGGTCAATTAATCTGCCTTAAAATTAATCCAGTTTAGTACCTTATCATAAGCGTAAGAAAAAAAAACAACAAATACAAATTTTAATAGATTATAGTACGTGTGCCTCGTAAACGTTTAATTTACCATATAATCTTCAGCGCCTTTAGTTCCCATCTCATCTGACTTGTATAATTTTAATCTAACGATATTTGGATAACAATTTGGAATAAAGAAAGAAGAACATTAAACCACCACATTCATTTATCTCCCTCCAAAAGACTTCCCCCTGCAATCCACCCTTCGCAAAATATGTTGTTTTTGTTTGGGCTCTGTGGCTTTTGTATATCTAGATATGTATAGATCTTTCAATAATATTTCTTTCCATAGACGTCATAATGCACTTCAAATGGCCAGATTTATTTTGAGCCAGCTATTTCTTACCTTTCTATAAGTGGATAAGGAAGTAATGTATAATGAGTCTGTTATGTCTCGTGCTTGTAGATTTAAACTGCATGCGTTATATTCAAGTTTTATTATCCCTACGAAATGAAGTGGTCACAGATAGTATATATGGAACCTAAAGATGAACAAAAATTGGATATAAATAAGTTAAACTCGCTGTAAATCGTGGGTAAGTACTATCAGCCGAGATTATAGACGCTTTTTTATTATCATTTATATTTAATATTTGCTATTGTAATTAGATGTGATCACACTGCAATATGAATTATCAAGGTATATTAAAAAGACCATTGTACATAGACATGAAAAGTGATATACCTTAACGCTTCTTTTTAAATACAGCTGCTATGTATCACACAAAGTGGTTTCTTGAATGGTCAGCGGTGAAGCAGAAATTTTTCTTTAGTCAATCCTCGCTTATTATATTTCAAAATATTTTGTTTACTTACTGTTTACGATTTTGCATTTTTACGTAAATAAAATCCGCTTCTATTGAAGATGAATACTTCTGTCTCAAATCGGCGTATTAATTTATACAGGTGTACATATAATCAGGTTACCACAGTACGGGTATAAAGCGAACGCACATCTTAACTCATTCCTGCATATGTATGTATGTATGTATGTATGTATGTATGTATGTATGTATGTATGTATGTATGTATGTATGTATGTATGTATGTATGTATGTATGTATGTACGTACGTACGTACGTACGTACGTACGTACGTACGTACGTACGTACGTACGTATGTATGTATGTATGTATGTATGTATGTATGTATGTATGTATGTATGTATGTATGTATGTATGTATGTATGTATGTATGTATGTATGTATGTATGTATGTATGTACGTACGTACGTACGTACGTACGTACGTACGTACGTACGTATGTATGTATATATGTATGTATGTATGTATGTATGTATGTATGTATGTATGTATGTATGTGTGTATGTGTGTATGTGTGTGTAGGTAGGTAGGTAGGTAGGTAGGTAGGTAGGTAGGTAGCCATGTATGTAGGTAGGTATGTAGGTTTGTAGGTATGTATGCAACAAGAGAAATATATGTTTATAGACTGAAAGGCATATATATAAGTGCAAGAACTTCTCAACGTAAAAATAAAAAAGCCTCCTCTCAAGTCAAACCAGTTGCCTCAATTAGTGGCTTTTTACTGGGTCTATTTTACATCCCTGAACCTACATGTAGATCTTCGAAATGACACAATATCGAATTCCTTCCATAATAATTTGACTTCCGTTCCTATGCTAGAACAATCGCGATGATCTACTGCTGCTATGTTATTATAATTAGTAGTAGAAATGGTAACTGTTAACTGTTGTATTTCCATAAACTCCTTTAATCTTCAGATACGATTTTCTGTTCTTTCCCAGAACATATGTGTCTTGCAGATGCTTGTAATTCTATTCTATCACGCCTAAAATATTTTACTCGTGATGTGATTTTCAACAGTCAGAAAGCCATCTAAAACATAAAATGGTGCTGTTGACCTCTCGTACGTATTTGCAGGTGAGATAGTAGAATACACGATAAATAACTTGTCTGAACAAGAGCTTTTCCGATCATAGATTCTAGATCACAAAAGATGCGTACAGTTTGGTTACACAGGAACATCCATGTTTGACTTTGTGGTAAAATCTGTATCTATTTAGTTGTTGCTATGGTTCAATTGTTAGAGTTTCATTGTCGCGACTAATCAGGTGCTTTTTCAAATCGTGATATCATATCCTCATAGGTTGACTGCTGTGAATATCTGTGTGAAAGACACTTTATACCAGGTGAACTTAACTATCATGTGTTCATGTGATGCAGAACATCAAAACAGACAAAAAATAAACAAACAATCTATTTCATAACAGAACGGAAAATATACCAATGTTTGGATTGTAAATCGACTTATATTTATAATGTCTCTTGCCCTAAACAGGGTATTATACGACAGAGGCTGCAATTTAGATAACATGCTACAAATAATTACCTTTACAAATAGAAATAGGAAGTAAATCAGACACTTAGATACTTCCTTTATAGGACAGCTACTCATAATAACTTTATTCGGTTCTTGTTTAATATTTAGCATGCCTACAAAACGAGTTAGTCAAACATGACACGTAACAAATGCGGAGGATAAAGTAACTCAAACTCAGTAAATCTCATCTCATTCTTTCTGATCACACAAACATTACATTTTCCGTATATTTACATAATTTGTTGCAAAATCTTTGTTTCCTGTCTTACCTCTGACGTAAAGAAATCTATTTTCCTTTCTTTTGTAGATTATGTCTTTTATCTTTTTCTTATTTATTCTTTTTACAGGCATTTTTATTATACACGATCCTGCTACCATTTCTTACCCAAAACTGTTACACTTTGCGGGGTTTTCTTATGTCTTTGTAGTGTTCATTTTTACTTACAAACAAAGAGCTAGCGACATAACTTGAAGTATATTGGTCTTAAATATTTATATATTGCACGGTCTTGACAATTGTACGTTCTCTCTCTCTCTCTCTCTCTCTCTCTCTCTCTCTCTCTCTCTCTCTCTCTCTCTCTCTCTCTCTCTCTCTCTCTCTCTATTTATATATATATATATATATATATATATATATATATATATATATATAGATAGAGAGAGAGAGAGAGAGAGAGAGAGAGAGAGAGAGAGAGAGAGAGAGAGAGAGAGAGAGAGAGAGAGAGAGAGAGAGAGATTTTGTCTATAGACAGCCACAATCATTTTGATGATAATAAATTCCTCATGGAAATGTAGAAGAGGAAATGATCCATTACAGTACATTAAATTCCGTATGCGAGTCTGCCTTTGAGAAAGAAAAGAATTATTGAAGATAATTCCAGCACAAATTTTCAAGGGACCATTTGTGTTTATTTTGAGTGATGGAATTCCAAAGAGTAACCCCGTTAATCATTATTTTTTATTTGACCATAGTATCCTTTTGTACATTGGACACTTTCAGCATATGTAGCATTACTAAATGTATCTAGTCAATCACAGTGAGTGAAAAGCAACGAAGACACGATGCTTGATAAGGTTCAGAGAAATCTGCATTGACAGCGGAACGGTTTTCTATCAATTATCGCTCTAAAATAGAAAATTTGTCTCTCGTTACGTTTGAACAGAAACAAAACTTCAGCTTTTGAACTAGTGAATCATCCCAACAGCTCAGTATCTTAAGAAATCTGTGACCAGCTTTTTTTATAGATGTCTTGTAGACTGGGATCAATTCAAGTAACACCATGGACTCATATTGTATTTTTTTTTTTTTGGTGTTTAAATTATTTTATATTTGATACATATAATTGGAGATCAGAATACTTTATGTCTTTATGTCTTGATCCACCTAGCTCAATTCTACTTGATCTGGGATCAACCCAAAATATACTTTGATGCGGGTATCAGCATAGCACCGATTTTATTTAATATGGTATCAGCACAAAATACACACTTATGTGGGGACCAGCTTAGCACAGATTCAACGTAACCAGAGTCAGTACAGACACGTTCGAATCAGCTTAGCACATATTTTACTCTATGTGGGATCAGCCAAAAATTCACTCTAATGCTGGGATCATACTAGCACAGATTCCATTTAATCTGGTGTCATCTGACGATCCATTCTAAACCTGATCCCAGCATTAAGTAGTGAAATTGTATTTATGTTGTTATATATTGACCTTAAATATTTGTAATGATTAAAAAAAGCCATTTACTGGTGTTTTCTAAGTGTTCTGTTGAGATAAGGTATGTACATTGTAAAGAGGTTGAGTCTCTCAACCTGTGAAGAACTGATAATAATAAGGAAGCAACACTAATCTACGTGGTAGTCAATGTACAGGAATAGTAAATACAAATGGAATCATGAGCAATTATATCATGTTTACAGACAAAGGTGAGTTTTTATTTTGATTTCGTGGACTTAAGTTAAAGTGTATTAAATTTTTGTTATTTCGGGTAAAATGTAGGTACAATTTTATGTAATATGTAATCCACTGCATAAATAACCAGTTTAATATTTAACTTCCGTAACGAGAAATGAAGCATTTGGCAGCAAATACCTGTTGCAAAGTGTCGTTCTTTATTAATCAGTTTTTACAAAAAGATATTGTTGGATAAATTTATGATATTGGTATGTAGTTACCTACCTAGGTACATATATACTTAATACCTTTGTAAGTATGTGCGTACGTAAGTGGGAAGGTAACTAGATAGATGGATAGGTATATTGGTGAATGCGTTCATACATACATACATACATACATACATACATACATACATACATACATACATACATACATACATACATACATACATACATACATACATACATACATACATAAGTACGTACGTGCGTGCGTGCGTGCGTACGTACGTACGTACGTACGTACATACATACATACATACATACATACATACATACATACATACATACATACATACATACATACATACATACATACATACATACATACATACATACATACATACATACATACATACATACATACATACATACATACATACATACATACATACAAACTGGTACAAACCAGTGGTCTTTGCTTGACATAGCGGTGTCGAAAACCTGACGCGAATCCCGCTAGATGTCATAAGTTTACCCCAAATTTCCAAAGACTTCTATCTATATATACAACTTCAGTTGTAAGTTGGAGAGCCCGACATGTCCGTTCTATACACCAATTTTACTCTAATTAATGCAAGACCACATTATTCACAACTTGCCAAATAGCCATCAATGGTACATCCGCATAGTTTCTCTACATCAACTTTCTGTTCCGCCAGTAGTTCACACCGTATAACTCTACAACTATTCCTAACACAGGGGACTATTTTAAATACGCTACCTTGGGCCAATCAATATATGGTTTCAAGGCACATCACACCAGTTAAACTACATCGCGAATGTCACCATGGCGACATAAACTGTATATACCGAGTCCCTTCTCATTTATTCCATTTGGAATTTACCGGTTTCCTGCCGTAAATACTGCCACTGCAGTCACAACACCAATGTACACCACTAGATTTTATAAAGTACTACATCATGAGAGGAACAGTCATTGACCATGGTATCTTGGAAACTCACTAACACTTTCTTTCCGTGACGTTTGTTCCTAATAGATGGGTAATTATTTCGGGCTAAGGAATATTTCCCATTGCTCCGAATTCCAATAATCAAACAAGTAATCACACAAACCTAAGAACTGCTTAAACGGGGCGCTACAACCAAATGCGCATCTCCTTAATTTTATTATATTACCTCCGCCTTCAAAAAGATCACTCGTCCTAGATAGATACAATCGTCAAACTTATGTGGTCCAATCAAAATTGATTAATTTTGCTCGAAAATCAACCACCAACTCGATTAATGATTCCCAAACATGATTAAAACAAAACTCTGAATCAATAGGCTTATTCCTAATAGCCCGTCACTCAAATCCGAAACCAACCTTTATTTTTGAATCACGTACAAGTAACCTAAATGTCAACAATGAACACGAATTAAGCAAGCTGAATCCCACTTGAAAATGTTCCGACAAGTCATTCGGATTTAAACTATACTGTGGTGTGCAATACCATTACTTCATGCTGCTAATTAAATGACATGTGCTATAAATTGTCCTTCAAAATTTCCCAACTGGACACGATTCCATCTAAGCAGACAATTCAGACTATGCATGATGGAAACCATGCTGGACCATTATTGTTGTCAAGATCGTAGCGAACAATTTTTAAAATACGCTGTACGAAACAATTACAAACTGGCAAGTCGCTAGCAGGTCAACGACAACACAAAACAGGAAGCTTCCTATTCAAAACCGAGGTTAGAGAACGCGTTCTTCAGAAGAAGAAAAAAGAACACGTTCTCTTACGAACCTCAAAAACAGTCAACCGTGACTAACAACGCCAACTGGCGTGACCACACAATTGCCGTCCACAGACCATGCTAAACGTAACACTGCCGCCTCTCAAATTTCCACAACAGGTACTTTTTCTACAGGGATATAAAAATAATCTACTAATACCTAAACAGTCACACAAAACACTAATACTTTCTCTTCTCAAGTTAGGTCTACTCAAGTGACAGCACAAACCAAACAAATCGATCTATTTCACCAAACTCTGGATTCAAGCAGCGAACAACTTCTAAACTAAACTGTTATTGTCTAACGTTGCACACAATCAAAACATGCAAATTACCCATAATAATAGAAAACAAATAGACTCTGTCTTGATATAATTAATTTTCTAGGATCACTATATTTACACAGCTATAGGGCACAGATCAATTTGATGATACTGTGCAGCTTTGTATCTCAACCCAGTTGACGATTTGTCCTATACCCAACCGAATTAATACTCACGGAGACACGATTATTTACCCACCCATCGCCTCTGAAGAGACTAGTGCTTACATACATACATACATACATACATACATACATACATACATACATACATACATACATACATACATACATACATACATACATACATACATACATACATACATACATACATACATACATACATACATACATACATACATACATACATACATACATACATACATACATACATACATATGTGAGTAGAGAACAATAAGGTCATTAGATAGATACACAGTACCAATAAAATGTGAGTACATGGATAAATGGATACACTCAGGCATGGATATATTTTTTCAAAGTGGCATTAGTAGAAGACTTTAAAAAACTGATGCCATTATGAAAAAAGAGATAAATAAGGTTAATTCTTTAGCCAGTTTTCAATAAATATTTCACATTTACTTTCAAAAATTGCGATTTTTTAATATCTTTTTATTATCTAGATGGTAACAACTAATTTTTCATGGAATATTCAGCGGGCATAAATGATCACAAAAATATGTACAATTAAGTTAAAAAGAGTCTCATTCAAACGGTTTTATCTCTAATGTTCCTTTAAGGATTTTTTTAAATTTTAAGACTTCCTAAGCTTTATTTTTCTGGCTAAAAATGTTCAGATGTGTAAAAATTTAAAATTTTCCTGCTATTATATATATATATATATATATACATATATATATACATATATAAATATATATATATATATATATATATATATATATATATATATATATATATATATATATATATATATATATATATATATATATATATGTATTTATGTATGTATGTATGTATGTATGTATGTATGTATGTATGTATGTATGTATGTATGTATGTATGTATGTATGTATGTATGTATGTATGTGTGGTAAAACAGACACAGTCTATTTAATAATTATGTTAACTGCACGTCATAGGACGGAAACAAAAAAGTTTTAAAAAATAATAATATGGCTGAGCGAGTTTAAAAGATAGTTACAACATAAATATACAAACAATTATTAAAAAAATGGATTCTTGCCGCGAGCTTGGAACCGGCAATCGTTAGTGTAACTTACACACAGAAAGAAAGACAAATATTAGTGTTTATATGCAAGAAAAATAAGTTAACTTCGTTATATTTGTTAAACATGTTATATTTGTTATACCACCTTTTATCTGCGGTGTCATTACCTTGTGTTCCAGTCTAAAAATAATTCCACGTATTTGTTTTTCTTGCTGATAGCACTGGCTTTATCTTATGGGTTTAGTTTGTATAAAAACACTGATGTTCTTAACTTCCTTGTCCTCGTATAGAAATGTATTGCCTTTTTCGTAAATTATGTCATCTTATTTACTTTTTTTCCATTCACTTCACATGTTTATTGATACAATCCTGTTAATATTTTTTTCTAAAAGTAAGTGTGTGTGTGTGTGTGTGTGTGTGTGTGCGTGCGTGCTTCTATGTGTACTTTGTCCCTTTAACTGTTTAGCATAGTTCGAAACTTTGAATTACTAATATTACAAAAGATACACGAGAAGAAATGCTCTAGTCGGGACTAGAAATTCTTTGTTTATGTCTCATTCCGAATATAAATCTGGGTCAGCGAGTTACTACATCAGTCGCATTTCCAACCACATACCCTCTCAATTAAGCGTAGCAGCAGCAATAACATCGATAGTACTTAATTGTGAAATATATGCACCTCTCTCTCTCTCTCTCTCTCTCTCTCTCTCTCTCTCTCTCTCTCTCTCTCTCTCTCTCTCTCTCTCTCTCTCTCTCTCTCTCTCTCTCTCTCTCTCTCTCTCTCTCTCTCTCTCTCTCTCCATCAAGTTAGCAAACGTTTCGCGTCGACCTGGTTGTATTCTAGTCCGAATTTCCTCTGACCCTTGACACCCCAGTTTTTTATATTTGTTTTTTTATGTTGGGGTGTTAAACCAAATATCAAATACGGGGTGTCAAGGGTCAGAGGAAACTCGGACTAGTTGTATTCAAACCATGTCGGCTTATGTTCTGGGACCGTCAGAGAAAAGGCAAATATTCTGCAGTACGAGAAACTCAGAGGTAAATAACAATAATATGGCAGTTGATGAACTCTTTGCCAGACAAAATTGTGCTAGTTCATCAAATTACACTGAATCGAGTCTTCATTCTATTGCCAGTATTAAATAAAAAATAATGTATTACATGAAATTTACTTCTTTCTGGTGTCTTCCTTTGCTCATTACACCAAACTCGAGACCATGTCGAAGCAAAATTTACCTTTCATAATTATATGAGAATCCAACATATAGATTTACATTCGCCGTCGCAAGGTACTGATTAGTTGGTAATTTTTTTGGGTGCTTGATGTACTTTATGTAGCACAAATATGTTGGCAGATTTTTTGGCATTTGTTTCATGCATTATCCATAATACTTTCAGAAAATTGAGGGAATACAGTTAGGTCACACACACACACACGTGTGTGTGTGTGTGTGTGTGTGTGTGTGTGTGTGTGTGTGTGTGTGTGTGTGAAGACAGTAAAGCCTACTTTAGCGGCAAATTGCAAACAGCATTGTAAAAGACCAAGATTATGTCAGATATGATAAAATGTTACCGATGCTAAATACCAACATTGTCCCGTTACGAATATGTAGACTGAATTTTATCGGACATCATATGACCTTTACAAAGATTATAATTGGCAAGCATGCGTTGTTCAAGTAATGCCTAATGTCTTTTTTTAATTGCATGGTTGTTATTGTTGGGCTTATGCCGTTTTCAACACACGATAGGCTATACATTGCGGCCAGTATTAATGGTGGAGGAAGAAACCGGGAAATCACCGGAAAGATCCATCGACCCACGAAAACCTACTGGCAAGCTTTCTCACATATCCACATTCGCTGAATCCTAGACTCGAACCCACGTAGATGGCAGTGATCAGTATCGGATTTAATTGCATGACTATACCTGTTAAGCAATATTAGTGATAACATCTTGTTCAATAAGCATTCTTCATGTTCAATCCAATGTGACACTATACAATGGTATCACCGTCTCACGATAACAACATTGCGATTTTTCAAATAGAAATAGGCAACACTACCTTCAGCATGTATTTGGGACGTTATTGATTTATACGGTCTCGCTTAAACATATACAGCCCTGTTACTAATGTTAACATGCAGTACCCAATTTTTTATTCAGTCTACGGCATAACGAATCTAATTAATCTCTAAATACACAGGTAAGCTGTATTCGTAAGTTTTAAAATTAAGTTGTATTTGTACTATTAAGGCTGGTTACAAATTGTACCTGAGCAGAAAGTGTTATCTGTGGTCTCTCCAGTCACTGAATGAAAGCAACTTATATCATTAGGACAAGGACTTTACCTCTATTCCAAGGAATTTTGAAAATTCATTTGACCAACCTCGTGTATGAGATAGATAGAGATGACTTTCTTATCATATTTGTGGAACAATATTGTACCAAAAACAGATTTATTAGCAAAGTTGGATAATAGCACAATGTAACAAACAGCAGTGAATCGTGATTTCTTTTCACATTACCATCGTAAACATCACTTTCAGAGATGTGATCTTCACAATGCTCCATGTTCTTTCTCCAACGAGAGACAAAATTTTGATACAAAAGTGAACCTAATTCAGTGAAGTGTAACAGCTTCATCATAATGACAGGACTCATAGCATAGCTGTGTTAAAGACACAAGATTGCAGGACTATTCTGGAACGTGCCTTAAAAGAATTAAAATAACAAAATAAATGAAACATGACTTCTTGGTTGTAATGTCCTACTATTTAAACAACGGTGTGCTTGTTTGAAAGACAAGATTAATCAAGTCTCAAAATACTGTCATCATTAATGCAACAGAACCCTGTTTGAATGTCAAAACTGGCTATAGGCAGTACAGCATGAAATACAGGTCACGTGTGCCTGCTTTCAAAGTGATAAAATGCGTCTCATGCTCAGATTTCTGGACTTTGATATCGATAATATCTGGGAAAAGCACTTAAATGCACACTTTAACCAGAATCCAACGTGAAATATAGGCCATGCTGGCTAACTTTCAAAATGGTCATATATTTTACTCAGAAAGATTTATTCCTTTGCCTTGTGTCATGATTTCACTATAAAATCCTCCCCCAATCACATCACAATGGTCCTCCTAATGTAAAAATAAAGTAAATACAGTTAAGTATAATAACTTGCCTCAAACATAATTGACCATCTTTGATGTCGACGACATGGTAGAGAATACATGATACAAGCCAAAGAACATTCTCATGTAAAGTATATCATAATAAACACCAGCTAAACATTCCATTAGCCAGATCTGAGTACATATATAGGCTTTGAATTAGAAACCTCCCTTACAGAATTACAAATTTTAAGGTGGCAAGAAACTAGTCCGGCCTCCCGCTCAAGTACTGTTATTGCATGCAATGTTATATATATTTAATTTGTATTGGCTAGTCTTTTCTCTACCAATTTATGTTATGCAGAATTGTAATCTGGATTTGACCTTGTTCAAAATCAAGTTCATGGTGTACCTGACCAGTGACTATTATTTTGGAAAACAAATAATGAATGGCTAATACTTTGATCAGGGTGCGGTTTATATATTAGGATCATTATCAAGGTCTGAGTTATTTATTTGGAATGGTGATAGTGCTTTTACCATGTTTTGCTATTAACTGAAATCTATTTTTTTATGAAAAGCAATTCCTGAGCATTTGAAAATCCTATCAATGTTCCTAATGTTTATGACTCAATCGACAGAATATAATTCTTATAGAGTACATAAATTTCCTCTTTTACAGTTTAGTTTTGATAAATCGTTGTTTCCATAGTAGTGTTAACTAATGCGTTGTATGGATGTAACCATAAACATTTTGTTCATTAGATCAAATTACACTTTCTGATTAAGTAAATTATCTTAATTGTATTAAATGACTACGACATTAAAATCCATAACTGTAAGCGAACTGCATTCAATAGATTAAATGAAAATCTTCCAACTCTTGAAAGCAGTAAAGTAACTAATTTTCAAATTCTTATTAATTTCAAACGTTAACATATTTTGACTGTTATCTTCGTCAGTTACCAAATCCGTCTCGAAAACTGCTGTATCCAGTCTGTCTCAAAATGTTACATTGTACAGAATTTTTTCTAACAATCAGACCTAAACTTCTCATTCAATTTAGAACAGTTATTGGGGGGGGGCAAATATGCCATTATTTCGTCTTATTATGCACACACGTGTCAAGTACGAAATTTCACCGTCAATTACACTCCATTATACGAGGTAATAATCTGGCAGACGAAAGGACCTAATATTTTAGCCTTTACCAGTGTCCCTTTCTTTGTGCATTTTGCATTCCTAGGTATCGATAAAAGTTAATGATATCCACATCCTTTATTCAGAATCATAAACTCTTCCTGTTAGTATGTTCAACGAAATGACAAACTAATGTTCGCAAGCTTACTTACTGAATTTAGAGTCTAAATAGTCCGTCGTATAGATGCATATAAACTTGTAACCTTTCGTTTCTCTAATATTTTGCCCAGACTCTATTTGCCTTTGAAACGTATCAAGCTGCTAATAGGTTCCCCCCAAACTGACAGTATATTAAAGACAAAATTTAGTTTTACGTCTTAATAGGGCAAGAAGAGGCTCATTTAATTTATAAAATCTGTGAGCTTGTGTTGTTACTTAAACATGAAGTTGATGATTGATTTATACAGTCACCAACATAAACAAAGTCCATTCGCTGTAATTATCTTATAATGTTTTTCATTTAATGACCATCGGTCGCATACCGCATTGGAATTTCCAATGATTTGGTTTATCTGCATGAGGACACAGGCCTGCTTGCTTAGAAAATAACTCTGGTCACACTGGATTTACACCATAATTCGTGTTATGTGATTGTTGGTATTGATTGAAATATCCGTGTCCCTTCTACTTTGTTTTATTAGTTTACCCCTTTATGCGCTCATTTCTACTTTAAACATTCTGCGCTCATGCACTGAAGTTTTGGACAGCGGATAAGTCTCATTCTCTTGTATCATCTTTCATCCAAACTCCTTTGAGTCTGGCAAATTTATTATTTTTTCAATGTCAAAACCTTTGCAGAGTTCTTTTGAAATATATATGAAAGTATCTAAATGAAACCTGACTTCCATCAAATTTTTTATCGCAGCTTGACATTAATTGCCCTACCAATTCTGGCATGTTTAAAGTTCTTCGTTCCTAACTCAAAATTTATTTTAAACATGGAAGTGTTTTACACCATTCGAGAACTAAACGCGAGCAGATAAAATGTGTTTCTTCTATTATTGTTGGCTGTTGTCGGCGTCGATATTGATAATTGTTCTCTGCTTTAGCGTTGTTGTAAAATATTCAAATAAACCAAAGGATAAATGTAAGACGACTGGCGTCTAACAGCACCTCATCATAAAGCTTACAAAATATTGCAGAACACCTGCGTGAGACTGGTTTATGGTTGATGTATCAAAGGTTTTTATATGCTCTAATACGTCAGATAATTTCCTCCAGTCACACTAAAGACCACACATTCACGAGACTCTTATATCGCACATCTGTGAATTTTCTTACTTCACATTCTCGTGATTTATTAGTACGATTTTCTAAGCTGTTGATCAATATTTTGTTACGTAACAGCTCGTACAAAGTAACACAAAGAAGAGTGACTATAACAAGCTTTGTAAATTTTAACAAAAATAATTTACTTTCATAGAAAACACGGAGAAAATGTAAATATACGAAACAAGACTTACGATTTACAAAGAAGATCCAAACATTTGTTCTAAAGTTATGAAAACACATAAGTCCTGTGAATAAACAGTTTTAAATTAATATAGTCTGAACCTAAGTCCGTTCCAAGATGGCGGATGATGACGTCAGACGAAGGTTAATACAAAATGTACAGAATTTCACTGTGAATCACAATTTGTATTGTTCTGTTTCAATTTAGAAATAATTTCAGCAAATGTCTATGTCAAACGCCAGTTGTGTAATTCTCCTGGGAAAACAATTATTTAAAAATTATATGAAGTACAGCTACCATCACTAACAATACACATGTTGTTCCTCATACGAACGAACAAACAACTCTTTCCAGCACAGAAATACTTTTTAAGGTATTAGAAACTATAAGATGTTATGCTGTGATTCTCAACTTATGACTGACTAAGAATGATATTTCTTACAAATAACTGTGCATTTAAAACAAACTAATACGTCATTTCATGTATTACAAAAGCGTAAACAAGTAATGACGTGGTCACAGCCAATCATTTACATAGCTTTTCCAGTCTGTTTACTTTCAACGACTAAGCCCTCGTGAACACCATGCTTACACAAGTCATATTTAGGTTTAAAGTAAACACAATATTTCTAACAAAATATCAGCCATTGCTAACATAATCATCACCATAACAATATTTAATGATATAAAAATGAATTAAAATATAAATATAATAGAAAAAATCAAATCTTAACACAATTGTTAGTTAACTACAAGGTCGTTACAATTTCATGTTAATTACTACGACACATGACCCCAAAAACCTAACATAGAGACTTCTTCTATCTAAAATTACACTTCTACTTGTAAACCATCTCAAGAATCCCTATAAGGGGAAACATAGAGGGCCATTTTTTAAAACAAATACATGCTGCCATAAAGTAGTGAATAATGCACATGATATCTACTCTTAGTATATGAATAGTACACATATCATTCCAACACCGATTTCCTAGAATCAAATAATCACTATAATCTAGCAAATCTATTATTGGCGAAGAATCCAAACAAAACCTATACTATAGGTTTATTACATCACGAGCTAATCATAATCACGGTGGAATGTACTAAATTGGTAAAAATTCACGCAAATAGGAACGGAAATGAAGCGTATTCATGTAAATATGCATAGTATAAAAACTTAATCAGTGATCATTCTTTCAACCAATCAAATAATTAAAGAGATCAATAGCAACAACAACAACAACAACAACAACAACAACAACAATAATAATAATAATAATAATAATAATAATAATAATAATAATAATAATAATAATAATAATAATAATAATAATAATAATAATAATAATAATAATAATAATAATAATAATAATAATAATAATAATAATATTAATAATATTAATAATAGCAATAGAAATATCGTCATCATCACCTTCATCGTCCTCGTGAGTAGGGGGTGACTATGGTTTCTTTTCAATGAAACTGAAAGAAAAGGAAAGTTCCTCATTAACATCATGGAACTGACAATGCTTAATTCCTTACCTACAACTGAAATGACACAAACGGGGTGTGAGAATGTACAGCAGCAATAACAACTACAATGCGATAACCAAAAGATTGTAACAGTCTAATAAATGTGAGAGTAGGTGTGATATTCTCCTCCTGCTTTATATCATTATATATATATATATATATATATATATATATATATATATATATATATATATATATATATATATATATATATATATATATATATATATATAATGTTATGTATAATTTTCGACAGGAAATTATATATAATATAATTTAAGATAATATGATAATAACAATCATATTGCAGGCAAGATTATGGCATCCTTCTCAACCGTCTGGTCGGTAATGTCTCAGAATATACTACCGGAGGCCCAATGTTGTTTCCGACCAGATCGGAGTTTGATCGACATGATCTTCACAGTGAGATAGATACAGAAAAAGTGCATGAAACAAAACATGAACTTCTACGATGTCTTTATAGACCTCACAAAGGCCTTTGATAGGATCAACAGAGATACACCATGAGTCATCCCAGTACGACTCGGTTGCCCTATGCAGTTCATTAAGATGATCCGACATTTCCACTACGGCATGTCGGGATTCATTCTCTACAACGGGGATGGCGATGAGCCATTCAACGTCTCTAACGGCATGAAGCAGGGTTGCGTTCTCGTCCCAATATTATTCAAAGTATTCATCATATGTGTCCTGAACCATGCTAAACTTGATCTCCATAAAAAAAGTGAATCAAAAGTACAGACTGGATGGCTCTCTTCCACCTTCGTCGACGAAATGCCAAGTCCAAAAGAATGAAGAAACTTATTCTTGAAGCACTTTTCGCGGATGGCTGTGCTCTCATGACACAGACGGAAGCAGATCACCAGATCAATGTTCCACTTTTCGTGAATGCCTCGAGACTATTTAGACTCACCATCAGTCTGAACAAGACAGAGGTTTTTCACCAACCTGTCCAAGGCACTATAGCTTTCACCCAGTTGTGTCTTTTGAAAACACAGCTGAAAGTTGTCGATCACTTCAAGTACTTTGGAAGCATCTTATCTTCCGATGGATCGCAAGACAAAGATATAACTTAACGCAATAAAAGCTCCAGTTAATCACTAAGACGTATCCACACTCCAGTGTTGAATCACAGGAATATCAGTCTCTCCACCAAGATAAAGGTGTATAAAGCAGTTGTGCTAACAAGCCTATATAAACCTAGGCAAATTACAAGAAGAACATTAAGCAACATGAGTGCTTCCTTACGAAAGCCCAGCGCTGGGTTATGGGAGTCAGATGGCAAGACAGAGGGACAAACCTAGAAGAGCTTGATGGAGCAGGCTTAATCAGTATCAAAGTGATGGTCATGACAGCCCAACTCCGTTGGAAAGGTCATGTCATCTGTATGGAGGAGTCTCGAAAGCCACGTCATATTTTTGTATAGAGTTCTATCTGGTGGGCACAGAAAAATTGGTCGTCCGAAGAAAAGATTCAAAGACTCCATCAAGGAGAGCATGAGATGCTGCCCGATATCTGCAACAGACCTTGAGTCCTACGCCAAGGATAGATTTGGCTGGCGTGAAGCTGTTCGTAATCGGTGCAAAACCTTTGAGGATGCCAGTAGAACTCAAGTAGCCGACGCCAGGAAAGCAGCCCATGCCTCCAGTGTACATTTACAAACACTGCTCCAGAACATGCGCATCTCGAATCGGATTCATCAGCCACATGAGGATCCACAAGCGAAGAGCAGCACAGGATTAACTTCATCGACGCGATGGTCAACCGATGATTATATATACATTTTTCCTTCTTTCATAATGAAAAGGAACTTGTAAATTGCTCTTTTTATATGACCTACATGTAAAATGTTATAAAAGTTTTATTTACTTTAATATATTCAAACTGTGGAAAGACATTAAATGTAGCTAAATATAAGAGTTCCTCAATAATTGTTTTTATTCTTTTCATTTTTGTTATTCTTCACCTGTCTACCTGTTTACATTAACACCTCCACTGTTTTACAGAACAGGAGTAAAGACATGGGTAAGGCATCATCCAAGCACTCGAATCTTCATAACCTACAGCGAAGAGATGCTAAACATATTGAAGAAAGTAAACAAGGTTTGTTTAAAATTCAAATTACACATTTTTGATTACTTACATTTGGTATATCAGTTTTATAGACCCTTGTACGTACACCGGAATCCCAAATACGAATGTAAAATAAGAAAATGCATCGGCAGAGTTACGACATATGCAGATTTTTTTTCCACAAAATGAGGTGTCTTCTTTGGTTACGCAAATTGTTCACAGTAATAGGACTGAAAAATGGGGATTAGTACTAAACTAGAAATATTGACCAAACGTTTGGTTGTTTTTATTTTTTTGTAGGTAAGCCATGATATTTTGTTCCCTACATTTAAGACTTCGTATATTTTCAATTCATAGCAAATAGAAACTGTCGTGTGAAAGGAATATTAACACAGAAAGACTTATTTAACCTTAGTGTCTAAAATATTAATTTACTGTTGTATTTTGAACACTTACTGGTCGCTTATACTTGCTGACATTTTTTTCAGGTAATTAGCATGGTTAAGGAAAACAATAGTTGTGATAAAAAAAAATGTTGGGTAGCAAAGTTAAAAATCTCTAAGAGACTTAAGGCATGCTCTGGGCTTTGCAAAAGGAGAGTGATGTTGATGACATGGGATGTCAGTTTCAAAGTTCACTTACTGCAGCAACTTTGGTTAGCAATTTAGCATCATACCCCGCCCCGATAGGATGTTTCTATACTAATCGGTTAAAATAAAATTGCAGAATATGCTGTTTTCTGTTCCTGACTTTTGAAACAAGTATTCGCTGCTGGAATGAATAGCCTTTTTTTAAAAAACAAAAACAAAAAAAACGGGTTATATTCATCTGCCAACTTAATTCAATGCTCTTTGTGAATTCATAAACAGTTTTGATAATTTCCAAAACTAAATTATGAAGTATATTTATCTTTAGTTCGAAGCAATAACCAAAATAAAAAAAAATCTGGGCTTTAATCATCAACGTATAATGCAGCTCAGATAATAATAATAATAATAATAATAATAATAATAATAATAATAATAATAATAATAATAATAATAATAATAATAATAATAATAATAACAATAATAATAATAATAATAATAATAATAATAATGAATATTATTATTAGTATTTATTTATTTATTATCAGTAGTAGTAGTAGTAGTAGTAGTAGTAGTAGTAGTAGTAGTAGTAGTAGTAGTAGTACAAATCAACATCATCATTGTCAGAAATCTAAGTAGAATCACTGTGATCGATAGAGAATGAATTGATATCCTTTGTACATTTTATCCGTAAGTATTGCCGTTGGAGAGTCGTCAGTGATAAGTCCTGAAAAAGCGTTTCGGAAACTTACTCCATTCATTTTCTCAGACTTGGTGAATGGCATGAGCTCTGTCTATAAAAAACTTAGGTGTAATCTTAAAATGTTAAGAAAGAACATTACTGAATCAATGCTATTCTCTTTTTTTTTTGTTGTTGTATATATTTAACTTTTTAAAATAAGATAATGGATGATCAATCTACAATCTTCTACATATGGATCTAAGTATCTTAGACTATTAATTATTACACAAACATACATACATACATACATATCATATATATATATATATATATATATATATATATATATATATATATATATATATATATATATATATATATATATATATATATATATATATATATATATATATATACCAATCTGTTTGTTGTTTGGTTCGTCTATCTTTCTTTCTCTAAATAATAATGATCATTCACATGTATTTTTAGGAAATAACTCTTGGAAAATCAATAAACGCAACACATATGTGCCTTATCATGGCCAGGATTATCTGAATACACTAAATAAAAAAGATCCTGCGAAGGCAGATGATGAAGGAAGCAGAGATCAGAAGCCTGTACAGGACGAAAGCTTGTTGACCGAAGAAGGTAAACGACGCGTTATGGTTCAGCACTTCCAGTGTCAAAGAATGCATTTGCGGTCAAGAAATAACTGCGTATAATTGTACACGAATTTAAAAGGGCAGAAAGAACTGAAACTACGGACCAGTAGGTAGAGCTGGAGTCCAACATGAGTAAAATTTATCATACATTTTTTCTTCCAAGATGTTCATACGAATTAATTTAAAACAAACCAAAAAAAAATCATTAATGAATATTTCAAAGAGCCGATGTAAACGGAATCATTCGGTCTTGCTCGCTTTGTTGGCGGCAATATTTAACCTGGAATATCCAATATGTAGGTTAACTGGAAGGTTATAAAGTATAGTTTGATCCCTTCCTAAGTCTAATAGCAGACTAAATTTTGGTAACTGTGTCGTGTAGGCAGGACATGACCATTGTCGTACAGATTTGCTACCAATGAAAGAAGCAAGGTGAAAGATGCCGTATCTTTAGATTTAAATTTTAATTATTGCCATATACGACAACAGTGTAGGAACAATATACCAAGCTTACTTGATGCAAGAATATAGCATTAAAGTGCAGTGAGTAAAGAAATATCACCCTCTATTGTATTTCATCTGAAAGTCTGTGTTACATTTTATGACACGTTAATCTTACATTCCATAGAAACTACTTAGTTAATTGGAGCGTACTCCTCGATGCAGGAGGTCGCTGGTTCGAACTCCGGCCAAGTCACACCAAAGACTTGTTTCAAAAATTGTACTAGCAGCTGCCTCGCTTGGAATTCAGCATTAGGAGGTTAGTGTTAGGACTGGTAAGCCTCTCGTTAGGATAATGTCACTGGGTGGAACATGATGCTACATGTCTGCGGCATGATGACTCAGTGCAAGACACCATATAAACCGACACGCTGTAGCTGAAATTTTTAAAGCTTCGTTATAAAATCTAAATCACACACACGCACACACACATTTAATTAGAAATCAGACTTATTAATTGGACAAAAGAATGCAACGTTAAGTCATGTTTATTATTCATTTTCTACAGCGTATATGTTTTTCCATAAAATTTAAATCACTGTGTAACAGCATGGAAACTCAACATTGATTCATTTCTTCTATTTCAGATGTGGAAGACGATCCTCCGTATGAAACGGTAAATCCTGAAGAGATTTCAACAAGCGGTACACATTTTACGATTTAACTTAAACCTACTGATAAACTTTGCATGAAACGGAACTTAATAAGCAGAGTATTGCAGAATTAAGTCAAACCTACCAGTTAAATATAGACCCAGAATGTCGTCAGAAAAGTTACATTCTTAAAAGACAGAAATATAATTCAACGATTCTTTTGATATGGGTCACATACTCAGTTGGTTATTTTCATATAGTTTCCAGAACACTTAAGAAGTTGTGGAACCATAGTGTACAAAGTATTCCCTACCTGTTTTAGTTTGCAAACAGTCACTATGTACAATCGTTACTTTGACATGGTCAATTACTAGGTATAAAAATTGGATTCATATTATCTCTAAAAGGTGTTTTTAATATGAAATGTTATACTCAAACAGCACATGCAAATCCAATGCTTCGTTATGACTGAGATTACAAAATTGCACGCGTGCTAAATGACTAAAATATTGTAAGAAATAAATATTTATTTTCGGCAAATGAAATGTGTGCATAAAATACGTTAAATTTGACACAAGATGATATACGATTTGCCCGAAAACTGGAAGAGCTAAACAAATGACAGCGAACGTCAATTATTATATTACCTACTAGCTGTTCAGCGAATGCTGTATATGCATAGGGTGTGAAAAATTAATCGCGATTATCATACAATCTAACAATTCATAATGTGATGGATTTAGGTTAAAATTCTACTTTTCCAATAGATTTGCTTTAAATTATTAATATCATGAATGATGAAAGGAATTACAATAAAAAGTAGAATCTGCAAGTTTTTTTAATGAGATACTGTGCTATAAATGCTGGGTGTTCCGTCGAATTTTCTGCACCTTATGTAGTTAAGTTTAGAAACACGAATGTGTAATTATTTCATTCCATACTGAATATTTAATTTTTCCAGTGAAATAAACAGCAAATCGTATTCGCTAATCAAGCATTACGTGGCCAGTGGAAACTTTCAAAGACTGATAAAATGCCATCCAAAAACTAGATACAAGAACCTAGTAGCAAGGTTCGGTATTTAAAGATTGTTAACTTAAATATTGATGAAATCTAACACATTATTGGCAAACCGTTTTTGTTTTTGGGTTTTTTTTGTTGTTGTTTTCATTACTGAATTTGTGGTCTTTAATCAGCACTAGTAAGTATGGTTAAGAATACGAGTGCATATAAAGTAAAGTATGTTACCAGTATTTTCTATTTCCTCCACGCTTTCTATTTCCGTTTAGATATTAACATTTCTACAAATTGTCTAATTAGTATTTAATGCCTAATGAAGTATTCCCAGACTGAAAGTTATAAAATATGTGGAGTATCGGATAACATTGGAGGTCGTGTAAACATGTTTCATTGTAGTCAATAGATTATTTTAATTATTGACAGTAATTTAAAAAATCATAACATAACTAACATGGACAGATATTTCATAATCCGTTTTAATTTGTTCCCACCCATTTTATAAAATTGCTTTTCAGTCGTATTTTAAGAATTATTCTTTCCTAAGTTCCATCTGCATTATATGTGTTTAATTCATGTTTGTATTGTTGAAATTAGTTTAGTAAATCAATGAATTTTGTCCATGTTTCACGACCGTTCCCTGCACGTGTGCCTAAAAATGTGTTATATACTTTTCAAGCAATATTCCTAATTTACTTTGCAGGTGACCCTTTGCCATTATCCTCTAAATACCAAATTGCATTGCCTGTTTGCAGATGACACATTCATTTTTTTTTTCAATCAAAAAAGAATATGATTTTGTAAACTTGTTAAATCTAAAATAGAATATATTAAATATGACGTTAAAATGCGTGAAGAACAAATTGGTCCTCTCTTTCTGGAATTCTACTATGCGTGGCAGCAAACCAGGGCTGCAGAGATAAATAATGCATGTGGTAATTCAAGACAAACAGACCAGTGATGAATTTAGCGTTAAAAATTCTGGAAATTGTACAGAGAATATGATGTTATTGCTCTACAAAAACAAACATTAAATCTGTAACTATTTAAACTTTTATCTGACTTTGATCTTTAATGTGAGACTAATTGTTTAAAGAATATATTAGTAAACTCTTGTATTTATTATTTCATTTGCAATATCTCGTTTTATGATCTTTTTTATATGTATTGAATTTTCCAGGTGTTCTAATCAAATCCGAACTTGCGGCAACCAGTCAGGAAGCAATTCGCACGAACGGTATATTACACCCCAAACCACCCATTAATTAATTCTTGTATTTATCAGCCGTAAATTAATATTTTTTCCAAAATCTGCATTAAAACCTAATTGTTAAATTAAAAAATTCGTCGCATAAAATCTGGAAAGAATTATTACAAAATTCGGACACTCGAACAAATGCTTTACAGCAGCAATGATATTCCATTATTTTTTGAGGTTGTATGCTTGGGTGAGAGTATGGTTTAATGAGCATAATCAAGGCAACCTGGGTTCGATCCTGTGTAGGGAACGAATTATAAAATTCTCCAACCCATGTGATTATATTCTTTCTTATATATATATATATATATATATATATATATATATATATACATATATATATATATATATATATATATATATATATATATATATATATATATATATATATATATATATATATATATATATATATATATATATATATATACACATATATATATATATATATATATATATATATATATATATATATATATATATATATATATATATATATATATATATATATAGTTTACATTGTGTAATAGGGGATCAACGTTTTCTCCTAAATGATTTATCCGTGTCGATAACCTAGTAAACAATTTTTACTGTTATAATAACTGTCAGAAATAATTATCATCAAAGTTCAAAACCCATAATACATTGTATAAATTCGTGCATTCATGAAGAAAATAAATGATAAATGTAATGAAAGTACAAGAAGACAGATATACGTATGAGCTGGTGAATCATAAAGATAATTTTTATTGCTTAAAAATTATTTTTCGCTCTATATATATATTTTTAAAAATTACTAGATCGCTGGGCCCAATTGGGTCAAGTCGGTCCAATCGATCTAAGACATGCTCTGACGGTAAAATAACCATCTTGTTTCAATTTTTAAAAATATGCTAATTTTCAAAGCGATATATTTCGGGTAAACTACATTTGCTCTACTTTGGTTCTACCACTAAATGAATAACATGTATGTCAAAGCTGAGCAAATACAAATTATAAGTGAGCCAGGTAACCCGTTCCCTATTGACAGATCATATGCTTCGCGTTGTACACATAGTATACAATTTTTGATATAAGTGTGGTAAGTAGATGACCTTCAAAAGGGACAGAGGTATAAAGTGGGATACATATTAAAAATGTACTAGTCTTTCAACAACTTGTAAATAAAATTATGCATGTCATCAGCGCAATGCAAGTTCTATCAGGCAAATTAGATTTACCTTTCGACTATTCCGATGGACACTTCACTTGGAGTACAAGAGGGACCCAGTGGACACCGTCACTTGGAATATAGGAGGGGCCCGATGGACACTTCACTTGGGATACAAGAGAGGCGCCCTGGGCGTCGTGCTATCGAATCTTTATAGCACTCACCGCCATTGTTTACATTGCTTAGGTGAATCAAGTGATAAAAGCTTTATAACTGAGCTAATTTTCTCAAGCAGACCACCAATTAAACGTCGCAACATGGGAAAGTTAAAACAAAGCTTTTGGAATACATAGTTATGAATTTGGCCTGTGAATATTAAAATTAAGAATTCATAACAAGGAAAGGTTGTATCTAAGAAAGCATTAAACATTATTTACTTTATATATTATTGCCGTTGATAAATAAACCTTCAGGTAAGAATAGGACTTTGGTAAGTTTCACCATAGATCTTAAGTGTAGATTTTTCAGAATTGTTTCAATTAATTTTTATACAAAATGTCAGTTAGAGCTCATTCATGCTTCTTCAAATTGCCTATCAATTATTATTTTTACAAATCTATATGTTCAACTCAGGAATTAGTGGATATATAAGTACGTTCTTTAAGATGTTAAAATCATATAGCAGGATTTGGTATTTAATTCGGTAATTAAACTTGCCAAAGATGTTGCCTCTTTTCCTGGTTAAAAGAATATAAAAGAATAACGCTGGTAAGAAGACGGTTTTTGTGCAAGTATAGCTGTTGAACGATAGCTGAATATGCACAATATTTATACAGCTGCTCAAAGGTTAAAATAACGTAAAGAAAACTCAGAAATTTGATAATTGTGTGCATAAAGAAATAGATTTACCTGTTATAGTTGTACATTCCAATTTAAAGTCAAACTTTATCGGAACAATGGAGAAATGCTCGCAGATATAATGTGCAGTGCATTAAGCTCCCTCTTTGTTACTGCGAATATATTTTATAACAAATATTTAATACAAGAATTTTGTTGTTTATTTTTATAAAGCATGCTCAAACTGTTTATCACAATATCTAGACCTGAAGTTCTAGTTGGAATATGAATATAACGGTCCCTTGCATAGAACGATAAAGAATTGAAAAGGAAACGTTTTCATGTCCCATTCTTACAGTATGACGCCAATCTGATTATGTTTTCCATCATTTAGTGTTTACAATGGGTCTCTTCCTATCTGTATGTGATAGATTTAATATTCCGTATATTATGTTTCGTTTATGAAAAGAAAACACGCTGATTTCTCTTTTCAGCTGAAGGGACAACACCTGAATATGAGAATTATACTGGTATGCTACTGTTAATTCTATTGCAAATAAAAGTTTTAATGCCATTTAAGATACATTGACATTATTCATCAAAAGAGATATAAGGTATGGCAATTTTGATTTGCCAACAGCTGACAAGTAAAGCATCAATTGATGATCTCTCGATGTCATTATATATATATATATATATATATATATATATATATATATATATATATATATATATATATATATATATATATATATATATATATATATATGTGTGTGTTTGTTTGTGTGTGTGTGCGTGTGTGTGTATATGTGTGTGTGCGTGCGTGTGTGTGTGTGATGAGCAAAATGATGAATTATGAAATTTTACAAAATTGGCTGTAAACAATTGAGGATTTTATTTAGGTGTGGTAGCCGCGTATATTCCATGTTTTATGGTGCCTTAAACAGTACGATTCATTTTTTTTTAATAAATATGGAGGAAATTAAATTACAAATGTTAGTAGTTGCATCATGTATTATATTAGGGAATGTGTGGCATTGGGAAGAAAAGTTATTTGCAACTGGCCTTCTGTCCAGTTTCGTTGTCATTTAATCAGATCTGTGAAGACTTTTTCAGTTTTGCTGAGATACTGAGATCAAATTACTTCTGCTTTATTACGCTTGCACGTTGCTGTGTAAGAAAATGTGTTTGGTCTCAATCGAGTGTTGGCACGCTTTGCACTTTTCATCACCACGTGGCCCAAATGTTCTGTATTGTCTTAGTATTTTATTGACGATAGCTTAATACAGACTTTGATGTGTTTGAGATTGTGCTTCTGCCGTAGACTACTGTTGCTTTATTCGGTAGAATTAACTTATAGTCTGTCACAAGATTCCACGGTGAAATAGTGTTTCAGGATGATCAAACCTACTTCGGGGTGGTTTGAATAGTTGATCAGGAGGATAAATGATATCAGAACAGTCCTTTTATTTTGTCTATATTTTACTTGCTTATTATGCTTTGTTTCTTTAGTTATCTGTGCTGCCTCCGCTATCCTGTGTTTCTCATATCTTTGATTCGTCCATTTAGAGAACTCATCAGACGTATTGTGGGATATTTCATTATCAAAGCAAATTCTGTGTATTTTCAATCCTAGCTGCACGAGATATTTTTTTATGTAATCATGTACTGATAGCTTCTTGGGAGAATATACTAGTATATATCAATTGGATTTCGATGTTTGTGTCGAGTTTGTTTTCTAGTTGTCTTATCCAGAAAAACGTTGTTTGAGTTGCAGACTTCTGATGTGAATTTTACTGAAGGATGCAGTGTGTTGATGTTTTTATATAAATTATTTTATTTTCTATTTCACGTTCATTCTTCCAAATTAGAGAATGGAAACTCAAATGTCTCCATATGTAACCAATAGCTTTTGATATTTATTTTTTGTCTCGCCTGTTTTATAATCGCCTTGGACATCGACTCGGTGACTAAATATTTCAGACAGATGCTAAAAAAACGGAAGCAATATTGATTTGATAAAGGTGCATACAATAAAATTGAACTTCTTGTGGAACGTTTCATCGTAGGAGGCAGAAATGAATGAATGAAAAAGTGACTAACAATTTTTTAATATGAAACATTTAATTTTTTTAGCCGGGTCTCAGACTGAATGGATATTTCATGATCCCCAAAGACAAACAAACAAAAGTACGGGTAAGTGGATGACATATATACATATATCAGATTATATCAAATTGTTCCAAGATGCAGTAGTTTTAAGCCTCAGATTTTTAAAAAAGGTTGTACAAGGTTAAATGGTTATTGTGATTATGGTACAATGCGAAATTATGACATCCTGCATTGGCAATAAAAGACAATTGAGAACATCTGTCTATTCTTTATAACGAGATCTCAGTGGTAAATATTCAAACGATGTAGTTCAGTAGACATGGAAATTATAAAGTAATCATATAATTTGTTAGTTGATTAGACCACTGTACATTAAAGCGTCTAACCCCAAACAAACCAGCTGACACATTAATCGATCAGTCAGCCAGTTCAGTAAAATCAAAAAGATATTTAGCAATGAGCATGATGTTACGCAAAATACACCATTCTCTATTTGTTTCTGTGGGACCTACTTCACGATATTAAATGAAATTAGGATGTTTGTGCTAAATTAACCTCCACCAATGCCATTTATTTTGCTCTTAGTCTTTTTCCTTGTAACTTTATAGAAAAAAATCAGTGGTTCTAGTTTTATAGTTGCTTATATACCCTGTTTTGCCCATTTGTTCTTCCTTGTCTAAGGGAATTAGAAAAGTGTCTCTTATAATGCTATCCTTACGTTTCTTTCCCAAAGCGTGGTCATAATAACCATTATTATTATATGCTCATCTTTTTCTCCGTTAACTTTACATTGTCAGAATCGTTCAGTATTTCTTAATACAGCACACCTTCATACTGTACTCACTAGCAAGACACTAGCCCAACATTATATTAGGAACTACTTTGTAAGCAAATAATGTACACTCGTGTGGAAGATGCTCTACGTTTTGGTTGATTGCGTATGTTTTTGAATGAGCTAGGCTAAAGCAGATGCTTCATGGACTGCAACAGCTTTGGCACATTCCGCGTTAACATTTTTGATGCAATGTTTCAGATTTAGGCTAGCTATAGACACCAGACTAGGTCCTCACAATAACACGCGAGATATAAGACATAAACTGTCTTCTTTAGCTGGTAATAAAAATGGCAAAAATATATTTACAATTTTACATCATGAATTTCCTCAAAATATACTTTGTCATGGGTTCTCAAGGTTGATGACATATTTCGAAATTGTACTGTAATTTCAAGTATATGCCTGCACTCAAAATAAAATTAACATTAAATTCCGCAGCATCTTTTAGATAATTGCAATTGAAACGCTTCATAATTTTCCCACATTGTGATCTGAATCATTTAATGACAGAACCGCAGCACGCAAGCTGATGTCAATACACTTCAACAATATTAAATTGGCAGACGCTGCTGGAATCCAGTGTAAGTTATTTTGTAAATAACTCCAGACCATGATCACAAACGGCGTCGAATCGACAATAATACCAAAACGTATTCATTTCAGATCAAATGGAAAAGTTGTTGCAGTGCGTATTCACTAACAATAATACTCCATATTTCAATTTAAGTAGACCAAACGCTATTTTCTTTCAAAACTTACTTCAAGCGCACGACCAACTTCAAATTTGTCTGGGCGCGTTATGTGAGTATTAATATTGTTGTGCAATGATGCAGATAAGCTTGTATATTTAGTTTGGAATACGGCATACATTCGGTTACTTTGTTTATTGTAGCATATTGTTTTTGTTTATATATTAAAGCATTGGAAAGAATAAGAAAATGAACATATAATAAAAAGTTTACTATATTTGTATGGGAAAATATGAATTTGTTTTCCCGGATGGATATACTGCACTCCCAAGGTCATACAGTATAACCATCTGAAAAACTCGTTCATATTTTCCAATACAAACGCAGTAACTTATAGATGTTTGAAACGTTAAGTATAAGCCCTTTCGTTTTAAAGCGATATACTATTTTGAATTGTTTTCCTAAAGTATATGTTGAGGGAGGTAACAATCAGTGCCCTGTATTCCATGCTATTTAGTCGAATTTTCAGTACCACAAAAAGTTAATATACAGTATATTTTTATCTGAACGGATGAGCAGATGTAATAGCAAGTGTCTTTTTTCAGAATGTTACGTATTCTTGGGAATATATTATAAGGCTGTGTGTTTGGGATTTTTTCTTCTAAAGTGTTCATCTTCTTCATGGCTCATTCAAAAGTTACAGAGAATAAATTTCACCTCCACGAAACTCAGAGAGGCTCTTAACCAATAAAACAATTTTGTTCCAGAAGATGGTGTAGAAGATGGTGTAGAATATCGATTGTCTACGGCATACATAAATCTGAAATTTCTGAGAGAACAGGGATACATACCAAGAAAACGGAAATCAGGTAAAAAAATCCTTCACATGTTATGTGCTACAACTTTATTAAAACTTGTAAGATATATAAAAGCTGTCTTTACCTTTTAAAGATAATCCATTTATCTGGGTGGGCTTCTTAAATTGAGCACAATCCCTTATACAACGTTAGCTCTTCGTATGACATGTTTCTTTGGTTTTATGTCTATGTAAAATATCTTGTTGTACGTATTCAGAACCCATTACCTTCAATTTTATACTCATTAATGGTGTGCTTTGGTGCGGCTCTCTCAATTTATATATTATTTACGCTACACGTGTTGTCCATGGCACCATAAAAATTGACTGCTGTCAATTTTAAGTAGAATACATCTCTGCGCAACATGCTTAAGATGTGTGTATCAAGCTAGAGTGTCATACTCCGGAAACAAGATTTGTATGTAAATAAAAAACCACAGGTAGATGATCATAATAACAATATATCCCCAATAGTATATATCGTAAGAATTAAAAGAATAGATAAACAATAACCGTCTACATCTCAGATTTGACCGAAAGGTCAGCTTGGAAACAGAATGGTTTCCAGAAGATTCTATATGAATGAAGTACAAATAATGAAGTATACAAGTAAATGATAATCTTTATGTGGTCTCCTCCAAAACTGAAAGCTTGCATTGTGCTTGGATAATAAACAGACAAACGAACACAAACGTTTAAAAATATTGAAACTGAAGTATTGTACATAGTAAAAGGAACATATTTAATTAATATGTGTACTCATCTCTTAAAGATTTTATACGTTGTTATGTTGTTTTGCCGCGAAAATAAATGCATGTATAACGGATTGATGGATAAAAAAGGACAAAAACATAAAATACTGAAACTGAAGAAATGTGAATAGGAAGGCACATCTGAATCACAAATCTGTGGGCTAAAATTCATCGAGATTTCATGAAGGGCTTTGTAATTAACCTTTGAATATTCTAAACGTGAACTTGTGGACCATATTTATGGAATTGTCCATTGAAAATAACCTACATCCAGGGCATTTGTTCTCTAATGGGACTAGTGACACTCTGTAAAAAAAGAACTAAAGGGACATGTTAAATATGTATTCATTCCTTTTTAAATATCAGTCTGCATCGTCACTTTTAGTTAAATTCATTCATAACTTGAATGAATTATTTATTTAAATAATTCATTGGAATTACAGAGTGCTCATTTACATCTTGGTCTCAAACACTACCTTGGGATTATTGAAGACTTTTTATGCAAAGATATACTGGATATCATTGTGGTTCATCAAGCCTATTGGTACATAAACCCATTCCAGCCTTTGGCTGTATCATCACATTCAATACAATTGGAATTTATTCAGAACATAAGTTTCAAAGATTTATGTTGAATAGTTTAAGATTTTTGCGCTGAACGCGCAATTGTCGAAAATGATGGATGGGCAGAATAACCAACAAATTCTTTTTAAAATTATTGAAATTATAGACAAAAAGGTACACCTGGATCCTTAAGTATTATCAAGGTTCATATCGATACCTTTAATTGTTTGAAAGTTATGGTCCGAAAACGAAACCAGAGACAGTGTGTGGCTGGGCATACAGAGAAACGTACAAAAACATTAAAGGGTTTGAACCGAAGAATATTTTAATAGCAACACGCAAGTTTAATACAGATGTTGTCGATCTTGAAATGTTTACAAGCAGCATATAATCAAGCCTATGACTATATGACCTGGCCACACACAAACACACACACAGTCAGGAGTAAAGCTGAGTATGAAAGGAAACATGTTATAAAATTATAAATGTTCCCAGTTTCAATATGAAGTCATCATCTAAGTCAAATAAAAAAGCGCTCCATAAAACTTGAATTTTACATTAAACACCTCGATAACCACAGTCCATTATTTGAATATTGCTAATGTACAACTGTAATATAGATTTAGCTACGTAGCACACATACACATACAAACACACACACACACACACACACACATATATATATATATATATATATATATATATATATATATATATATATATATATATATATATATATATTACGTAGGCCGTCCTGAATGTGAAGCAGCAGTGGCATCCCTTCGACGACATTATCGGGAACTGAAAAGAAGAGTCTGCATTCAGAGTGTCTGCGATCACTTTATTAAAGATGGTGTTTTGCAGGAATTTGATTTGGAGAATATAATGCGAGGCTCATACCCAAGACATGCACGTGTTGACATACTCCTCCAAATAATGCTTCGAAAAAAGAGTCAGAAAGACTTTAGAGCTTTCAATCGTGCTCTCCGTAAAACAGGCTGTGAAGATTTGGCAGATAAACTTGAGAACACTGACGGAGTAGATCCAGGTAGCATCCTCTCCCCATTCCTCTCCTCTCCATCTCTATAAGCATACCTTTTGAAATTGTTACTAGCTCACAAGTGTGTGCATGTGTGTGTATGTGTGTGTGTGTTTGTGAGTGTGTGTATGTGAGAGAGAGAATAAATAAACCCGACGTTTGATTGTTTTAATTATACTTCTCCTCAATACGATTAGTATAAAGTGCGCCATCAAATGTTAAGAATATCGCCATGAGACATCTTCATGAATATTCAATGTCAGAATGAACGTAGCTTCTAAGCAATTTCGTACTAAGACTGGTATACTTAATATTTAAATGATTTTTTTATGTAAGCCATTCAAATTTCACATTGACTGCCTCATAATGTACACTCGTACATTTACATTCCAGACAAGCCATATATGCGTCAATGGAGCTTAAAAGAAGTTTTGAATGCTTGGCCAGGAATAGAAGAATTTTTGATGGACGAACTCCAGCCTGAGTATATATTAGATTTCTTTATGCAAGAAAATATATTCTCTGTAGATGAGTATGAATCAGTATTTTGGTCTTTGGGAAGAAGGGTGGAGATGACGAGGACGCTGTTGAAAAAAATGAAGAAAAACCTACCAGAAGCACTGTTTGTTCTTCTCTATGCCCTTGAAGAAGTCGACAAGGATAATAAAAACATGGTCGAGGAATTGGAGAAAATTTTTGCACAAGGAAAAGAGGGACAAGAGGCACCTGAAAATTGCCGTATGCTTCCTTACTACAATAAAATCCATTTGCAGTTTTTTATATATATATATATATATATATATATATATATATATATATATATATATATATATATATATATATATAGATAGATAGATAGATAGATAGATAGATAGATAGATAGATGCAATAAACTGACGACGAACAGTACGAAACTATTACCTAACTAGTCTAAGCGCTTTCGACTCTTAATGTGTCTTTTTCAAAGGCAAATACAAAACATATATACGATAAACAAATAAACACAAAAACGTTGTGTTTGTAAACCTCTACATGGCTGTCTTCACATGTGCTAAAACTATGAATACAACCAGCTTGTATAGACTAGATGCGGAAACTGAAAACGTTGCATAATTCCCTAAAAGTCTACAAGCCAAAGCGACATCTATTTTTACTTTTTGTACATATGTAACGCAGATTATATCCCGGATATTTGATTCTATAACGGTTATTCTTATAGTAAAAAATGAAGGATAATAAGAAGATTTAGAAAATGTTAAATTTTACTAGTGCATAGTTTTCATTTTCTAGTATTCTTGGTTTAGACCGCTTGGTTTCAATGTTCTAAGGCGACGTATCCAGTATATTTCCTTTTCCTTCCTGGTTTCGGAACTCCAGCTGTGGTTGTTAGCGATAGCGATAAGTATTATATCACTGAAAGTGTGGCCAGGGGAGGAGAAGTGTTCTGCGACCGGGCTTCTGTACAGCTTTTTTGTCATCCAATCAGATCTATGAAGGTTTATCCTTTTGTGTAGCTTTTCAGTTTCTCCGACGTACTGTTTCGTACTGTTTGTCGTCAGATTATTGCATCTATTTTAATTAATCCCTGACACACGTAATCCCCTGGTGGATCCAGTACGCTTGAAAGGGTTGTTATTCGCCATATGATTTGTATTCTTTATATATATATATATATATATATATATATATATATATATATATATATATATATATATATATATATATATATATATATATATATATATATATATATATATATATATACACACACACACACACATATATATATATATATATATATATATATATATATATATATATATATATATATATATATATATATATATATAAAGAATACAAATCATATGGCGAATAACAACCCTCTCAAGCGTACTGGATCCACCAAGGGATCACGTTTGTCAGGGATTAATTAAAATAGATGCAATAAACTGACGACGAACAGTACGAAACTAGTAACTAACTAGCCTAAGCGCTTTCGACTCTTAATGAGTCTTTTTCAAAGGCAAATACAAAACATAGTTACGACAAACAAATAAACACAAAAACGTTGTGTTTGTAAACCTCTACATTTCTATCTTCACATGTGCTAAAACTATAAATACAACCAGCTTGTATAGACTAGTTGCGGAAACTGAAAACGTTGTTTAATTCCCTAAAAGTCTACAATTATACAACGTTTTCAGTTTCCGCAACTAGTCTATACAAGCTGGTTGTACTTATAGTTTTAGCACATGTAAAGATAGAAATGTAGAGGTTTACAAACACAACGTTTTTGTGTTTATTTGTTTGTCGTAACTATGTTTTGTATTTGCCTTTGAAAAAGACTCATTAAGAGTCGAAAGCGCTTAGGCTAGTTAGTTACTAGTTTCGTACTGTTCGTCGTCAGTTTATTGCATCTATATATATATATATATATATATATATATATATATATATATATATATATATATATATATATATATATATATATATATATGTGTCTATATATATATATATATATATATATATATATATATACATATATACATATATATATATATATATATATATATATATATATATATATATATATATATATATATATATATATATATATATATATATATATATATATATCAAGATCTCAATTCTAAAAGAAAGAAACGAAAATATTAATTTGTGTACAACATATTGAAATCTCTAGTTATTGGAAGATAAAAACATCCAAATTTAAGCTAGTGCTTTGATATTGATTGGAGTGTAGGAGAAGCGTGCTCCAATCAATAATTCATATCCTGAATATAATAAGGACATTGAAATGAATTTAGATTAAGCATTTATTATTGTTCAGCTTTCACTTGGTAATGGAAAAAGCCTAATTAATAAGCCAGTTCAATCGGATAGAAGTCAAATGATGTTTTATTCCACCATTCAATCAATAAAACCTTATTAGATTTCGTTGTGAAGTTGGGAACAAAGTAATTGATAATCACCATAGGGAATAATTAAATTAATTAGGTTTACAATGTGAATGACCACTGGAAGGTTATGGACATGATCCAAAAGGTCGTTACTTGGAAAAATACCGTCCACACTCACACTCTACCCCCCCACTAAAACTTGATATAAAGTTAAACCTGTCCTTGGAAAGCACGCGAGAAGCACGCGTCATTTTAGACAAATATCTTTTGAGACTGGATGTAGCACTTGTGATTAAGCAGCTTCCAGAATATAAAAAGGCTTTGAGCTGTTTTGTTCTCAAGTGCGATTCCATGCTCAAAAGAGTATCATGTCTATTTCTTACAGCGATCCCACCTCTTCGCAGCCAAGCATTCCCCACAAAAGATGTAATCTACACCATCATATGTGACACCTTATTCTTATGAATGCTGAACTTCCTGCCTTCTCGTAATTAGACACGAGAAGAAGGTTATGATAGAAACGTCTAAAAACAACATCAGACAATGAACGACAAAATAATAATGTTTATATGGTGCTGAAAAAAAGTTCAAGAAATGAAAATATAAACAACTGAAACTTTAGGAAGATAAACTCTCACAAGAAAACAAAAATGAAGTACAGTGATATGAAAAAAAAAAGAAAATGGTTTAAAAGTCGGTAAAGATATATAACAAGATTTGACGGTAAAACTACAAAATCCTTGCATGATAAGTGGAGGTTAGCTATACCACTAATCCACACATTGTTTTGTCGTAAACGTCACATACATAAAAGACCATACATGTCTATGGCTTCACGGCTTCAGGGATACTTTATTCTAAAGACAAAGGAAACATGTTTTTTTATAGGACCTTCCTCCTGCTGATAACTTTGTTCATGCATGTAAATTGTACATTCCTAGTTAGGTATTTACGTTTAACTGTGATTTTTAGCCCCAGTATACACACTGTTATTCCTGGAATTGAATCTGGTGAGAGAATGCATCTTGATTAATACCAAATCATGGTCACAAAGCTAGCTTACTGTGACCATTAGTTCACTCTTCAAGGTCATTGTTTACAGATTGTTTAAACTGTACATGTTTGAATCATTAAACTAGATGATACATATGTATTAGTACCACAGAGGTATAAAAGGTCGCTGTGCCCCACATTTCACATTTAATTTAATTAGATTAGATTAGATAAGCTCATGACCACAAAACAATTTTTACATGCTATGCACATACCATCCTGTCTTGAATCGTGAAATGTGATCAGCTCGATAAGCATTCACTCATTTCAGAAGTAGGTCAGTATAGCCCAGTATTCTGAACTTTGTTTCTGTTGCTGACGTTCAGTAATATAAAATATCAAAATATTGTCAACATATATTAGTAAGATCCAGGACTGAGCCACCGCTATTGATTTCGACAGTGTCTGATATTTGCTGCGGTGACTTATATCCACCTCCTATGTATTGTTTTTAGAAAGGTTATTGCCTATGTTAACTATGGTGCTTCTATATTTTAAGCAATTGTTAATAAAGTTATTTAGTCAACACCATTTACTTAGGTTGAATGATCCATTATGCTGTACTCCCATGTGATGTTCTCAGCTTTCTCCAAGACGAATAAAATTATAACTACATGTCCTTGCTTTATGAACGCTTTTCAAAGAAATGCTTCAAGTCTAAAAACATGGTCTATTGAACTTCCCTTACGTCTGAACGGACATTGAACGTCTGATAGTGTTTCGTTAGATTCGAGGTACCAAAATAGTGTCTCATTATCGTCCGTTCGTTAATTTTGTAAATACTGTTTATTAATGATGTGGGAAGATAGTTAGAATGGTTGGTTTGGCCCTTTCCTGATTTGGATACTGGCTGCTTCCTGCAAAAACTCCGTTAAGTCATCGTATTCCCAAGTTTTGTTGTAAATGTTTAGTGGTGTCATTGAGAGCTGTATCATTCAAATTTTCAGAAATTGATCCTGGAACAGGTCCTGCTGAAGGATCACGGTCTCGAATCTTGTACTGGTCTATGAGAGAAACGTTCACTGCAATGTTAAGCATTAGCAGAATTTCGTTGAACCTTTTCTTTAAGGTTATTGACATTTTGGTTTCAGAATAATTTGCTACTCATGAGATCTACGAGAATGTATTTGATATTTCTGATACGGATGTGACCATTGTATCAGATTTGTTTAAATGTTTGATACGGTTTTTCTGATTTTACTCATGTTTAGTCTTACCGTATGCCATACCGATTTAGTAGTGAAACGATAGCTCAACTTAGAGGACTGGGATCTCAACGTTTACCTTAAGCTCTCTCAAATGGTACGACGAAAGAAAGATTTTAATCTGCATACTAGAACAAGCAATAACAAAAACATTTATGTTTAGCTTTATGCGTCGAATCAGCGGTTTAAAATGAAATGTGCACGAACAAAGTCCAAAGGAATTTTCTGCAGCGAAAATAAATAAATAATATACCAACTAGGAAGAAAGCACGAATTACTAACACCTTAAACTATGTATGTAGATCGTAAAATCACATAAAATAATTTTATATTATTATCAAATTCAAAGCGTGGTTTAACTGAGACTAGTTTCCTACAGTTGCTGATAGTTTACTGTATGTATACTCCATTCTAGGTAAGAAACCGTCAAACACTGATGTCCATCTGGTTGCTGTTCATGAAGTTTCTTTTTCTGTTACAGGTATGTATGTATGTATGTATGTATGTATGTATGTATGTATGTATGTATGTATGTATGTATGTATGTATGTATGTATGTATGTATGTATGTATGTATGTATGTATGTATGTATGTATGTATGTATGTATGTATGTACTGGAGAGAGGGTGAGAGAGCAGACTATGTTACGAGCAGACAGTTTGCTTAGAATCGGTTCGCTGTGGGTACCTTAGCGCTTAAGTCTATTCTTTCATTACTGTCTAAGGAGTTTATAAAAGATGTTATAAAGTACATAGTAAAACATTTGTGTGACTGTAAAAATTATTTTGAGGCACCTATTAGTCAATGTGTGCTTTTGAATATAACATTTTAATAAGAAATATTATATACATTTCTGAAGATATAAATAGTGCAATAGATATATTTACCGTCTCCTTTTGTTTTTTTTCAGACCTCGTGTACACCGACCTCTTTTCAGATAATCATGATTTTGCCCTTTCGAAAAAGAAAGTTGTTGTAGTTTGGTTTAACTCCATATTTCAGCACACGATAGGCTATACATGGCGGCCATGAATAATGGTGGAGGAAGAACCTGGGAAAACCCCGGACAGAACCACCGATCCACAAGAAGTTAGTGGCAAGCTTTCTCACATACCCACATTTTCCGAATCCGAGATACGAACCAACACAGACATAAGAGAGATGACAGTGATCCGTAACGGAGAACGCTAAAGACCACTGAACCACTCGGAGCCCCGTTAAATAAAAGTAAATGTTATTTTAAAAAGGAGATCATTTTAGTAGCCAACTGAGTTTATATAATGGAAAAGTGGTCTTCTGATTGCAAGATTAATTGCTGAAACAAGTATATATATATATATATATATATATATATATATATATATATATATATATATATATATATATATATATATATATATATATATATATATATATATGTGTGTGTGTGTGTGTGTGTGTGTGTGTGTGTGTGTGTGTGTGTGTGTGATTGTGACACCAAACAATGAAAAAATTCATAGTTTTGTTTGCCATGATCACATAATAAAACAATACATATATGAAAGTGTTTAACATACAATCACTCGGAAAATACAAGCAGTAATCTTTTCTGATTGCAGTTCCATCGTCACCAACACCTGTCAGTACCGTGAGGTTGACTGTGGAGAAAGAAGGCATTGGGACTGAAAATGTAGAAATTGAAATCAACAAATATGTGAACAATACCAATAGCGCATGCTTGCTCGAAATTTTCTTACCACCAACTGGTTGTGAAATAATGAAGTCCGAACTTGGTTGTGTCACCATCTATCTTCGGCCGCATAGCAAATATGCATTTGACAAATTATCAATGTTCTGCAAGAGTGGGGGATTAAAAAATTTTGTGTTAAACTTAATGCGTGAGACGGACATTTTCTCATCTCTTCCTGACGGTGAATTATGCGTTAACATCCAAGTACAGTACCAAGTGGGAGAATTGGAAGCCGAAGGTATAGTTATTAATGAAAACGTAGAGACATAGCAAAATAGATTTATTGAAAGGTTAACCATTTCACACCGCAAGAAATTACAAGAATTAAGTTAATTTACAAAGATTACATATGTTATAGTCTATTATTGACATGCATTTAAATGTTCATTTTATCCGTTCCTGTCATCACCGTGTTGATTTCTTATATGCTTGTCATGCAATGAGTGTTAATCAATTCTCGATCATAATTCAGAATAAAGATTGTCAGAAAAATATATTGTGTTTTTATATATAAAAAAGCTAACAAATATTTTAATAGATGTAAATATGTTATTGTTTTATAGTATCTGTGAAATATATGTTTTTTATAAAGGGGTGAAGACCTTCAGTCAATGGCCTAAATATTACCCATGCCAGTTATTTTCTCCATTAAAATTTCTATTTTGTAAATAGCGTTTGGTCAAGTGAAATGTTTTCCAAAGTGTATGCTTTAACGACATGTTGTTAACGTCTTTTAAATGCAGATGCCGAAGAGATCGAGACAGACTTGATAAAATCGATCAAAGACGACTGGTCTTTTCTTTGTGAGGAGCTGGACGTACAAGCCTTGATTAGTAGCTCATTAAATAAGGCATTACTCACCCATGAAGAAACCGCTAAACTCAAGGGACATGCAGCGACGAATAGGCACGAGGATGCTGACTACTTCTTGAACTGTTTACTGAAAAAAGGACAAGCTGGAGTAAACTTTCTGATGGATGCTCTAAAAGAGAATAAAAATATGAGGATAATCAATAGGCTCCAAAAGTCTGATTCATTATATAGTGAGTTCATAGTACTAGATAGTACAAAGTATACTTTGTATTTCACGTTAAGAATACCTGAAGGATTAGCTTTTATTATATAATTCGTAATGTGATATTGAATTATAACTGTTTGTCAACTAGTTGTTGATTAAAATATAATATTTAGGTATTGCAAAATAGAGATTTAATGCAAAATTAACTCGCGATGTTAACATGATAAACGAGGCCTTTAGTTGCATTTTAGAAAGGTCAAATCATTCCAGCGTATCCATTGTTACACGGATTGAGTTGACTCAAGGTTGTATTAAAAACATATGCAACGTTTCCTTCTCTTATTTAATTTTCAAAGAGGACCAAAACAAATGAAATTATTAATACAACATAGCAATCTGATCCTTGTATAAGATATTTTCTGGACATATCTCTCTTAAAAGCGTTGTAAATCAAGAGATATTCTTATCACGTATTTTCCCTAATGTTTATGCATTTAAAGATCTCTACAGTGGAAAGAGGAAATGCCTCTGGGATACAAAAGGCTACTCAACCTAATTTATCTTCAATAGCTTATAATTGAATATGTTGTCTCAAAATACGAGATAGTAAGTTTTTTATTGTCCTTTGCTTTCTCACATGCATTTCAGGAAATCCCAAGGTGATCAAAGAAAATTTGATTGTTCACTTTGAATCGATAGTTCAAGAAATTGATCCATCTCAGTTCAACGACACATTTGTGGACAGAAATATACTGGACAGAAAGTTCTTCACGGATCTCAAAGAAAAACATCTGAGACGAAGATGCAGGGCAGCCTTGTTCCTGAGAGAAGTGTTGAACAAAGGCAACAGAGCAATACATGCTCTCCTGGATGTTCTGACACAGATGGGTTATGAGGAACTAGTATCCAATCTGATCGAATCAAAGAAACAAGAGAAAGGTAGCACGAATTTCAATTATAAACCTTGTTGTTATTGCAATGAAAATATATACATACACAAAATTAATGAATGATTACGATATCAAAGTCAGATCGCAGCATATAATTTTAAACATTGTGCATTCCCTGAAAAGTGCTAAATAATCTTTTCCAAAGCAGTACAAAAATTAGAGTGAAAATTAGAATCCAAAATTTGCCAGTTTTCAATATAAAATTATCTCTAAAAGATTTTCATTTATATAATTATCTTACAGGAACAATAAAAGTCGGAGAAAGATCGAAGGAAGGATGCTTACTTATGCTGATTGAGTAGAATAATTCTTGACTCAAAATCTAATGAAGCCCTGTTTAACGGTATATTTTCAGTCTGCATCACGTCAAAAAATGTAAATTCAGTACTGCTTCAGTATACTAAAACTAATTCATATCTACTTACATTGTACTTCAAAGCAGATGACCTAAAGGAAGATAAAGAAATGACGGCTTCTGATGCATCCAGTCCAAAAGGTTTCACATGGTCGTGCTGCATGAAAGTAAATGTTGAAAAGAAAGAAAAAGGTAAAGTGGATCCTTAGTTCAGTGTGCGACAATTCCTATGGACAGTCAAAGTTTGGAATGAACAAAGCTTAAAAGATATTTGAACACTAAAGTTTATTCTCCGCGGAAAAGCATAACACCTCCATCGAATAATACTAATGTACGCTTTTTGACTCTAGCCGTACAGTTAATATTTTGTGTGTGATTTAGATTTTTAACGTAGCTTTTAACAATTTTTCAGTCATATCGATACAATGTCTGCAGTGTGACAGTTTATAGTGATGTTTAGCACTGGGTCATCACGCCACAGATATGTGGCATAATGTCCCACCCAATCACATTATCCTGACACTAGGCCGACCAGTCCTAACACTAGCCTCTTAATGCTGAACGCTAAGCGAGGTAGCTGTTAGTACCACTTTTGAAAGTCTTTGGTATGACTCGGTCGGGTTGAACCCGCGACCTCCTGCATCAGAGAATAAATAATATTATAGAATCATACACATTAGAGGATTTGGCATTCTTCCTAAAAAGTATAGTTGTGGAATATTTTTCTTTGTTACGTCATTTTTTGTTTCAACTATCTTTCTCTGATGAGAATTATTTGATACCAATTTTGGTAGCTAACTAGACCATATTAAAATCATGTCCATCCATCTGGATATAGAGTATTTTCTCTTGGCGAAATGTTCTACGGCTACTAAAATAGCCTAATACTAGCCATGGCCAAACTAACATCTGCGTTTTAATTGATCAGTTATGAACAGTTTGTGTTATCAAAATGATACCAGGCAATTCCATTCAGTTTTGAAAATATGGCGTGGTTAGAAAGGGAATCTGGAGAAGTAGATACATTTTTAATCCAAAGAAGTATCCTCAGAGTATGTTCGTTTGCTTTCCGTAGGGAATTCATCTTTTGCTGAAAAATATACTAATGCGTTTTGAATAGAAGAATTTTATTTTTATAAATGGCTCACTGAAACAACATTGTCCATTATTGCTGAAAAGTTTGCAAAACCTCATAATCTAGTAATCAAAATGGCAAGAATTCAACATAAGTTAGCAAACGAAATAAGGAACAAAACTCTAGCATGCAGTTTGAGATTTCGTTCGAATGCATATGCAGAATCTGCAGAATAAAAAGATACATCGCTCATCGTGACTAGCACTTAATGTTGCTTATCTATTTTGTTCACTACGTTGACCATGTTTACAATATATTATAGAACAAAGACAATACTGTTTCATTTCAGACGAGACGAAACAGCAAACGTCTGGTTGTAGTGAGAAAGAAGAACCAATATATATGAATCTTCAGTGGAATGACGTGGATGAGGGTATTGGCGGAGCAGAAGAAGAATTACCTATAAACTTACGTTCAAAGGATGGCATGGGACAGACGAATAGACCTGTGACACATCCAGAAAGCAGTTTATCACATTATTTAGAATCAGATTCAGATAAATGTAAGACTTATCCAAGAACAAGAGAATCAGAAGAAGCAAAGAATAACTTACTTTCTTTCATTACATCAGTAGCTGCGCGGGAGAAAGGCGATAGTGGCATTGATATCAGTATTTCCACGTCGAAGTTTTCTACTTCAACAAATAATGACTTCACATTTTAAAGCTACCAATTCAAACAAGTATTTTAGGATTAACATTTCATATAAAAAGTGAACAGAATGATTCCGATTGATAAATAATTAAATGTAAGTCTTATTTGTATTCTATTGAAAAATATAGTATAATCATTACATGTTCTTTGAATGCAGATTTATGCGTTCTATAAAAAGAATATCTTGACCGATTGGTTCACAGATCAGTGTTTGCCACATACAATTTTTTTGGCATGTGAACGTTGAAAAAAAAACAGGTTATAACTATATGCTCAACAGTGATTCTGTATATACCATATGTTCGTATGTACGTATATTTATGTTCACTCGTTTTAATCCAAAGAATTCAGCCTTTTTGTCCTCGTTTTTCTTTAGTTCTTACATTTCACTAAACGTATTTGTTTTGTTCTTCAAGAGCATCAATACTTGATGCATTGCATCATACCTTATCTCTCATAATAGGAATCCGTCCCAAAACATTTCCATCCATTTCTTTAAGGTACCACAATTTTTTGCATATTTACGCACTTCCTATTAGCGTCCTGATATTCGATTAGTTAAGTTATAGTAATCTATGAATGAAATATATTAGTTTATAGATTATTGTTGACTTGGAAACAAACAAGCATTGACTGATTTAAGTTGCAAAGGGAAGATCAAAGACAGCCCCTGTTAAGTTACAAAAGTTAATACACATAGGGAAAGGCAAATGAAAGCGAAGTTTCTGCTCTATAATTTTAACTGACTTGAATAGTTTATGTTATCCTTATAAGAACTGTTTTTGAATACTCTAATTGATTTATTTTTAAATTGCATTGTGTGGAAATAGCATCTTGTCATGTAACGGTAATTGTTTAAATTAATTAATTTTGGTAAGTCTCTAAAATCATCAAGAAAACCTTAACTGAAACCAAAATACGTTGTCAAAGCAAACCAACACATAAAGTTCAAGTCATCCACAGGTGATCCAGTTACTAGAACTAACGCAAGCCACTACATCGGAGATAACTAAAAGTTATTACTGTTTATTTTTTGGATGTTCTTTGCTTAATCATAAAGAGTTTTGCATTATTTCCCATAAAACAAGCTGCAACAGAATGTTTTGTTAAGTTTCATAAAATCTACCCAAAATTGTTACAAATAAACTCCTTCTTAATTTATAGTATTGTTGCATTTATAATACTGTCGATTTAGAACACATCCAGCATTGGAAGCATGTTTTCTTCACCCTACATGAGTTACAAGAAATCGCGCTACCTCTATTGTTTTTGAGCACTAGATAAATAATTTACTATACATAGCGTACTTCAGTTTTTTTGTACTTCCATCGGACTTCTTTTCTATAGATTTTATCTATTTTCTATGATAAATTTGTAAACATATACGACTTAACTCAAAAGTTTAATTTGTAATAATTTCTGAGACCTTGTAGTAGAATTAAATTGTCATATTATTCGTTTGAAGCGGTTACATCTACATAGACCTTCTGATTCAGTTTTCAAACATGATTGATTCAATGTTGTTATCAAAGGAGGATTTAGACTGGAAAGGTTATATAAACTGAAATGTATGCTGTTCCATGAAAAAATATGTATGGCTATCATTTGATAACCTGGAACTCTAACGGTTACTTTGTCCTTCTTTATCTTCTCTTCCAGATACATAATAGCAGAAACATTGAAAGAAATAGATTCTGAATCAAGCAATTATTGTTTCAAATCACATTGTCAACAAAACTTATGTTTCACCTTTCGCTTAATGAGTTGTTTTTTGATGTCCTATTTAAGCCAGGTAAAATAATTTATAAAAACATTCTACATTCTCATCATTAGTGACTTGCAAAATATTTTGTTTAGTTTTACATACACAAGAAAAGAAAAAGCACAACCAGATATTTTTTCTAAAACTGATCAAGACTGCATATATGATGATTTTCCTATACTTTTGATACAATCTAAAGATAATATAAACCGTTAGGTGTTGTTAATGATTGTATATCCGTCGAATAGATAAAATATTGCAATCTGAAAGACCTACCGATCCATTTGTTTACAATGTATCATATCACACAACCGTTTCATAATGTCATGTATTTGTTGAATAAAAGAATATATATTTCTTTTAAATTTTCTTTTCATTGGGGATGCGTGGCGGGGTTATTTCAATTAATATTATGATTTCCGGTAGATAAACTTTAGTATTCTTTACCACTTGCAAGTGCGCAGTAACTTCTATAAATTTCTGGAATTTAATGGGGAATCGAACACAAGTCTGACACTAGAGGCAGAAGCTTAGAATTGAACTTTAAGAAAGCATTTAAACTGGATCCAAAATTCTTTAAAACTGTTTGTTATGTCTTGTTTAGGGGCATTATAACGACAGTGTGTTAATCGTCTAAAGATTAATTTATGGCATGGCCTTTCAAAGCAGAGCCGCTTCAGAATTAGTTAAGGTTACAAAATGAAATGAAAAGTGACCGCTTTTAGTTGCTGTATTAAATCGATTGGGGGGGGGGCTTCCTTTCTTTTCCGAATGAAATGGAAATTCAGAAAGAAAATTACATGAAACGTAGCGTGAAAATTTTGAATGTCATGTCTTTCGTGGTAATAAAATAAAATATATAACTTTTTTAAAATCATACAAGAGACATAAACACATTTTCCTTGTGGCATTCGATATTGATGTTCTTTTTAAAGTAGCTTGTAATGTATTGTTGCTAAATCACACCATTACAAGTAATGACATGTCTTTCTGTAATTGTGTTCTTGGGCGGTAGAGTTAATATATGGAACATCTTGTGATGAATAGGCATGCTTTGATAAACTATGACGATTTGTTAAAATTGTGGGGAGATATTTTAACACTTTATATAATTGGTGTATTTCTTACACATACAATAAAACAAACCTTTATCGTTTCAAGTAGCAAAATTGTTCGTGATACACAACTTCGTAGATTACATTTGCTGACCATTGAGAGTTTGATTTTCATTTTAAAGTCTTTTTGCCACGGACGGGTGCATTTTGACAATTTTTTATGCTACTCCAAACTGACTGAACGGTATCTCTGACTATCTGTACAGTATTATGTATATCTATATTGTGTGTTTCATTTCCGTTCATAATTGTAGATTGTACTTTGAGATTATGTTCATTTTTAAATAACATCCTGACATAAGATTATCTATGATGTTATGATGTAAATAATATCTTGGCAATGCTTTATTAATTCAGAATATTCTAGCATTTGTTGGATGGAATTTTCCAAACATAAATTACTCGCGTCTAGGGAATTCTAGATAATTATACTGTATCTTATGTCAAATGGAGCACGATTGAATAAAAGATTTCAAAAGAAGTATTAATTACTGTTCCACTCCAGGCTTCTGCATTTAAAATAGAATGCACTGCTCCATCTGTTCATTGAAGCAATATATGATTTGCACTATAATAGTGAAGCAACACTATTATGTCTTGTGTTCTAAAACGGCTGTGCAATCAGTCTCAATAGGATAATAAAGTACGCTACTCACTAAGGTCACCTCATAGTATTGAAGGGAATACATTAAAAAATACTCATAGTAAAGCTAACCAATTTAATGGAATCCATAAGCACACCTACAATACGAGTGCAACAATGGTCTGCTAGACCACTTATTGGGATCTTTGGTCATACCAGTGTTATAAATGCGGGATTTAAAACTTAGCTGTCTGAATAATGTAATCAACATAAACCGACAAATTAGCGAAGGAAAACATTTATGAGAAAATGTAAATACCATCTGTTATGTTGTTTAATACAAAGGTAGTGTCACGTCTTTTTTGAAGCCGAAGATGGGAAAATCCATGAAGACAGTCTGCACTACAGGACGATGTCAATCCTATTTAAATATCACATGGCCATTTCGTTATAAAGACAGACCAAACTATATCTTTTGGTTTAATTTAACCTTCAGCACTTTATCATATTTGTAGTATGTTCAGTCATTACGTTTATATGTCATAACAATAAAATGGAATCAGTTGAACCAATCAATTTTCAAAAATAGTTTTTGAATCTTGAGTTCATACTCGAGAGAAATAACTTATTTCCTGAATTTTATTTGACCTGGTTGTTTCACTTTCCGTTTGGTAAATACTTTCACATCATAGAGTCGTAACAGTACAGAAATTCAAGATCTATCAAGTGTATTTACAATATCAAAAGAAAAAAGGGCAAAATGGAAAGAAAAAAACATCACAATAGTTATAGTGATAGTGCATGAATCTCTTGGAAGTAAACTCTTCTGAATAGGCTCTAGACTTTTACCTTCTGTTTCTACCTCCATAACTAATATTGTGGATTTTAATGTATGTTATGTACCCCAGAATTGTGTAGGAACAGAAATATTGCTGAAGAAAAAAAATAATACAATAATTATTTTTACATACCTACAAAATGGATATTGAATTAATTAATGTACATGGTCGTGGATATTTCTGAATTAGATTAAATAATCGTTTTCTCTCTGATGCTTTTGAGTAAGATACCGATTTACCTAATTTTGGACATGATCATTCAGATATACATAGTATGCAATCATTAAGGGCAGCCAAGAAACAATACTTCCAGGTTACTGCAATTGTATGGGAAAATATGAACGCATTTTTGGGATGACTATACTGCATGACCTTGGGAGTGCAGTATATCGATCCAAAAAAGAGAGTTCATAGTTTTTCATTCAAATGCGGTAATCTTTTTATTATATGCTCATTTGTGTTTCATTACGAAAGACTAAAATTCACAACCAAATATATTTAATAATAAAAGTTATTACTTTATTATTGAAATAATAAAGTTCACAATCGTAGATTCCTTCAATAAACAATAATAGTATTAATGCACCTATAGCTCCTCCAACACGACCTTTTAACTTAAAGCGCAAGGAGTACAATATGAGGGTGTTCAATATCGTGGAATATTGAACGATTCTAACTGTAAAGTTAACAGAGGAAAAAATGTGCATATTCAGCACCTAATAAAAAAGAAAGAATTAATGATACCCATACGGATATTTGTAAGTTTGCCAACATTAGTGTCACAATATGTATTGTACATAGGATTACCTAATACACATCTTCCATTTCCGTCGCAGACTACCTAATGAAATGCAAAATATCTGGGTCAATAAATTAGGTATGGAGATACCATCTGGAATGGTATTATGCCTATGGATATCATTGTTACAAAACGGATGTATCACTTGAATTGTGCCACTGTAAATATAATTCATTGGAAAAGCCGCACTGATGATTAGAGAAAAACTTCGAATTTTCGGTAGTGAATGTCTCCTCGCATATTAATGATCTGTAAGGATCAGGCGTTAATGTTGCTTTTGCTTTAAATGATACAACCTGATCATATGCTTCTCAAAGTACTAGCACGTCTGCAGGTATAATAAATAATCCTAATTAAAAGATAAACACTTTGTAGAAATTACTGGCATATCAGCTGAAATGTGAGAACCTAAACTTCGAAGATAATATATGAACGTATTTTGCTTCCTAGCGCCAATTTAATGAATGATGAACACGTGTTCGTCTACTATTCGACAGGAAGTGTAGAAAGTACAGACGAACTTTTATCAATTTTGCTTGATCTTACCTTGACGTGTAAGCGGGAGATATATGTAAATATCTCAGATATTCTGTAACGGTGGATGTCGTGAACAAAGCCGTAATAACATTTATTTTATGAGTATAAATGCGGATGTTATCTATATTTATAGAAGAATTTAAACTAAAAATTGTAGCTTCTGATTCCAATTTAATTTATTGCTAAGAAGAATACTCAATAAGATGATAAATATATAAATATATGTAATGATTGGTTCACATTGCAGATGAAGGAGCGAATCGGTAATTAATTTACACCGCAGCATCAAGCTTTGGTTTCTATAAAGCAGCATGAATTGAAACAACTGTAATAGATTATTGCGTTAAGACTGCCCTCTGAATTCCAAATATCTTGGTCAAAAGACACCCCAAGAGTGTCCCAAAGCACTCTCACCTACCCATACAGGATACATATAAAGAATTTTTTAAAATCAAATAGGAAATTTATCAATATAATTATTCATTGTATAATTATCGAGTAACATCAATAGAGTACATAGTATCAGATGCACGAACGATAACTATTCGCCACTGTTGTTGACTAGATTAACTTTAAAAGATTCTTGGATTTTCATTTTCAATTTTGGGGTAATTAAGATTAAGTTAAACGACTATTTTTGTCAAGTGATCAAGAATTTCAACTATAAAACGTGATTTCAGGTATTTTGTGGTGTTTTCAAGCGATGTCCAACAATGTAAAATCTATGCCTATGTTAAACGATAATTATACAGTGCATAATTATAATGATTACTTTTTTAATTTTTTTTAACTGTGTGTATATATATATATATATATATATATATATATATATATATATATATATATATATATATATATATATATATATATATATATATATATATATATATATATATATATGTGTGTGTGTGTGTGTGTGTCATTCTTTGTGTCTTTGGGTAGTCTTGGGACGTCTAGTGGTTTTTAGTCTGACAAAATTGAACTACAGCTACATCCAAATGTATTTCATGGGTTTGATCAAGAGCATTCGTAAACATAATGCTGATGAACTTTTAATATCATGGTGTTTGCATAAATTTACTATTGGAACTGAAAATTAGTACCTGGAGTCCTTCCGTTAGTTAGTTATTCCATTCGAGGAAAGAGACGAGGTCGATCCGAATGTTGCTGTTAGAGCTCGACATCCTACTCATAGGATCAGGGAACCAGACTAAAAGGTTCTCGCTATTCACTTCCGGTTCTAGTCAGGTGTACATGCTGCATAACATTGTGTCTGTAAATTATGAGAACAACATTTACTGTGACAGCTTTTTAAAGAAATTTGCCATGATGTCCTCCTCACCAACGCCAACACTTTGGATGGGAGATGTAATATATATATATATATATATATATATATATATATATATATATATATATATATATATATATATATATATATATATATATATATATATATATATATATATATATATATATATAAATTGTATTTGCCTTTGAAAAAGACTCATTAAGAGTCGAAAGCGCTTAGGCTAGTTAGTTACTAGTTTCGTACTGTTCGTCGTCAGTTTATTGCATCTATTTTAATTAATCCCTGACAAACGTGATCCCTTGGTGGATCCAGTATGCTTGAGAGGGTTGTTATTGGCCATATGATTTGTATTCTTTATATATATATATATATATATATATATATATATATATATATATATATATATATATATATATATATATATATTGGCATTTTTGTCTATTCTCTCTCTTTTCCTCATTGTACATAAAACACTTCATGACCAGATGTTTTGGAGAAAAAAAAATAAGATACACTGGCATGGTCAGTTGGATAGTGCAATAAATAAGACCCCCAAACATATATTGAGCTTGAAAGCACTGATCAATGATCAAATATAACTTGAAATAGTCCCAGTTTCCCAGCAACTCGATCCAACACGAGAAAAATGTACGTATGGTCTATATATTTTGAAATATGCATTTTAAGATCTGTTTAAATTTTGGGTCTCACTTGGATCATTATGCACACAAGCATCCTCCACAAACCATGCTAGGAGCTGATTAAAATTTAAATCTTGTAATCAGAATTTAGGGAAATTGGCAATAAGCAGTTTCCTCACCAACAAAAGGGAATTTGCAGACATGTAAAAAAAGTGAACATGTATTATAATACCATAGGCAAAAAAAATTTGTGATATCCCTCCATTTTTAAAAGTGAATAAAAAGACTTTGAAAACGTGTTCACATGTTTTTCATCTATGGTATAATTTGGCAGTAAATCATACTGAATTGTGTATTATAATTACCTGTACATTGATTTGCTCCAAAATCAAACATAATCCAGGCAAATCAAATATTATAAATTCACATCTCAGTTGCATGAATTCTTTTAAATGAAAATTTGAGTAGTAAATGAATTGCTGAGACAATACTAAACACTCCTTAAGAATATGAAAGGATTCATCTGAGTTGATAAGTCCATAGGGAATTGCTAAACAATCACTAAATAAACAGTACAGAAGTTTATACCCTTTAAGCTGGTAATTAGACCTATTAGATTTGAAAAGTTGTGTATTTGCTGTGTGGTGTTCTGATTTTAGGGAAAAATAATTGATATACTTTTGCAGCAAAACATTTTCTAACCTTTAGAATTAGGTCACTAACTATATGTTCTAATTCATTTATGCTGGTAGTGCATTCTCCAGTTTGGATTACATGCCTGGCCCACTTAATTCAAAACTCAATTTCTTCTTTAAATACATTACCCAATCATAATCTGGGATTGTGATGGGCATTGCCAATGCTGCAAATTGATTGTTTAACTTCTTGGTGACAATATAATCTTTTGTGATCTTTTTGACAACAAGATTTTTGACTGTTAAAAATTGTATATACAGTCTTGGGTTTGGAGTTGAGAAATTCAAAGGCACCATGACAGGAAGCCACAAACTTAAATGTAAAATTACACAGGAATCTATTGTTATGTAAACAAATCCTTTGTTCATATTGACAAACCACCATAACATGGCATTGTTATTTTATAATCCACTTATGCTGGTGTCTGGCCTTAGTAGTCTGTACTGTAGTTTGACCCAAATAGTCCTGCTACCTGACCAGCTACAATCATCCACCTGTTAAGGTAGGAACTGAATGGCTACAGTCTACCAGATGATGGCAACTTTTTTCCTTTTTTTGAAAAATGTACCAGAAAAAATAGTTTTGCTGAAACTTTAAAGAAACCTGATTACCGTTGAAGTGTCAATCATTCTGTATACATACTAAGCAGATAAAAAATTAATTGTCTCTGATCTTGCCTGAGCAACAACAAATGGGTTTGGTTCTTCAAAGATCAACTTTATTGGCACCTTCAATAACAAATGAACCTCCATCAAAGACCTTGGATCAAAGGAAGTTGGCTACAAACTTAAATAATAGCATTGTTTCATTTTTCATAGTGATTGGAGCATATTTATTAGTGATTGTGCTCAGAAAGTTTTCTCTTTGCAACAAAAAGGTTTATGCCTAGGATCACTACCAATGGTGGTTTACAACCCAAATTAAAGTTTTAATATTTTGAAACATTAGATATATGGATATCAAGTTAAACAAAGGTGGGACATCTTGCAAGAATGTGAAACTTTAATATGTTCTCATGTTTTAATTCTCTATGAATAGCCTTATCCCCTTGGTAGCCTTGGTATCATGGTAGTTGTCTCTGGCTGACCAAAATCTAGGCCAATTTAAATACATGTACATATAGCATATACACAACTATATGTGCTACTAGGATAATAAATATCAGAGTGAATTGTTTCAGGAAACATGTTTGTTGACAATGGGATATAGATCAAATGAGAACAACCATTTTTATATATATTTGTTTTGTGTTTTGAAATGAGATTTTGACAGATAAACAAATTTTCTAACATATTTGAACATTTGAAATCTTGGATTTTTAAAATGCATGTGTATTATTTAACATGTGGAGTGTACTACACAAATGTTACTTGACAATATACAATAAGAGCGTTTAAGTTGCCAGAAAAAATGCGCATGAACCTTGGACAGACCTGAAGTTGTGATGGTCGAGCTTTAAATATCAGCATTAGTTCTTAGTTTCGCAAGAAAGGAGACGAGTTTCCTCTTTTGTATTATATAGTAAATGTATGACATGTCAATTGTAAGCAGCCTTACAAACCCCTATGATGATGAATAAATGTACCATAGTTGTTATTCTGTGTCTTGACCTGAACATGGAACACTTTTTTTAAAAATGGGTACCCAGTTGATTTTATTACCCATGCTATTATTAATGGGCAGGTATCCAGGTACCCATTGGCATCTTTAGCTAAGACACAGTAATAGATCCAATATGTATGTCAGTCTCCTTTCTAAAACATTCAGAGTTGTCAACAAGTTTAGGAATTTCTAAGTGAATAACTATCCTAATTCATATAGATGTAAACATGTTTACATCAATTAAGAATGATCTGAATATTTAATCTGTAATCAACAATAAATATTGGTTATGTATCATGTTGTTTACAAAATGAATGCTGCTGGTCATGTAGACTATTAACTTAATTTTCAACTAAGGTCAGTTACAAAATGCAGATATTTTTGAGAAAGCCAACAAACAGTACAAATTTAATGTATTAACAGCATTGTCACAAGATAAAAAATTTGGGGAACATGGGAGAAAAGATTGCACAAAACTCACTTGCATAACAGTAACTTAAGTAGATAGAGAAGGTGTAAATAAAAAAAATTAAATGATAATATTGTTTACTTCAGTTGGAGGGATAGAAAAGACAATAAGAAAATGTTAATTTTCATGCAGTTTATACCATTTACTTCATGTTTAGTTCTGTCATTATCCTGTAGCAATATTATGAGTATTGTGATACGCTATCACCAGAAAAATATTCAGGTTTATTGATACATTGATGATACCAAACCACATATAATAAAAATGCTGTATATTTAATAGAGTTTGCTTTTCATTATTTTATCCAAAATAACCTTGATCTTTTGAAGCACTACAGAAAATAAAATTACTGATTTATGTCTGTGAAGAAAATCCCACTTTAGTTAGATAACATCTGTTGAACAGGTTTGAGTAGATTGTTGAACTTGGTGGAGTGTTTTTTTATTTAGAAGGTTGTAGCTGATCAACTATTTTCATATAGACTTCATTCATCAAACTTCTGTGACTTGAAGAAAATGTTACATTCACTGCAAACTGTGAAGCATGTGTTTATTAAATTTAAATTTATTTATATTTATTTGTATTGATAAGTACACTTAAAGTTGCCAGAGTATAATAAACAGCAGGCATAAAGTTGTTAGGAGTCTGTTTACTCTTGTACTCAATAATACCTATTAGAATTGTAATTACAGCTTGAGCCGTACATGGATGAGTTTTTCATCATGCAGGCCTTTGATCAAATGGGAGAACCAGCAAATCAAGTCAAGCTTATCAAGAACAAACTAACGGGGTAGGTTGAATGTTGTTAATATCAGGAGTCTCTTGGCTATATATTTATAGAATGATATTGTATCATAAATAATTTAAAAACAAACCCACCCACCCCCGACCGAAAGCTTTTGAGGGATATGACATTTTGCAATGTCTGTCTATCCATAGATCATGTGATATCTTCAGTTATGTTACCAAATCATAATACCTTAGGAAACCTACAATTGCCTCTCAAATCCAGCCCTCCAAGATAACAAGTTTTTGCTAAAGGAAGCTGAAAGTTGTCCACTGTCCTTTGTGGTGGTTGGACAGTGTGATCTCCCCTTACATATAGAACTTTGCAGCAGAGTTTTAAGAATATATCAGTTACTACTGAAGCAAAAGGCATGCTCTCTATGGATGTAACTGCAAGGAGACTCAGAGTCTGTTTGTTATGATTGGGTTAGTATTCTTGAAGAAACATTTTACTGGGAAAAATTGTTCTTGCTTCAGATATGTTACCCACTTTGTATTATTTAGGATTTAATTCGCAATAATACGTTCCTCATAAATTGCCACTTTGTAACTTGGAAAAATAAATAATTTGTTGATTTTCCTAAACTTGTTGGTTTTCAATCTTTCTATTAAATAATGATAGTTTGATTTAGTATCTACTTAAAAGGTCCTGTACATTATTTAGTTTTCACCCAAAATACAGTGTATTTCTTGTGATACGTTGTTGGTAACAAAAAAAATGGTGCTGATCAGACCTTCAACATGGTGGCTATGGCAGTTATTTTGAAAGTCTTATCACTTCCTTATGTTGGTATGATTTTATCAACTTGAAGTTTTCATTCAGACACTTCTCACTGAATGCAGTTAATCTGAAAGGAATCATGGATGAGTGGGAATTCTTTTTCAGCAAATAATCATAAATCAGGATCTTCACAAGGCTTTGCATTTGTAGGCAGTTGTGAAAAATTTTGAAAGTGGCAGGTTTTACTGACTGGTGAAAGTTGATGGCAATGAATTCTGTAAATTTTTTATTTTTCATTGATATAAGCAACTCTGGCCACTTAATACCTGTTTTTACTATCTGCAGCAGTCAGTGGATCATGTCAGAACATGATGAATAAGACGTTATCTCGACATGATTGCAGCTCACTTCAAGCTGTCATTTGGCTTTGAGAAACATTTAAATGTGATTAGTAGGAAATAAAGAATGACCTGGGAATATACTCTATTGTTTAACAGGTCGGCAAAATAATTATTTGGTGTTTTTTGCACATGTTAATTTATGTCTATTGCAAACTGAATATGAGATGTACTTAGTGTTTTAGGGATTATTTACTTAGATAACACATGTTTCTGGTCTGAATTTAAATGAGTAACACAGAATGTCGCTATAAGACTGTAAAGGACTAGAGTCACTTATATCAATGAATAATTAAAAATTTACTTTATCAAACACACCTGTATCAAGCACGAAGAATAACCTAGCTCTGAAAAATAAAGATTTTTATCCAGCTGCATATAAGGCAGCTACCAGGTTACTTGTTGCCCCTATTTCTACTGCAGGCTGTGAGAGGGGGTTCAGTCACCAGAATTTGATTAAAACAATCTTACAAAATTCTGTGGGTATATTTACTCTAAAAAATATAATGATAATTTCTATTGTTGGGCAGTATTTTCTGTTAATAATTATTAAGAAATATTCATTCTTGCTTTCCACATACATTGACCTTCACATTTATATAACAGTATTGTTATATTTTTTAATAATTCTTGTGCTTGATGTAATAAAAACATGTGAAAACGGTTTTGTTGTCATGTTTATATAGATTAAAAATAGGGCCAATATAATATTCCTTTTTTTTTAAGTCTCCCTGAATCATGGTTCCTTTGGCAGAATTGTGGCTCCAATTTTTTTAATTTGGCAAATTTCATATTACAAAAATAAATATTTCCAAGGGAAAAACTGATAAATATAAATAGCACTCTCATAATGTTTTGTCTTAGAATCCAGCAATCATACAATGGAAATGGTTGAAATCGCACATTTTATTCAATTGTATGCTATGCTGTGAAATTATAATCCATGTTGAAATAAGTAATCCTGGCACATGTCAGTACGAATACACACCAACCATGTTGACCATGATGGAAACAAATAATGCTGGCACAGGAATACACACCATTATTCCTACCTGATGCACATTGCTTCAACATTTTGTTTGCTTGTGAAAACATTTCTTTCTTGCAATATATAGATGTTCCTAATTAAGAATCAGCTTCAAACTGGTTGCCTTGATTGCTGTCCTGGAAAATATATATATATATATATATATATATATATATATATATATATATATATATATATATATATATATATATATATATATATATATATATATATATATATTTCTTTTGAATGGATGACCAAGTTGAAATTGTTATTAAATGCGATAGAAAAGATAACCAAGTCTGACTGATTTTGCTTCCAACATAACACTTTTGAATCATTCTTGTAAAATCCTATTACTTCTGTCTTGCATGAATGGTGATGTTAACATGATGTTTCCACTAAAACACTTTTTACAGTATTGGTTCTCAGTAAATAAAAACAATACATATTTGCCTCCAACATATTAGCACTTTTGTAAAAGGGTTTTGAAAACTAGACCCAGCTAACCTTGTGGTCAAGTCATTTATCATTGATTGAATTTTCATACTTCATTGAATCTAGGAACACGGTACTTTTTGCTTATTCAATTGAATTTTGATCAAATCGTGTATTTAATTGCATTCCAAAAGACAAGTTGACATTCAGCACTGAGACGTTATTGTTAAGGTCATTGATTTGTAGCTGTACAGTCATGTGAGCATAACACAAACTGGTACAAGTGGATCAAGTTACTCAAAAATAACTTCAAAGAAAAGGACAGTTCCTCTTATGTTGCCAGACTTGTCATTATATCTTTATAAAGTGCTTGACATAGATTGGTAGAAGTTATTTCAGAAATCATCAGAAAATGCTATAAATTTATTTTTGTGGGTTTCATTTTTTCATGTTCTTCTAAAGAAAACTGTCATTGTTACTAAATTCATGAGATGTAGAATTGAGTATTTAAATTTGTGGTTTAACCACAAAATTTATGAAACTTTATATTCACACACAAAAAAAATGAGTGTATTCATATGTAAACTTTTTCTAGTAATCCTGATGATGATGAGTATGAACAAATATTTGGTTGTAGGAGAAAGATTTGGGAACAAGTAGGAAATATGTACCCCAACTGGTAGGTGTCATTTGCATTGAGTGTCATCACTGGTTATTGACACAAGAGTTGCTTGGAAAGGTGGTCCGTGTGGTTATGGACACAAAATTTGCTTGGAAAGGGTGTCTGTGTGGTTATTGACACAAAATTTGCTTGGAAAGGGTGTCTGTGTGGTTATTGACACAAGAGTTGCTTGGAAAGAGGGTCTGTGTGGTTATTGACACGAGTTGCTTGGAAAGGGAATCTGTGTTTATTGGCACAAGAGTTGCTTGGAAAGGGAATCTGTGTATTTATTGACACAAGAGTTGCTTGGAAAGGGGGTCTGTGTGGTTATTGACACAAGAGTTGCTTGGAAAGGGAATCTGTGTTTTTTATTGATACAAGATTCTCTTGGAAAGGGGTTGGTATGGTTATTGATGCATTAGCTAATAGTTTACATTTAACTCTGCCCTCGACAACAGTTAATGTACTTCTTTTTTGCATCTTCTTCAGGCTTCCAGCTGGATATTGTTTCGTTGATTTTGCTGATGCAGAATCGTCCCACAGAGCCATGCTGAGGCTGAATGGAAAGATCATTCCCAATAGTCAACCTGTAAGAAATAATAACACTCTTACATGGGCAATAACTTTGGATTACTGACTTCTTACCTCTACCCCACCATGAGTCGGGAAGGGATATACCATTTTACCTTTGTCTATCCATCTATTCCTCTCACTCTCTATTCACGTTTTGTCATCAGGTCAGTTTTTCAAGCTCTTTGTGTGACAGTCTTGGTATTGAAACATTTCTGGGGATGGGGTTGGGGTTCCAAAGATGCTGATTTGTTTTTCAAAGTTACTGGAAGTGTGTCAGGACCCATCATAAACAGAAGTTGTTATGGGTATTGGAAATAAATTCTCAGGAATAAATTACTTAAAGTGTCAGAAATCTTCATGATTTTGAAAAAAAAAATTATTGTGATGGGGTCAATTTATGTTAGAATTATAGACTATTTCAATTATGTAATTATAATTTAAAGAATTTTCAGAACAGTAATAATCTTTTTTTGACAGTATCACAAATTATCTGTTACTAATTTTTAACATTGTGCTTTATTATTCTATACCCCAGAAATATGCAAACATATGGAAAGACTTTCTGACATGTGCATGCATCCCAATCTTATGCCTTTTCATTTGATGTAAGAGACCATGCTTGTGTAAATGAATAAGTCAGTCACATGACTGACCTCCCAGCTTGTTTATAATACAGTTCAAGGTGGTCAGACATGAAGATGACCCATAAAAATAATAAAGTTTGAACCTGTTTCTTAACAATGAGTGTGGTCTCATCAAATTAAGGATTATAGTAGTCTCATCATCACTTTCCATCAAAAGTAGAACATTAAGCACAGTCCATGTACTAACACTGAATACTGAACAGTTCATAAAATACCTCTTTTCAATTTCCATAATGTGTTTGCAACTGAACCTGTTTTTATGCTATTTTCAGCCCAAACGATTCAAGCTTAACAGTTCCAGTCATGGTAAAGAGTCAACAAGGTAAGTGAATGCATATTTGACAAAAAAATACCTACTTCTTATGAGAAAGTTTTATCAAATAGTTGTTGCTAAAAATACCTTTGATTAAAAATACATCCACCCACTTTCATAATTCTTTCCAGGCTGGACTGCTATGATTATCTAACAAATACACTATTGATATACCCAGTCATCATAGAAACAATACACTTTTATCCATCTTTGAAGAAAAATATGAAAACATGATTTATGGCACACAAAATTGAATAGATATTATAGATAATGGATATTTATAAAATTCTACATTTAATCACATAATGTACTCAACAATATTTTGTGTTTTTCTTGTTTATATTTTGATGTACATAATACATTGGTTTGGGAAGAAAAATTAATTTGCATACAATTACATATAGTAAAATATACCAAATTAAAAAAGTGAAATACACCAAAAAAGCAACAGTAGACTATTCTCTGTAATGTACATTTACCCATAGTGAATAGTTATGATTCATTTTCCCTATAAAAGAGGTCTGTCCGCAGGCAACACAATTTGGTAATCCTTTCTTTGTTCCATTATAAACAGGTTTCAGTGTATTCAGTTTAGTGCTCTCTCTCTCTCTCTCTCTCTCTCTCTCTCTCTCTCTCTCTCTCTCTCTCTCTCTCTCTCTCTCTCTCTCTCTCTCTCTCTCTCTCTCTCTCTCTCTCCTCTCTCTCTCTCTCTCTCTCTCTCTCTCTCTCTCTCTCTCTCTCTCTCTCTCTCTCTCTCTCTCTCTCTCTCTCTCTCTCTCTCTCTCTCTCTCTCTCTCTCTCTCTCTCTCTCTCTCTCTCTCTCTCTCTCTCTCTCTCTCTCTCTCTCTCTCTCTCTCTCTCTCTCTCTCTCTCTCTCTCTCTCTCTCTCTCTCTCTCTCTCTCTCTCTCTTCTTTTAATGCTATTCATAGGAGCTACACTGCATTAAAGTTATCACTACAACAAATGAGGGTTGGTTTTGTATTTAGTGCCATTTTTCAACAAATGATTTGCTGTACATGACATGGCAACCATTATAGTCAGTGGCATAAGAAACGCGAATCATCAGGAAGTTACTGGGATGCTTTCTCACATACATTAGCTGAGCCAAGACCCAAACCCATGCTGACAGATGAAATGTCAGTGGCCGAGCCAAGACTCAAACCCATACAGACAGAGATGAAATGCCAGTAGCTAAGCCAAGACTCAAAACCATGCAGAGATAAAATAACAGTGGCGAAGCCAGGACTCAAACCCATGCAGACAGAGATGCAATTAAGTGGCCGAGCCAGGACTCAAACCCATACAGACAGAGATGAAATGTCAGTGATCTGTAAAGGCAAGCACCTTGGACTACACAGCAACCTGGGACCCATACATGGGATGTGTCATAATACAAACCCAAACAAATGAAGTTCTTAATATGTAACTATATCATACTGTGTAAGTAATTATTTTTATGGATGTTCAATTTAGGCTTTGCCTAAAGAAGTCCCCTCTTGTTATAATGATATCCAAGGAAACTATGTAGTATACCACCTTATAATGAAGTACACAATATATATAATTTTACTACCACTTAATACACTGAGATCCATGAAAATACTTGTTTATTGATGTTTAGGAAAGGCCTTATATTTTAATAATTCGCAGTATAGTGAGGTTTTTTTTTTAATAGCGGGAACAAGTAATATTATCTTAAATTCCCAGTAGAAATTGAGTTTTATTATACATCAAATTACTCTTAACTTCAGGACACTGCCTGAGGACAGATCTTAATTGTCTGTTGCCATAAAACAGGAAATATTGGAAACTGTTATTGATGCAATAAGGATATGTCCTGTAATTGACATGCCAGTCTTTTCAGTTTGGAAACAAAGTAGCACAGTGATTTTAAGTTAATAAGTTTTATGGGTTGGATTTAGAACCAAAATTCCTGTCCTTTCTGCAGTGAACTTTTGTGTTTACAAAATTGCCAGTTATGTCCATTGCATAGGCATAGTTTAAAATTGTTCTTAATTAATATTGTAGTGGATAGGCTATGGTCTGATGAATTCTGTTTTCTCAGCATTAATGACTTTGAATTCTCTCTAATGATCATGAAGCTATTTAATTGATTCAGTGCAAAATATTGGGTCACCATGGGAAAAGGAAAGATCAGTTACTTTAAATAGCATCTGTAGTAATTATTTAGTATGTCAAGAAAGGACACAAAGGAAATGTTCTCATTAAAGAAAATAAGGGACCATTTTAACACATTTGATTTTCAGGTTTAACAATACCATAAAAGTCTCGGCCACATTTATTTTTGGGGGAAATAAAGCTTGACAGGATTTATATTTTCTTATCTCATTCAGAAACCACTGAAATGATTGAATGTTTCCACTACAAACATTGGCTGTATTTGGTTATTCAGCAGCAATTAAGAATCAATATTAATTGAATAAAGTGAGCTGCAGCAATGGGAACAAGAAAACAAAACTACTGAGATTCTTACCTCCTTTATTAAAAGGAACATGATAGTGGCATGCCACTGTATTAGACGTTGTTGTTGCGGATTTCAGATGGAAATGAATTACAGTTGTATCTTTCTTTCAAATTCGTTTGCAAAATGTTAATTTATCTTCTTTTTATTATCATTACATGATTGACTTTGTTTACTTTTGAACAGCCCCGAGTTTTCTCTGTTCATTGGTGAACTGACGGATGATGTTGATGACTACATACTTTACTCAGCATTTGCAAAACGATACCCAACATGTCGATCAGCGAAAGGTAAATTCTTGCATTGGAAAATTTTTGTAATATTTAAAGACTTATGTCATGAGATACTGTCATGCTCAGAAGTGAGCAGTTAATGCAAAACAATCTAAATACACACATTTGAAAGGCAGATGCATGAGAATTCCCACAAATAGTTCAAAGTGGTGCATAGAAATTTCACTGTACACTGTATAATTTTACTGTAAATGTTAAGTGAAATTTAGGAAGAAAGAATGCCATGAAAATATAAAAATTTGGTTACTTGGTCTGTCAGAATAGAATCTCATACAAAATAATGTGGGTTGATTACAAAAGAGTGAATGAAAATCCATTGAAATAGTTATAGCAAAAATATGTATTCTAGGAGAGGTACTCCAGTTCTTGCCATTTCCTCAAAACATTAAACAGTTTCCCATACATGAGAGCATTAGAGTTTTGTAAAATTACTGATAACTTTCAAGTCAATGGTAGTGGGAGTGTGCAAAGTAGTGAAAGAGTTGATAATTTGGAAGGTGCTATTCTTGTTCCTGGAAAAAAATAGAAAATTTAAAACAAGGACTCAGGTGTTAAGTAAATACCAATCTGTGATGATTTCCTATCCTTTTCTTTCTCACTCATGCCTGTTAGTATGTGAGGGGGAACATCTGTGAAGATTGACCTACCCTTTCTTTCTCACTCCTGTCTTTTAGCTTGTAAGGGGGAAGTTCTATGAAGCTTTACCTACCCTTTCTTTCTCACTCCTGCCTTTTAGCTTGATAGGGGGGATGTCTATGAAGATAGACTCACCCTTTCACACTCTTGCCTTGTTTTGTGGCAAGGGGGGAGCTCACCCTATCAAGTAACTTTTGGCAGCATCTCTGCATATCATCTATCCATGGTACACAAGACATTATTCCTGTTTTGATCATTTTTGGAACATGCCTAACACAGGTTGAAAAGACTTTTGGAGGTGTCTTTCTAGTATACATAAATATAAAGAGCCTCCAGCTATGTTTCCCAGACAGATGAATCATATTCAGGTGTGATTACTACCATGACCTATCAAAAGACATAAAAAAACCTGCATTCACTTGCTGTGGAATATTTTTTTTTACTTGTTTTGTGATTGATGAAAGGATAATGGTGCCAATCCCACTATGCAAGTGGAGACCACCCATGTCTTGCTGCCACCTTAGTAAGCAGATGACATTTTAGCAAGCATTTTTATTGCTCAAACAAGCTTGTGAGGGCTGAATTTTAAAGTAAACAGTGTATTGCATCAGCAATATTATTAGTAAATATTATCAAAGAATCATACTTTTCTCTTAAAATGTATATTGTTTAATAAAGAAACTGTTTCCTGCAATATTTGCTACTTTTACAAATGTCTTAGTCTTTTTCATTTTATAAGGCATCAGCAAATCAATTCTATCGTGCTTTTTGTTTGTTTGTTTGTTTGTTCCACTCCCCCATCACAATTGTTTAATTATGCAAAATTACAAACTTTGTAACTGTGTACTGGAGAGATCACAATTATCACATGCAGAGTAAGGCAGTCATTTTGTATGTATCATTTTCTTTTTTAGTTGTTCTTGGCAGTGATGGGAGGAGTCGAGGTTATGGCTTTGTCCGGTTCTCAGAGGAGACCGAGCAACAGAAAGCTCTTATAGAAATGCAGCATGTGACAGGGATAGGCAGGCGTCCAGTCAGAGTCAGTTTGGCCACACCAAAGAGGTATATTTCTGTTTCCTTCTATCCTGATTCTATTTGAAAACCTTAGTCTTAGATAAGGCCATCTTTTTGGTTTGAAAGATTTTTATCCCATCAGCAGGTTTAAAATATTCTTAATTTAAATGCTAGTATGGTTTGCAACTCTGAGCCATATAAACACCCTTGACCAGGCACACCAGGAATAATTGTAGATTTTCAAAGTAGTGGATGTCCTCCATATAGATTATGATTGGTTCAGTGATAAATGGCTGTGGTTATTAGTTATTTTGACACAGTGTGACTGGGTATGCACAAGTTAAATTCTAATTCCATATTTTTCCAGACGTTTTCTTTAATATTTATCAGGGGCCAACTTGCAACTTTTGAAAGGTGGATCAGACCAGTAAAAACTGTTTTCATAATTTCTTGGCAGTTCGTTCACCATGTCTAAACAATAGTACGATAATTTTTTTTAATATGCTGGATAATAATTCCATTAGTGATGCTGTAGTCCAGGCATGCCCAACTCATGGGCCCAGTCCTTCATACTGTGTCTTAATGTACCGGGTAATAGATTCCATTGGTGATGCTGTAGTCCAGGCATGCCCAACTCATGGGCCCAGTCCTTCATACTGTGGCCTATGACCATGTGGGCTTTTTTTTAAAAAAATATTTATTTTAATTAATATACATAATTGAAGGAACTGCTTTTGTGGCCCACAACATTAGGCATTTTTTCCATTTTGGCCCACAGCCAGAATAGGTTGCATGCTCCTGCTGTTGTCACATAGCTACTTCAAGGATTTGGTGTATTTCACAGTCTTTAAAATTTTCAGAATTATAAACTTGTCTTCCCTAGTTGTGAGTTGTCAATCAACTTCATTCCACATCAACATTTGACTTATGTAATTGGTCAAACAGTTAACTGCAGTTCCAGTTGCTGAAACTAGTCAAATATAAACAACAAAATCACTCAAATGTATTTTTCTTTAATATATACCTTTCATACATGCTCTTCTTTCAAATTTAGCATCACATGCTGTCATTTACTCAGTTCATAAAAGATATGCTGGGGAAGTGCTTTTCATTAATTTAATTGCATTAACTCATATTGAAATCAAAGGTTTATTTGCTTGTATATGGATTGTGTAAACATGATGTAACAAGGTCATTTAAAACAATGCTGATTAATGATGTGTGATATGTCTTATTTGAAGTGTTTTGATTGGCTGATAATTTATTCAAGGATGCAGTCAAGATTCAAAGAATTCATTCACATTTAGAATGGGAATGAATAAATGAATGTAAATGTTATCTTGAAACATTGTGCCTTTAGAGCATGAATAGCAAGGTAATTTGGTGGGGAGGGAATTTTGTTCAGATCCTGTCTGAGCAACAGTTTTGAATGATAATTCTGCATATTCACCATGAAAGGTTAACTGATTTTGTCATCCATGTTTAAGGTATCAACTTGTACAGGCAAAGGAAGCCTATTTCTTAGATCTAATTCATCACTCGATATGCACATCCATAAATCATTTAGCACCAAAACTAGTGTACCGATAAGCACACAATGTTCACACATTATCATGGTCTTGAATAGATGACCTGATCTGATTTTCAGTCAAACACATACATTTTTTATGTGCACAGTTTTTATTTTTTACGAAGACTTTTGAAGGAAAACCTTGTTAGCACAATCAATCAAAAACCTCTTGAGGAAGACAAATGAAATTTATTAGGTATATTTATATTAGATTTATATGATCTAATAATTAGATTTTCAGGTCTTTGCAAAAAAATTTAAGTTTTTTTAACAATTTAACTTTTTTAGGACTTTAGCAAAAGCCTGAATTGTCAAGCTTTTTAGGTCTTGGCCTTAAAGAGTTATAAGACATGAAGTGGTGCAAAAAGTTTATGATACAGCAAGATACCAAAAATTATATCATGTCTAGGCAACTAGAGTATAGTGTATTTGATAAGGACATAAGACAATTGCTGATCCAGTGGTGAGAATCAATCCCACACCCATATGGTCTTGGCTATGGGTGACTGTAGTCTTGTTTTTATTTATTCGTCCACAGGACTAAGCCCTCTTAGTTTTCCTGATGTTTCTTGTTTGAGGTAGATCAGCATTTTGATGTATCAGGTTGCTTGTATTTGTTGGAAAATTTGTATAACAAGTGTCTTTAATAGTTTGTCAAATTCAATATTAATTTTCCTGATTATTACATCTCTTTTCCCTTCCATTCTTTTGAAATTTTTTACAATTGAGTTGGAAATTTGACAAAGCAATATTTAATTGACTTTATCAATTAATTTAATTTGGTTTGAACATTTTGTTCAGCAGTGTTCAGTTTCATTGCCCTGACAGAAGATTATCACTTGTGAGATTTGAGTGAGATAATTAGTACCCTTTACAGACTCTATAAGTGAAATGTGATATGCCTCCTGATGTCAGAACTTCAGATTCAGTTTTGGAAATTATTTCCATGCACTACTAACCCCTTTTTCATTGGTCATATTTAAAAATGATAAACAAAATAAGTGACAGTGTTCTTAGTCCAAGTTACTCTGGAATCTAAAGTCACAATGGTGAACCACTTTGTGCTCTTGAGGGTGAGAATATTTTGTAAGAATTCTTTTCAGCTCATTATAATCAGAAAGCTGGATGGACCTTAAATCCTCATAAAACTTAAATGGATGGAAAACACCCAGTTCTCTGTGCATAACACTTTGATTGGGAGTATCCGAGTCTGTTTGGTTATACCTTTAGAAGTGGGAATAAGTGTAGTTTTCTTTGGCTTGATTTGTCTAGCTTCTATTTGCAGAAATCATTCATTAAGTCAAATGAAGTGTTTTAAGTGTTTTTAAAACTGTCTAACAAGCTAGCAAAATCTTCCAGTACTTTTCTAATTCATCTAAATTTTATTTTCCAGCTTCATATATATTTTGTACCTATATTGCTCTCCATCCTTGATATAATCATCATTGATATAATGGGCTCGTATTTGTTCCATGCTTAGTGAAGATTTTTGGCCTTACACTTCGACTTGTTACTATACTTCTTTGAACACTATCATATGTACCTGGCTAGTAAAGATTAGGGCCCTGGTTCTCAACTTGCAGCTACACTTCTTATCTGACAATTGCCACAAGTACCTGACTAGTGGAGATTTGGGCCTATCCCCTCCACTTGTAGCTATACTTCTTTACCTGAAAATTGCTACAAGTACCTGACTAGTGAAGAACTGGGCCTAGGGCCTCAACTTGTGGCTATACTTCTGGTCTGAAAATTGCCACAAGCATCTCAGTAGCAAAGATTTGGATCTTGCTTCTCTACTTGTTATCTGAAAACTACCACAAGCACCTTGGGCCTAGCCCTCCACTTTCATTTATGCTTATCTGGAAATTACCACAAGTACCTGCAACTGAAAATTTGGGTCTGGCCCCTCCACTTACTCTCTGAAAACTACCTGCAACTGAAAATTTGGGTTTGGCTCCTCCACTTATTGGAAAACTACCATAAGCACCTTGGGCCCAGCTCCTCCTCTTGCAGCTATACTTGTTTGGAAATTACCACAAGCACCTGACTGTTTGTAAAATCATTGTCTTTTATCAAGAACTTATGAGCTACTTTTTCCTGAAACCATGGTTTTAGATCAGAACATCCAACCACCAAGAATTTCAGTGGGATAAGCCCCAAAATTATAAGTTGTATAGTATTCAGAACTGAAATTCAAGAAATGGGGGAGGAGTGTCCTTCATTAAATTATGGCTTCGCTATTATATCGAGTCCAGGATAGTCATAAAGAGAAATGTGTTTTGAATGTACAAAACAAACAATCATTAGCACAACAATAATCATTACATTTGGCACATAAACATTGAAATAGTAATTCATGATGAGTACATGCATATGCTTTATACTGTTTATGAACTGGACCTATCCAAAATCATTTAAACTGCATAAATTCTACCATTTCAGATTAATAAGTTTGTCAGAGTATCATGTACACTCTAAATTGCACCAGTCTGACAATTTTGGCTTATTCAGCCCTACTTTTGGAATTATTGTATACAGACTATATTATACCAGTTTGACAATATAAAGGCTAATTTGTCCCTTAATTTACTATTTGAATAAGTGTTTAATGACTATTTGTCAAATACAAATCTCATTGCTAAAACTAATCTTTGTTAAAGTAATCAGCACAGGAAAAGAATATGGCTTGACCTACATGTATTATTTAAACCCATAATGAAGAGAATCCTTGACAAATATCCCTTGACTATCAGTGGAAGAACTATTGTTCAACCAAATATATTTACTCTGTACATAACACAACTTAAATAAAATGATGTGCAAGAATCTGAGTGCTGGATGTACTGCCCAGGTGAAAATTTGATTATATATGTATATATAGCATGTGTAATTTGTTTCAAATAAAAAGTAATGACTATTTTTTAATAGTTAACTTTGATACCATGACACTTATCATTCCTCATATTTGTCATTATCTTCATTGCACTGACAAAATGTTATAAATGGATTATCAGTATTATGCTGTGTAAGTTGGAGATGGATTTTTTTCTGCTAAATAATGGAGACAAAATTATAACATAAAGTCGGTTGTGTAGACTTCTCAGTCATCGAGGCTGATGAATTGTCTGAAAGACACCCAAATTTTTCCTCATATTTTTTCAGTAATCCTCCCAAATTCTAAACAATTATTGATTTTTAATTTATTTTTTGATAATTGATGTTTGAATGTGATTTTGAAACTTACTGTGATTTTACCAACTATTTCTATAAGAGTGATTCATTTTATTGTAATACAGGAGTCACCTGGATGCTGTCAGCTACAGCGGTTACTATGGCGGCTATGGTCATTACTACGACACTGGTTACTACCCATCTGACTACCATAACTATTACAGCTATTATGCCCACTATCAACAACAGGTAGGTATTCTTTTTTCCACTGATTTAAGATTCACATTTTAAAGAAAAAATTATTGTAAATTCACGATGGTGGGGTGTCTGATTTGAGTTGGGGGGGGGTAGATTGTCTGGCCATAAGACCAAGTAAGCTCACACTGGAGGTCATATAAATTCGATTCAACTTGGAATATGGGCAAGATCATGAACAAGATTGATACTTGTATGTTAATGAGGTGATCTTGCAACTGATTGGTTAAGCCTCTTTCTCTTTATGTATCCACATCTCAGATTCAGTTTTGTCAGACATATTCATGCTAGTTCATTTGTAACTAGGAAGTATTTTGATAAGTGCTACAGTTGTATTGAAAGTAGGTCTCTGTGACTTGTGTTTTATGCTTCAATGACTTGAAATTTTGTGTTTGAAAGTCTCTTAATGGGTGCTTTTCATGTTAGAATTATGGTAATTGATTTTTTAATTCACTGAAGGTCACTGTACCCTTCATGTTGTACTCTATTAACATGGTTTCAATATTTTGATTTAGTTTATGGCCACAAAAATGTCTGCATTCTAAATGCATCTTAGAGCAATTATAGATAGGAATACATTATATTTATTATTCAAAAGTAAATTTTCCCAGTGTCAGTACATGGTATATTGTTTCAAGTTACACTCAGCAAGTTAACTGTGTATGCATGAATGAGTATGGGAATTATATGAGTGGACTGCATAACTTTCATGCAAGACCATGGGTACCCTAAGGTGTTTAAGTGGTCTAAGCATAGCTGCCAACCCTAATGATTTTGGAGTGAATTTTATGACTTTTTCAGCGATTCACGAATTAACACCACATTAAAAAAACAGAATTTTGCTGCATGCATGCACTGCCAACAATGATTTTAATTACCATTTGGCATCGATATTGAAAATGTCTTCACCAAGGAAAAAGAAATGTATCGCACAAAAGTGATGCTAAGTTTGGAATATACCAACACTTGGCTGTGCGTTCTGCCATTAAACACTGATATACATCATGCATTTTGTACACAGTGTGCCACAAACTTTAGCGTTGGGCATGGTGGAGGAGTAGTCAGTTTGCTCTGACTCTTGCCACCCCATTTTTGATATTTGTACATTTATGTTGGGGTGAAGGGTCAAAGTCCATTACCTATCGAAAAGTTGTATGGAGTAGCTGCATACTAGTCAGCCTAGCAAACTTAAACAACCTTTCATCAAGATATACCTGAATGAAATCGAATGGAATATGATTTATTTGCTCAGAAATTGCAAACATAGCAATTTTCGTCTTTGATCTGCTGACATACGAGATGAAAGTACATCGTTGCTGAAATTTTATCTGTGCAAATGACTGAACATAAAAAATGGGGTGGCAAGCATCAGAGGAAACTCGGACTAAGTGGCAGATATGGTGTGAAAAAGCACATTGGTAGCAAAAAGCCAATAGAGGTTGGGAAAAATAAGAACTTTTGCAGATTTCAGATCTGGAATATTTTAAGCCATCGACGCAAGACCTGCAAGCTACCAATGCTGAAACATTGTGAGTTTTTGTGTTGAACACAATCAACCTTTATCAGCTGGATCTCATGCTAAACATTTGTTCTGACAAATATTCCAGACTTGAAGATCGCTTCACAAATTCATGTCAAAATTTACTCATTTTTATCCCTTTTTTCACTAATTCTGACCCTGGAGGGATTGCAGCTATGCCTAAGGCATTTGTACAGATCAAATCTTACCTCACTATGCGTGAGTTCAAATCTCGACACAGCTAATATAGGTATGTAAGATAGCCGGCTTGTAGCTTCTCTTGGGTTGGTGTTCTTGGGTTCTTCATGCACCACTATCTAGACTATCATATGCCTATCAAAAGTGGCGTTGAATCCACAGAAAGCCTTATTTGCAGTGAGTGATGGAAGTACATCCTGTCCAATGTAACTAACAATAGTCATACTTGTTTTCACTCCAAGTTTTCCAAAGTCAGAGTTTCATCTGGTAAATTTTGCTTCTGTGAGTCGACAATGATAATAGCTTTTGAAGCAAGTGTTAAGAACATCGCTTGTAAATAATATAATAATATACCTTGTTCTTGTCAACTTTATCTTAGAACATAATATTAGTTTTATTAATTTTTAACTTTCGTGCCCTTTCAGTGTGTGTGTGTGTGTCTACCTACATGATATAAGTGGAAAGGGATTACAAGCTGATTGGTGCTGATTAAAATTTTTATTCCAAAACTTTAAATAGTTATAAATTAAAATTTAGCTAGAAAAAGAGCCAACATTTTATTATTAAAATCTCTTTAGTCTTGAGTTTCTGCCTGATAATTAATGTTTATAATGGCTACAAAAATCTTCATACATGCAAGCTGTGCAATCGTTGTTTATAATATGGTTGTCAGATCTAGTTGTAAAGAAGTTTCACAAATTAACAATGGATTAAGTATGTGTTATGCTTGCACTGTAGTCCATATGTCACATCAGTTTCTTTTTCATTAAATTTTCTTGCTATAATTTATCAGCTTTTTTCTTTTGGAAATTTTGTTTATTTCAGGGTCATTATGATCCTGTAGGGGAGGAAGATGCCTTAGAAGGTAGGACCATCCTTTTTTGAATTGCGAGTTGAATACATTTAGATTAAAGACAGGAATGTGCAACTCCAGGGCATGCCCAGCATAGCGATTTTCAGATGTGTTCATAATGTAAATGTAACTGCATATAACTAGGTCATTGGCCATGAGTTGCCCATGCCTAATTTAAGGATTTGTCTTGGAAGTTGCTAAAGCAAAGATAGAATCGTATTTCATGAGCTTTTAAATGTGGCAATTTTTCTTTATTTATACTTATGTGTGCAATGTTATTCATTGCTTTTAGGGCAAGTAGACTTTGTATTGTGGTACAGATCTTAAGTACATCCATCATTATAATCCATTATTATACTTCCACTCTCATGAGAAAAGTGAGGATAGTTCATTCCTGGTACACGTAACCATCTTGTACAGAGTTCATTCCTGGTACACGTAACCATCTTGTACAGTTAAGCTTCAGATCTCAAATGGGTCTCAGTAGTTTTTATATATACTATATTTATGAGGATGGTTATTTTCACGATTAATTTTATGTATATATATATGTATATATATGCATGTGTGTATGACATTCAGTTTTGAGTACAATATACTAAACACGATCCAAATCATTTCTCATTTCAACCATTTTCACTTTTTTATTTTTTGATGTGTTAATGCTCCCAATTTCACTTTCTTACTGTCTGTACATAATTTTGTTTCTTGTATGTGCAATACAGATACATTGTTTTTATGTGCATTTATTCTCTGACATATTATTAACCATATGTTATTGAACCCTGCTGAAATTTTCTAAGGATTAGAGGGCATGATGATTTAGGGTCTTATTCCTTTTTGCAGAATTTTATTGAATAATTTGGAATACTGTACAAAGTGACATATAGACTAAATTTTGTCCTTTCAGAACCAGAATTAGGGATTGATGTCGATAAATACAACAAGGAATATATGGAACAGAGTGAGGTATGTTTCGTCTGCTTTACTATTCTTTAGCTCAACTATTTGTAAGGCAAAATGATCTTGTGTCATGGTCCTTGATTTATTGTTTGTCATCCATTCATTCTTGCTATATACATCGTTTTCTCCAAAACTGTCTAACAGACCTGGAATGAAGTTCTTTAAAATTTGTGTAGATAATCCTAATGCACAATCAGACATGGCCACTGTTACTAAAAATAGAAAAAATTTCAAAAGAACTTGTCATGAGTGGAAGCATCATTTCAAATTTGCTCAAAACATGCTGATCTGGCATCAGATCTGAATACTGTTACTAAGAATAGAAAATCTAGAAACATATTTTTAAGAACTACCAAGCAGGCTTTGACAAAGCATCCTAGCATGGATGTCATTTAGTCATAGTGACCTATATTTCTCATTTCACCAACTTTGATTCAGTTTGATGTTTTTACTATTCTAGCTTTAGTCATTAAATTAGATGAATGTATACAACGCTATTTGTGTTTTACTCATGAATACATCCTGTCATGAATCTTGAAATTGAGGGATACATCTTCATGAGCTCCACTCTGTAGTAGGTCATTACTGACCATTTTTTACAATTCACTGACTTGGGTTAAATTTGGTGGACATTTCTGAGGCTAAATTGTGAATTTGATTTATATCTTTGTTACTACCATCACATCCTTACAATGAGGATCATCTTGACCTTTGCTTCCACTTTTACTGGTTATGGCAGCAAACAAAATTTTCAGCATGTTATTCTGCCTTTCCCAGAATCATGCAAGTTGATGATTGGATGCATCTGGACTAGTTCTACATTATTTTTGTAAACAGGTTTCCATGACATATTTCTTGCTTCATTGACTTTGTTGAAAGTTTATATTAAAAAAATTGCCTTTATCTGGTTTTGTTCCAATCAAGAAATTTAAGAATCTGATGCATCTTGTTACTACAACATCCTTTAAATCAAAAGATCACTGTGACCTACATTTTATGCTTTGCTAACAGAGTTAAGTATTTTTTTTTTTGTTTCTCAGATTGATTCATCCATGCTAAACCTGTATACATCCAGTCCTGCCTTGAATTTGCTTTCTGATCATTGAATTAGAGTAAATGATTATGTGGAGGTAAACATTTCATATTAGTGACTGTGCATTGTATATTGTATAATAGGTTGCCCAGGCAGGTTAATTCTGTATTGTACATAAGAGTATAGAGATAGATGAGTGGACTGCATGCTTTTCATGTGAGGCTTCATCTGCACTGGTTATTCAAGGAGATTACTGGTGTATGAACTAATTTTGTTCTGCAGACTATCACTTCAGGTTACTCAAAGCCTGGGAATTGATCCAATAGCATCAGTCATCTAGGGTTTGACAATGGTAATAGCTTGTCGATAAGAATTTAAGAACAACTATTTTTTCAAGTAAATAATACAGAAAGATCATTAATTTCTGATTGTTTATTTAGTAACTTGATCACCATATTTGCTTGGATGAGGCTGTTTTCAAGAAACAAATGTGATGTAGTTCACCATCTTTGGTAATATCAATAATTCCATAAGTTTTCAAGTTGCATCTCTTGGAATACATGTATACATAAATTCATCCTTATTACCTGTTCTGTTTTCCATTTTTTAGGCATATTAAAACTAAATATTGTAAATATTGGACACAGTCAAGTTTTTGCTGATATGAACCATTCTAAAAACTAGAAAAAGGACTGAGCAGTCTTTCTGCTTGTGTACATTGAGAGCTTCCATTTCCATTTGATTTCAAAAAGCCAATAAGTTGACGGTCATAGGGAACCCTTGGTGACAGGTTAGAAATTGATGAATGAAATCACTGTTTTGTACATTTTTTTATATCTATGATGCTTTCTGTTTCCAAAATTAGTAGTGGGTACAAGCAAACAGGAGGTTGTGTAAATGCTATAATTGTTGTACTAAACACTAATTGACTTGCCAGTATAAACAAACAGGAGGGTGTGTGAATACTATAATTGTTGCACCAAAGACTAATTGACTTGCCTAACAATAATCTATCTCTGAATGGTATTGATTCCTAGGCCAAAATGCATGTTTTTTTTTCCCAGCCAACTTGCAGCATTACTACCAATGTGATTAGTAGGTTTATTTTAATTATAAAATGCTTAAAAATAACTTCTGTATCCTTGAGCAGCACTGTCAACAAATTTGGTATTTAAAAGTAAGTTAAAGCTCAAACCTATGTTATTTAAATCCAAATAAAATAGCTAGATTGTGTGGAAATTGAGCCATGAAGATATGTGTCATACAGATGTTTTCTAGGTTCACAATTTATCTCTTGAGTATTAATTTAATAATTAATTTGACGTAATTGCTTTCCTTGTCTGTTGTAGGAAATCTTCAGTGCCATGGAAGACTCAAGATGGAACCCAATAGACAGTGTAGAATCCAAGATTCCTGGCTCAGATAGATGAGACCTGATGCAGTCGACTTCGTGGAATTTCTAAATGATTACTTAGTGATTGGCATTGATTTCACAAGATGGTTTGAAATACTCAGATATCTTGTATTATCGTTTAGAAGATGAGGCTAATATGTGATATGTTCACATGATGCAGGAAATTGCTTAGCCACTGTACAGATCAGTGGTATTTAAGAGTTCTAATTGTGCTTCCAACTTAATGTGTATTGAATTTTGTATTTTAATGCTTACAGTAATGCATACATACCAACCATTATGCTTTTGGCATAATTATTACGCATTTTACACTCAGTATAAACTTATCTGGATTACGCTTTTTTGGTTTATCCCACTCCAAAAAAAATTATTTGTTTTCTCATTTTTATTAACATTCCAATAATCCCATGGACTTTTTTCTAGAAAAGACAGCTTCTACCTAGCTACAAGATAAGAGTACACTTGTCCGTAGACTGGCATTACTCTCCTAACAGTGTGTTCTATTTGTAGCAGCTGCTCTATTTCCAAGAAACATACTTTCAAACTTTTGACCTAGGTTTCTATTTATAGCAGCTGCATAGCTTAGTTAAGAGAGAACAGACTGGTTTGCTAATTTTAATCTTTGCTCTCAGATTGTTTGTTCCATTTTATGTCTGTTACAGAACCAGTCTCTTAGGATCTGGTGCTAAAAGTCAAGTAAGATTTATTTAAGTCCATGTGTTTGTTGGGAGCAAAAATGATTTTTCAAATAATTTCACAGTTGAATTAGAAAAGACTAAAAACAGATTCAGAGATGAATACATGAATTACATAATACAGCGTTCCATGATAATGCAGCTTCATGCCCATTGCTGGCTGTGTTGAAAGGAGGTTAATATTGGTCTTGATAGTAAATCAAAGAAACCTTAAATTACTAACTCCAGCACTAAGGTAAATTCTTTTTTACAGCAGAACTCAATTGTGGACACAAATTTTATAAATGCAGAGGCGTTATTAACCATTTCTTAATAAAACACCTATACCCCAATAAAATACCTCTACCAAGCAAAAGATTATATTGGTTCTTTGTTCAAATGGATGTTTCCTGATTACAAAATTGCCAAAAAATATGCATGTACAAGAAGAAGGTCGTCAAATAGTTTAGGTATTTATGAGATACTGAATCAATTAAAATTGCAGATGCCATAAATATTGGGCTGTTTGGTATTGCCACAGACAGAAGTAGTGATTATGATGACAAAATGTTTTTCTCAGTCTGTTTAGGAGACTCTTACAACGAAAAAGGCAAATTCAGAGTGCTGTTCTTTTATTACCAGAATTAACAGTAAATTCCACTGAAGAAAACAGTTTTTATTTGCTTGAAAATGTTTTGAATAAACACAAGTTGGCAGAACTATGGGGTTTTCAGCTGATAAAGCTGGAATTTATAAAGGAATTGCATTCTATATTTTGAAAAATTTCTCCATCAGTATACATATCAGGTTGTTCCTGTCATTTGATGCACTTTACTGCAGGAAAGGATGCCAATAAATCAGAAGAATTTCTGAAGGATCAAGTGGGCATTTCTACCTAACAATGTATTTCCTGTGGAAAGAGTTAATCTGTAATGGCACCTTATGTCCTAGCTAAAGACCCAATAACTGGAATATATAAATTTTCTCATCTTTGTCATGTCATGAAAGAAAAATTGGTTCTTTACCATTCTAATGCTGACTGTGAGAGATTGTTCAGTATCATTACCAAAAAAAACAACAAATTTAGGTCCAGGCTGTGTTACCCAGCAGCACTTAGTGATCTACTTTGTGCAAAATATTCATAGTCTCAGTTGGTATAAAGTGTTTTGAAATGCATTATGAGAGTCTGTTGTTTTGTAAAATTAGTTTTACAGAAAAATTGCAGATCTGGGTCTGTGCAATTTATTAGGAATTATCAGTTGATAATGTAACATACATGGTTCCTGCAGGTCATGGAATCCTGGAAAAGTTTTGGAATTTAAAAAATAAATTTCAAGGGCCTTGAAAAGTTATGGAATTTATCATAACCTTGCAAAGTTTTGGAAAAGTCATGGAATTTGTGACAATGGAGTTAAAGAAATTGCTTACTTCATATTTCATAGAGCACCGAGAACCGAAAAAATAAAATGATAAAATTACAATCAATAAATGTTTTCAATTCATATAACAGGAGAAAGTTCCCATAATGGAAGTATCACATGATTTCTGGTGTAGTTCACTAAATAAAAGAAAGCAACCGGAAAGTAATGTGTTTTATTAATATTGTAAATAGAAACACATACAAAGACTACATAGAATTGTTTCCTTTTTTCTTTTGAATACAAATTACATTGATCGTTGGATTATGACATGAATTACTACATAAAGTCAAAGTGTGCTAGCCCAGGTAAATTTAAAATGTACATATTAAAAATATTTCTTGTTAACTTATTTGTTATTTTAGATTAAAAGATGTCATTCTGTATGTTCATTTACTTGACAATGCAAGAGAGTGCAGTCCTTGAGTTTTATGAAATGGCCCTGGAAAAGTTTTTGAAAAGTCATGGAATTTGCTAAGTCTGCAGGAACCCTGAACATAGAACCTAAGCTGCTGACACATTATGCAGTAACAGATCAAGGTCTGTATTGTTTGCAATTGGACCTGGTTTGTAAGAAAATATATTATTCATTATGATAATAAATAGGCATGAATATCTCCATTCTGGTGATTAAACAGTTGCATCTGTGAGTGACTGAAATTTAGAAAGCACCTGCCATGGATCCCCTATTTGTTTTGTAACAGAACTGAAGCATGGTATTAAAAGTTTGCATTTAATTTATATGTACAATACAGTGCTAAGTCACACTATTTTTAAAACTTTAACTAGTTTAAATTTTTCTTAATTGCAAAGAAAATTTGAAAAGATAAAACTTTCTAGCCCAAAATGCATTCATTTATGCTTTATGTGTATCCTTTTGTCTCACATAATTTGTTTTGTTTTATGAAACAGATACAATATGATAATGTCTTCACATGAGTCACATGAACACAAAGTACATTTGTTCTTCAGTGATCAATATTTACATTCAAGCTCCGTATACAATACCTCCTTTATCATGAAATGTCATTTTTACTGACTAATACCTGTGTGCAAAACTAAAGCCATGAATTATAGACTTCAAATATGATGTGGTTTTCTCCAGTCACTGCCTCTGCTTTATAATGATGGGAGTTTTAAAATGTTTACCTCCATTTAAAAACAAAACAGGACATACTTTGTTTGGCCGAGTCCATCATCAGTCGAAGACATATGCCATTATGATATAGAATGAATTGTTAGCTCTGCTGGTTGAAGACCAGAAGAATTAATATGATAGCCCTTCATTAAGTGTCTGATGTCCATCATGTGATGGCCCTTCATTAATTGTCTGATGTCCATCACCTGATGGCCCTTCATTAAATGTCTGATGTCCATCACGTGATGGTCCTTTGTTAATTGTCTGATATCCATTATGTGATGGCCCTTCATTAATTGTCTGATGTCCATCATGTGATGGCCCTTCATTAATTGTCTGATGTCCATCATGTGATGGCCCTTTGTTAATTGTCTGATGTCCATCATGTGATGACCCTTTGTTAATTGTCTGATGTCCATTATGTGATGGCCCTTCATTATATGTCTGATGTCCATCATGTGATGGCCCTTCATTAATTCTCTGATGTCCATCACCTGTTGGCCCTTCATTAAATGTCTGATGTCCATCACGTGATGGTCCTTTGTTAATTGTCTGATGTTCATTATGTGATGGCCCTTTGTTAATTGCCTGATGTCCACCATGCAATGCCCCTTCATTAATTGTCTGATGTCCATTATGTTATGACCCTTTGTTAATTGTCTGATGTCCATTATGTGATGGCCCTTCATTGTCTGATGTCCATCATTTGATGGCCCTTCATTAATTGTTTGATGTCCATCATGTGATGGCCCTTTGTTAATTGTCTGATGTACATCATGTGATGGCCCTTTGTTAATTGTCTGATGTCGATTATGTGATGGCCCTTCATTAATTGTCTGATGTCCATCACCTGATGGCCTTTCATTAATTGTCTGATGTCCATCATGTGATGGCCCTTCATTTTTTGTCTTAAATCCATCATGTGATGGCCCTTTGTTATTTGTCTGATATCCATTATGTGATGGCCCTTCATTAATTGTCTGATGTCCATCATGTGATGGCCCTTCATTAATTGTCTGATGTCCATCATGTGATGGCCCTTCATTAATTGTCTGATGTCCATCATGTGATGGCCCTTCATTAATTGTCTGATATCCATCACCTGATGGCCCTTCATTAATTGTCTGATGTCCATCATGTGATGGCCCTTCATTAATTGTCTGATGTCCATCATGTGATGGCCCTTTGTTATTTCTCTGATGTCCATTATGTGATGGCCCTTCATTAATTGTCTGATGTCCATCATGTGATGGCCCTTCATTAATTGTCTGATGTCCATCATGTGATGGCCCTACATTAATTGTCTGATGTCCATCACGAGATGGCCCTTCGTTAATTGTCTGATGTCCATCACCTGATGGCCCTTCGTTAATTGTCTGTTTATTATGTGATGGTCCTTTGTTAATTGTCTGATGTCCATCACCTGATGGCCCTTCGTTAATTGTCTGATGTTCATTATGTGATGGTCCATTGTTAATTGTCTGATGTCCATCCTGTGATAGACATTCATTAATTGTCTGATGTCCATTATGTAATGGCCTTTCATTAATTTTCTGATGTCCGTCATGTCCATGATGTCCATCATGTGATGGCCCTTCGTTAATTGTCTGATGTCCATTACCTGATGGCTCTTTGTTAATTGTCTGATGTCCATCATGTGATGGCCCTTCATTAGTTGTCTGATGTCCATTATGTGATGGTCCATTGTTAATAGTCTGATGTCCATCATGTGACAACCCTTTGTTATTGTCTGATGTCCATCATGTGATGGCCCTTCGTTAAATGTCTGATGTCCATCACCTGATGGATCTTTGTTAATTGTCTGATGTCCATCATGTGATGGTCCTTTGTTAATGGTCTGATGTCCATTATGTGATGGCCCTTCGTTAATTGTCGGATGTCCATCACCTGATTGATCTTCGTTAATTGTCGGATGTCCATCATGTGATGGCCCTTCGTTAATTGTCTGATGTCCATCAGCTGATGGCCCTTTTTAATTGTCTGATTCCATTATGTGATGGTCCATTGTTAATTGTCTGATGTCCATCACGTGATGGCCCTTCGTTAATTGTCTGATGTCCATTATGTGATTGTCCTTTGTTGTCTGATGTCCATCACCTGATGGCCCTTCGTTAATTGCGTGATGTCCACCATGCAATGGCCCTTCGTTAATTGTCTGATGTCCATTACCTGATGGCTCTTTGTTAATTGCCTGATGTCCATCACGTGATGGCCCTTTGTTAATTGTTTTGATGTCCATCACTTGATGGCACTTCGTTAATTGTCTGATGTCCCTTGGCAATTGTTATACTTCTCATTGAGTACTAAGATGAAAGTCATACAACTTGACAGGCTTTTTTTCAGGCCTAGTTGGTCCTAAATGAAACTGGTGGTCATTGGACATCCAGTCGCTTGAAAATTATCTTATCACTACTACTTCTAAACAGATAGTCTTAAACAGATGGTCTTGTCAACACACAGATAGTCTTGTCAACACACAGATGGTCTTGTCAACACGAGTTTTGACAAGAATGCTTTAAAGCAACCGTATTTGTACTAGGACATAATTGGCTCCACCTCACACAGACATATTTGGTGGCAGGCTTTTCAAATAAACTGATGAGGTTTTTACTGCCAGTTCCAAGTCCTGAATATACAAAAGCTCTATAATACATTTTGTTTTCACATAGTGATGTGAGGATAAACGTTTACATGTGTATATTGCCCTACTGCAAACTGTAGCTAGAACAATGAACAAGTCATTGCATTTGCCAAAAATTGCACATAGACAAGAAGATCATGAACAATAGGTTTTATCAATCACTACCTCTTTTAATCATCTGATCAATTAATCAGAAGTGTAATAGGCAACAGAATAAGATTTAAGCAGATTTATTTATTATCATAAATCAAATATCATCATATTGGGCCAAAACATTTCATTGAGATTGCAATGTCTGTTTCTCTGATAAATAAGTTATGTGATCATATTACATGACAATAACTTTCTTTGCTACCCCCAAACCCAGTCCTTTTGAAAAGATGTAAAAAGCAGATCTGAAGTCAAAGTCGTTATCAGGTCTGAAGGACAAACATCATCATATAGGCAGTTATCTTGCTATCAGGTAGTGAGAGGAGAGAGAAAGAAGGTACATCTTCTACCCCAAGTCTCCCACCACCTGTCAGTGACCTAGCTTCTCCAGCTCTCTGGCAACCTACCTGTTTGTGCCAGACTTCTTTTTATTCAGATTTGAAGAGACCAGTTTCGGCAAAATACGAGTGATCCAATTCGTGCCTGGAATCTCCAAATCTCCTTTATCAGACCTTTTTGACTTTCAACATCCCCAAGCTAATCATGAAAGCATATATACTACAGAATGAGATATATCTTTTATTTTCAATGCAGGCAGTGAAGATTGTGTGAAAGCCATAAACTCTGGCTTCTAGTCAAGACTGTTTCTGGTGACAAAGTCTAATGGGAAATTGAGACCTTTGATGTCAACAGGCTCAACCAATTCATTTTGTCAATAAAATTTATGATGGAGACAGTAATATATATCCATGTTTAAATGTGGAACGATTGACTACATGGTCAGATGAGACCTATCCAACTCGTATTTTCACATTCCAATCCATACAACATAGCACAAATATCTTCTCTTTGCCTATCATGGCAGAGTATTTCAATTTGTACTCTTCCTATTTGACGCAAACCAAGCCCTCAGACCTTTGCCAGTATATTGGAATATGTAATCTCTCAATTCCAGATGACCTCCACGGTAACAGCTGCATACATGGATGACAGTCTTCACAATTTTCTGTAAGCTCAGTTTTGGTCAAACATGAATAACTTGGGTTGGATAATAAACACTGAGAAGTCAGACTTCATTCCATTGTACCCCTTCACCGCTTTTACATGCACCCATTACAAATAGCCCTTCTATCCATGGGTCATCAAGATCAGATTATTACGATAAAAACTTCCTTCTTTGGACAAGAAATGGCCGATGGCAGTAATACCCCACGAAAACCCACTACTAGAAATCAGTTTGTACAGAGGCCAGTCTGTAGTGTTAGAAAGCACACTGGACTTTAGGCCTTCAGTGGCAAGTGGATGTCTTGAGCGATGGCTCTAAACATCAACTTCCTAGAATTAACAGTCTACAACTTTTGGGTAGAACTTTGGCACAGACATACAGTCATAATACTGTCGGCAATTCGGTGGTGGTCACATAATCCATCAAACAGGAAGGGATGAGATCTCCAAACCTTTTTGCTATATTGTGGCGTTAGCTTTGATGGTGTGACAAATATCAGATAAATTTTTAGGTCTGCCACATACTAGGACCACTGGCCTTTCAACCAACACATTGTCAAGGAGAGAACAACTGCTTCAAACAAAGTGGACTCCATCTTTCCACATGCATTGGAGTTTGCACATTATGGAGGTGTCTGATGATAGATCTTTTTGCGATGATGTGGAACAAATTGCCCACCTGTCTCTCCAAGAAGGATGGACCATCGATGCTCAGTCAGTCAGGTGGGAAGTGAATATTGGCCTGTCTTCCTACCATCAGTCCTGTTACCAAAGGTAGTTCAGCAGGGTGGGATGCTAATTGCCAGAAAGTTATTGCCAAACTTCGACGATTGGACAAATCCTGGATAAACAATCTGATGTCCATGTCAACAGATGTACCTAGTCATGACGATGTTTAAGCTCCAAAGGCATCTAAAGGAAAATGTATTTTTTAACAACTGATGTTATGTAAGTCATGTCACACCACCCTGTCTCAGGTCTTAAGCTGACCAACTTTCTCTTTCTAACCAAGAAATTATATCCCATAAAGGGATAACAGTCCATGATACCTGAGACTTTAAGACATCATGGATAAGACACTATTGGACACAATAAGGGTCTTTTTATTTTCAATTTTGAGTTAACCAGACCATGCTCACTCATATTAATCCCAAAATGGAATCTCCTATGGGTGTTGACTTTTCTTTGCTCATTAAAGTTCAAAGCCCCTTTCATCCACATTTATCAGTCAGCTATCATATAGGAGTTACTTTCTGATGGCACTTGCGTCAGCATGAAACATAAGTGAGCTATATGCCCTCTCCATGGATCTGCGTGCAGTTCCATTCCGATGGATCAGCTGTTATAATGACACAATCCTAGTTTCTTTGCCACAAACAGATTGCCATCACTAGGTAGTCAATAGATAACTATTCATCTCCCTCCTCGATTGATACGTCAAGAGAGGTGAAGCTCCAAGATCCCGTATGAACTCTCAAATTTTATCGTGGTTATTATAATAAAAAAGAAAAAACTTCATATGCATTTACACGTTTGGGCATGAGCAAGTATATACATATAGATTTTTTGCATGATGGTAACGCATTTAATACATAATGAAAAATGAAAACTTTACAAACATTCAAAAAATACTAAAGATATATACTTGGGTATACATACCCACATTCCCAACCACACTCATACATGCATATATACATGGGCACATTAAACATTCATATGCATATACACATACACGTGATTACATAGACCCACATGCATATATGAACATTGTTACATATACAATTAGATGGGCATTCAAACGACAATATCAATAAGTTCTATCACAAGTCCAAAAGTATTGAGTATTCCAAATGAGTCCCAGTAGTGTTCCAAATGAAGTCCAGTCTGTTGTAATAGTGTGCTTACATAAACATTATTATGGTGCTTTCCTAAGCATAGTGTTTTCAGCAATCCACTTCTTGTGTACCTAGTTCGTACCCATGAAAACCTGTGCCAGTTGTGCATCAAATATGTCTCTGTCGATGACATTCTTCAAAAATGTGCTGTCAGCAATCCCCTGAATGAATGGGCATAATTACATGCTGGTTTCATCTTTTGACTTTTAGTGATGTCCACTTGGTCGTAAATTAAAATATGATATCAAATATATCCTAAACAGAAGCTATTTTGAACATTTTGCTATTGCAGAAGAATAGCAGAGATAGTTTCAGTACTCGGCCTTAAGAACGATATAATGGTGTTATGTTCCATTTCAGGAAATTCTTTTTGTCTAATAGATTGTCTCTTCAATGAACTCGTATCTATTTTGATCCTTTGCTCTATATGTAGTTCATTATTGGGCATAACTTTATGTATTCGCTGGTTTTGTTTCCTCAATTTTTGTTGTACTCATTTTTACATGTTTGGCAGTATTTATCACCTTTATTAAACTCAGTTATGTTATTTTTTCTTCATACCTTGCATGGGTGCCTGCAGGATTTGCTGCAAGTGTAACAAGATAATTGAGATGGATTATCGGATTAAAAACAAAACACTTTTGATGACGATACAAATACAATGTTTATTGATGTATGACTTGAATGAGAAAAGAATATTGGACAAGTTGACATAATCCACACACACACACACACACACACATATATATATATATATATATATATATATATATATATATATATATATATATATATATATATATATATATATATAATGAATGATCTTACTCGTACAAGACAAAGGTGAGCGATTCACAGAAATTTCATACGATGAAAAGGATGGTGTGTTTTACTTAATAGTAAAAGTGATGTATCCACCAAAATAGCGAAAACTGACATATTTTACTCAAATAGTAAAATGATGAATTGATTTGACATATACAAAAAATATCTTTACATGCACAAAACAATAGGTATAACAAGAACAACAGCAAGAAGGGTGAACCCTACAACTTTTTTGCTCGATCCCATAAGCAAAAATAAGGGTTTCTACAAGGGCTGAAAAAAAGAATGTCAATAACGTTAAACCAGCGCCTCTAGTCTATATTACCAGTAATAAATCGTCTTAACTCTATTTTGTTACACCATGTATTGAGTGCTTAAACACACAGCAAACATTTTAGTAACTTTGAGTAATTGCAATGCAGTATGCATAAAACAACTACAACTCTTATCAGATACAATTTGTCGGCCTGTGAAACCTAAAATTTTGTAAATTTATCTATATCAATAACAAAAATTACTTTAACGGAATTTCTTTTTTGTATCTGCTACAGACAATATATGTTGCTTTTCATTGTAATTTAATTTCATATGATGTAAATTGACTATACAATCAACTGCAAATACATGTTGTCACAAATAGACTGAATGATGATGAATATGTTAATCACATTTATCAATTAATATAATGAGAGATGAAATATTTTTACGTCATTTTGATTTTGGAATAAAATACATCGTCACCGAATGCGAAAGACCTTAAGTAGACCAAATCAGTAATGACAGAGGAGAAATTAATAACTCTAGAGCAAAGTTGACATTTGTGTTCAAACAAATCAGAAACAAAATGATTTCAGACACTCAAGGTTTATTTACCAGGAGATCCAATACCAAATCAAATACTTTACAAACTTGCAGACTGTAAGGGATGAACCTGTTAACGTAAAACCTATTCAACAGAGGACAAATGAAACGTCTGCTTTAGAAACTAACGTGAAAAGCATTAAGAATTAAGAAAAATCTGAAATATAACTCTACAAGCTCCGCTCCAACGGATATTAAATAAAGATTTAAATGATTCGAAGAAACCAGGAGTTGAAGAAATTAAAAAGCTAATTAATGACTTTACAGCTGGTATGATAAAATTGGAAGATTAAGTGACTGCACTAATATCTGGATGGTTTATTGATTAAATTTGATAAATAATAACTGTTACAATAAGAAATGGTGTAATACACGTAATTGATTTACCAGTTAAACATATGATTTTGGATTTATCCTTTGCTTTCACATCACAATATATCTTACTATTTATGGATTTACCTTTGCTCTATCACCTTTTACAGAATGCAAGAAACATACAATAGATATTAGTATCATGTCACTAAAATAAAAATGAATTATAAAGTTTTTGTTTCAACATTAAAACTTCTGTTTCGAATTTTATAGTAGAGTAGTGAAAACTTTAAAAATTCTTTGCTCTGTAATTGGCACTGAAACAAGTCAATTAAAATTCATTAATGATTCACAAACATAATGTTTTGCAACGGAAATAAGTGATAATAGAAAATGCAAACATTTTCTTTTCCACATTATAGAGGAGCCAATAACCATTTATAGCTTTGTTTAATGAAAATAAAATGGCAACACCAGCATTTATGATTGGTCGTTAAGCATTCTTGTGAAGTAATGTTTCAATTATTTAATGCAATGCAAAGAATGAGAGATTAGCGTATAATGGCATATAAATACATTGAACAATTGCAGAAGAAATCTAATTCAACAGAAACAGTGCTAACTGTTAACTGAATGAAAGATAAGAAAACAGGTTATTGTGGTAATACACAATATCAACATTATTTTGCTCCAAAAAATCTAACAGTTACATGTCACCTGTGGTCAACACCAGGCTCTCACTCAGTTGAAACCCTATATGCCTTCTGATAACATTAGTGTGAGAAACTAGTGTGCGTGTTTTCTGTTTTAGTCGTAATCTAGCCATTAAAGTAGTTAGACCAAACCATGTTTTGTGTTATGCAGCAAAAAATATCAATTATGTTATTCAGACAACAAAAACGTTGGATACCGTTTCTGTATTCTTCTACTCATCCTGATAATGTTATAGAGCAACCTAGATAACCTAAACTTAATGATTTTTACAAACCTTCTGATAATCAGATAGTTCATGAGTATGTATTTCCTACCGAGGGGCGCTATTGTTTACATTGTGTATATGCATCGAAAGAACGTGTTTGCTCCTCTTGCTATATATAGCTAATTAAACAGATAGAAATGGAAAATTTCCAAAAGTTAAATAACTCAAGAAAAACACTACATGGTACTAAACATACCAATTCAACGCGAAACGGTATTACAAATCTATAAAATAGTATAAAATCGGATCAAAATGCTTCCCAAAACAATATTTATATTAGAGTCAAAAGGCCATGACTGTATATAAATGTTTTAAATGAGTTGTTATTGCTGTTGTTGTTTTCTGTAGTTGTGAATTCCAATTAAAGGATATGCAAACAATGCAGTTGTAAGAACAAAAAATGTTGCTTAGAAGAATGTCTACTGGCAATGTAACAATTTTCATGCAGTGATGATGGTATCTTTAAGTAGAATGATTACAATATTTAATACGCTTTATGGCTGTCAGTATTTGTGGAAACCAATAAAATAGACCAACGAATTAGCATTAAACAACCTAGAAAGTTATATTTCAGTTAAAGCACGTAACACAGTAACATAATCTGTTCAATGCATAGTAAATGGAAAGTAAATACGTATTCTACTTGATTTATTTTCTCTTTCCTCTAAGTTTTAGATTAACAATTACACTCCAAACCATTATTCGGGGCCCCGAGTGGCCAAGTGGTTTAAAGGGCTCTCCGTTACGGATCACTGCCATCTCACCTCTGTCTGCGTGGGTTCGAGTCTAAGATTCGGCGAATGTGGATATGAGAGAAAGCTTGCCAGTAGCTTCTCATAGATCGGTGGTTCTTTCCGCGGATTTCGCGGTTTCTTCCTCCACCATTAATACTGGCCGCCATGTATAGCCTATCGTGTGCTGAAAAATGGCGTTAATCCCCAGAACAACAACATCCAAACCTTTATTCAGAGTAATTTTGTTCTATGAACAAAAAGTTATAACAAGTTTTTTGTTACTCATAAAAGAGAAAATTACGGATGTAAGAACTATGAATAACTTTAATAAATATCAGGATTTACTGATAATCGGTATCATAGATTTTATTCTTCTACCTAGTAACATTTGAGCTTGTGTATAGCTGCAATCCAAGGGCGTATTTCTATATTCTAACAATGCTAAATAAGGATCCTGCTTACTGTCCATTGCTTTGGTGAGCAATTTCTTAGCTATCGAGACTGTCTTTTCTGCGAAAACATTAGACATTGCATTAATGGATTTGATTTATTGTGTTCGAAACCCTATTCTTTCCAAAAGTTTGCGAATTCTTGGGATGCAAATTGCGTTCCATTGTTGCTGACACAGACATCACAAATACCGTTTTGTAACATCTGTACTTTCAGTTTCCTCATAATTTTGATACTGTGTGTGTCAGGTAACGAGTCTATCTCAAAAAAGTGACTATAATAATCTACAGTCATGATATAATTTTTTCCTTCAAATGTAAATCGTGAGACATATCGAGTATTTTAACACATGGTCTGTTATTTCTTTTAACATGCTTTGTCATCATCAGATGTTTCTTCGTAATAATCTACAAACGTTTTCAGCCACTCATGTGGAGACTGTCCAACAAAGGGTGGCGTTTGATCATGATCGCCACACATAATCATAGCAGTATTCTTTAGTAACATCCAATCAAGAAATATTTATAATACCTTCAGAGACACCTGGCATATTTATTTCGTCCCATATGATAATTTTAGGTATATATTTTTCAACCATTCGTGATGGGATCCATGTATATCCGCACCATCTGAAGAGACTATGATATGCACACGATATTTACCTCGTTGCTTTATTTCCCTGACGAGTTTGTGCGGTGGAGTCAAAACAATCATATCTAAACTCATGAAAAAGTTAATCGCGTGTGTTGTTTTACCTGAACCTCTACACCCATTAAGATAAACGGTCTTATGTCTAGATACAGGATCATGCAGACGCATGGTTGTTATTGACATAGTAATTTACTCGGTTTCTGCTGTTGTTGCTGGCACCGGATTATTGTTGCTGGAACCGGATTATTATTATCAACATATATTATCTATTTAGTAGGGGGACCCAGACAAACCCTCGAAATTCAACAAACAAAACATATTTCCCACTATATAAATACATAGTTGGTGCTATTTAGCACTCCTAGGTGTCGCCATAGTAGGGAGTATGGTGTGTTTGTTGGACGTAGACAAGGTTCCCCCGCCTTAGGTGTTGTCTTGTGTATATGTGTTATGAGGTAAAATTTAAGTATAAATAAGAACATGAGAAATCTCTAAATTGTAGTAAAACTAACCCTTCTTTGGACCCATTTTCATTAAACTATATTGTGAATAATTTCAATTAAAGTAAAGGGTTAATCTTTATTTAATAAAGCTATATTATATCTTGATAAAGATTGCTTGCTTTCTTACAGCTAGTGCAAAACAGGTTAAAAAAAAGTCTGCCTCTATACTGATACAAGTTTCTGCATTATACATGTATAAAACACTCCAATCAAAACACAGAAGCCTCTCCATATTATATATGTATATTCTAAACTCGGCTAATTATAACACTCACTGACAAAGAATTTTCAGGCCTACTGCCTGACCTCTAACTTGATCATAACACGAAGTCAGAAGTAATAAAAAAAGAACATTTGGTTCTATGAGAACAAAACTGGAACTTTCTAGTTTGAAGCACGCCGTTTACACGTGATGCCAGTATGGAACCATCAAAGCTTTACTCTCAAGGCATTACGAAAAAAGGTTAGAGGTGCCTTGAACTAACTATATATAACAGCCCCCAAACGCTGGCTCTCACTTTCTGTTGCTTCAAGACTAGAAAGATTCATCTTGTGTTTTATAGGTAAGACTTTGTTATGTTCTAAAATTTCCTATAGAATAAGTACCTTTGGAAGTTAAAGATTTATGATTGTAACCTTCCTATTTTCAATGTTCTTATGAGTTCGTCTTTTTAATTCTAATATTATAATATAATGAATGTTAATTTGTTTTAAAAACTTATATTTGTATTTCTGATAATAGTTAAAAGATTAAATTGGTTACCGACTTCATGTTTAGATTTATTTTTGAAATTTAAATATTCTTTAAGGATTAAAGAATAATGTTTTGTAATCAATTCTAAACTAGCATTTTATCCCAAATTGAGTAATATATATTTCTTAAAAATGATTGTTGCATTAATCGCAACTATTTTATAATCTTTAATTAAGTCAAGATTTATTATTTGTAACATATTCAAAAATGTGAAAAGCTACGAATACACGAAGTTGGTAAACTTGAAAGGAAAAGTATTATATGCATTTTGTGTATTGTTCAATATAAAGGCTTTTCAACATTTGGAATGTAGTACCGTATATCACCTATATGAATCATATGAATAAACTGACTTTCTGTTGCTTTAAGACTAGAAAGATTCATCTTGTGTTTTACTGATCCCGTACTCTCGCTAGCCAAGCATTTTCCCAAAAAAAAGTATGTAGCCGTGTCTACACCATTATGTGTGACACCTTATCTTTGAGAGAGTCCGAACCCTCTTTTTTTCTTTCTATTATTCCGTCTGACCATGGAATAGAACATTGCTAAGTGTTTACGAAAAGGACTCTTAAAAGCATAATAAAGAACCTTTTCGTAAAATATGTTATGTGTTGTGCTGTCCAAAAATAGACCAGCGAGTGATATGAGATCGTGACCCTGTGACTTCACTAATGGGTACCCACACAGGGGTCATTCTAAAAACACAATCGCAAAACTAAAAATAAAACTAAAAATAAACCTACTGAGGTTCCACGTCACAAAGACCATTAAGTCTTCTGAATTTCTAGACTTTTGGATACGGATAATCTAGGAATTATTGCAAGGACAACAAATGGTCGCAAAATAAGATCTACACCGCAGACAGCCGTCTGAGTTTCTAACATTTCGTCTTATAGTTAGAGACTTCGCCTTGGGAGTAAATGTCTAAACAAATATTCAGAACCTCATTAGGTTTATCTGATCAACTATGGAATGGTAGATCGATTGTCACCTCGCGCTTGTCTTTCTTTGTTTATTTTTTTATTATATTATATTATATTATATTATATTATATTATATTATATTATATTATATTATATTATATTATATTATATTATATTATATATATGTGTGTGTGTGTGTGTGAATTTTGAGAATATCAATGTCGTTGTTTCTGCGTTTAAAAAATTACAACATAACGGTATCAATGTATCTGACAATCTTAATGCTGAAAAGATTATATGTGATTTTGACTCGTTACTACAACTCAAAACCCAAAACAGATTTACGCTATCTTCCAATTATAAATTCAAGACTGCAGACCATCCTAACACTGACCTGATCGAACTCTGATAAATATCTACGATGTAATCAGGAGAATTTTAGTTTATTGCAATCACCGCTGATAGTGTTGGTTCGTAAAGACTGATCGCTATTTTAGATTCTTTCCCTGTGATAGATTTAATTCTGCGTTGGAACTCGTTACTAATCTGTTCTATTTCATAACTGCCCGTTAAAATTTCAACAACTTGCCAATCAGGTGTTCCATCTGGTTTCTTCTTATTTGTAAATACTATTGAATTGTTTGTTGGTAATCCACCGAATGGTTTCGACCTGATATTTGGGCAGCTGTTATAAACGCGTAATTGGGCCAATGCAATTTCACTTGCTGGAAATGCAGTTGGAAAATTAACACTAAATTCAGGATTGGTCGAACTTACTGATATCATTGTAGTTTTTGATGGCGTCGTATTAGTGACGATCTGTTGCAATAGTTCTCTTGACTCTGATATTATTATTATCGTTATTATTTAATTTCTCCATTTTTCTGCTATTGTCACTAGCGATTATGAATGCTTCATCGTAGGTTTTCATTATCATTACGAACTCCTCATCAGATATTTTACCATTACTGAGATACAAGGAAAGATGCGAGTATGATTTAGTATAGGCGGCTGTTGTTGTGTGTAATTTCATCATGTACTCGCGTAATCTATCGTCCACACATGTAGATATTTTCTTAGCGATAATACTGAGAATACCTGCACATGTTGTTGTCGTAGAAACGACAATCGTTAAAACCGCAGGAGCAGTCATCGTTAATGTTGATAATAATAATCCGGTTCTAGCAACAACAGCAGAAACCGAGTAAATTACTATGCCAATAACAACCATGCGTCTGCGATATTTTGATTTTTTTACTTTCAATCGTCAATGATATTTTTAGTTCCGTCTGATACTTAAACGCCTGATTATATCTGTGACGATGAACGTCAATGTGTGGCTCTGTCTTCGGATTCATTATACCTTCATCCAGGTAATTAATTGAGGAGTTTCAGCTACGAATTCTATACACCACCAATGAGACGCTGCGCCTAATCTTTTATTGTCCGCTACCAGCGTAAACGTTTCTTCGGAATCTTTGTTTTAACACTATAGACACAATTCCAGAAAAAAAAAACTATCGGTTGAATGACGCCATGGTAATGTAGTAGATATACTGAATTTTTCACCGCTAAACTGAGATAATCTATACACACCAGTGACTTCTGCGATTTGTTTAAGAGTGTTATTTCCCGGTGTCCATGTTTCTTTTTCTGATGCTACTGTGTAAACGATATTGTTAGCTCCTCCGTGTGGAATTTTTATGAGATTAGTTTTTTGAACAATGTCAGGAATGTCACTCATAATATCGCTGAGTCTTGCGTTAATGTCAGCAAGATTAATAATAACAGTTGGTGGAGTTTTAAAAAAAATCATTATTAATTCTGTCTTCTATCTTAGTTTTGGTTCTTGATGGTTGAGGAGGTTCAACGGGTGGTGGTTGAGCTGCTTGAATACGAGCAATATCAGCAGGCAATGTTGCAGAAGCTCTTTGTGTTGCCTCAGTTGCTATAACAATTTTCTTTGTTGGTTTGACAATCGGTTTAAATAATTGTTTTGTTTCCTCCTAAAATTCAAATCGAGATTCCTGACGCGATTGTAGTTGTTGCTTAACAGAATCACGAACAGGTAGATATATATTTTAAATGCCTCTAGTCGCTCTCGAGCTAATTTAGCTGAATGTGGTTCATCAATACTCATTATTGATAATATTTATACTGGCTGTTTAATTTATAGCAGCAGAGAGGCTCAACGACATACGCGGAGTGACCAGCGAGCAAAAATTTGGTCAATTAGAGAAGTTTTCGTTCTTAAAGCAAAGACTTTTTTAGCCTTCGTAGGAACCCTTAATTTTCAAAAATAAGGTCTCTAGAAAGTTGTAGGGTTCAGCCTGTCTGCTGCTCCACATATTCGTATTAATAAACGCAAAGTTGCCAATGGTTTACTGTAATGGGTATTGCAGGTATCACAGTACCAATTTATTGTTTTACCTTATACTTCAATGCTGGTAATTTGTGAAATAAATCTATTTTCTCTTACCTGAACATGCATGTCACATGATGTAATAGAGAACAGTGTTAGATTGTCAATTTGACAAGGATAAAACCAGGTACTCAGTTGCATTTAAGAGAGATAACTCTGCTGGAACAAGACAGGGTAAGAATTATCTAGTCACAACAGACACATTTTTTGCCATGTGTACCATATTGTAAAACAAAAATCATTATTATTTTTAAAAAATGCAACATATGACTACACAGGATTTAAAATAACTTCATACGTTGCCAAGAGGCTCAACTATTTTATAAACCTCACAGATAGTACGACTCTTACACAATGCACCAATCACAGCTAGTTTTGTTGTTTATTTTTTAATGCAATGTTCTAGACACCTTATGCTCCCACCACATGGACTTGCGCAATTGGTACCGCTACACCTGCAAAAGTTATCATGACGGAAATGACCGAGCGATTTTGCGATCGTTGCTTTCGCTAATTGATCATCAAGGTCATTTGGGATACACCGAATTTTGTAGACGCTTCAGTAATGAGATTTTGGTGATGTAAATTGATAAGCGTTTACTGCACTAGGTAGAACATTTACAAAATGGCATCCCAAGGAGATCTCTATAGACAAAAATTAGAAGATATTGATAACCAAACCTTGAACAAAGTCCTTATGTACAATCCATATCATGTGCATGATGGCGAACAATGTCTGTACAAAACTGCGCGTTTGACAGCTTCAGGGGCTATCATCGGTAAATATATGGTGATTGCGTTTTCCGATAGACATGGATATCACACAAGCAATCAGCTGTTTATAGGGATAACAGTCTAAATTGAAAATTTCGCCTCGTGTTAATAAATATGGTATTTTTTGATAAGGTCAAAGCATCAGAATTAACAAATTAGCAAATAAAATATAATTATTTTCATGGTGATTGCTCATAGCAAGTGCAAACAAATAACCTATAAAGAAAAAGATTTATCCAAAAAGCGAGGTTTTTTTGTACAGTGTACTTACTGAATACAAATGCAGTAATGGAATGCTTTTTGAGGTTACCTAATGCAATAGTCACTAAAGAATATAACCAAACTGTTCTTGGAAGTATAATTTACAAATGTATGCGGCATATAATTTTGAGGAAATGTGTCTCATCTAATACAGAATTTGAAGCCTTAATTACTCAGAATTTACAGTGATGAGTGTATATCCAATCTAAAAGCCATCATGTGAAAAGCTTGTCTTTATTCGTGTTCTATTCAATTGAAAGTGAAAAACAAAAGGAATTGGTAACATCTACGTCCTTTTAAAATAAAATCTATAATGACACTTTAACAAGACAATCCATGTTTTTATTGCTAATAAATGTCTACCAGTATGAAAATTTTGTTTAGCACAACTCAACTAAAAATATTGTTTAAATTAATGTAGGTTTACATAAATATTTTTTTTATCTAATATTACCTATGAAAAGTTTAATATAATACTGTATATACATTTTATTTTATTTATTTTTATTTTTTATTTTTTTGTTGCTTCATAATTGCACAGTTGAATTGTGCAGGTATTATTTTTGTCATAACAAAATGATCTTATTCTTAAACAGTATAAAATAATGATAAAATTGCATTCAAATGTAGATGTTCATGCAGGGGGTATGGATACAACAACCCGGGGCTCAAATTTAACACAAATTTCTTTGTAGCCAGAAGGATTAGTATGCTGAGATATTTACTAGTCCTGCCAAATCTTTACTAGTCCTGTCCAAAAACAATATCACACACTTGTATTGAGATTAACAAACAGAATTAAAAATCAAATCCTGCTTCAGATCATCAGTCAGTCAATTCACATTTTTTGTTTTTCAAGAATATCTGGATCCAATTCCAGAAAAGGATCTAGGTGTCCTTTCTCATCATCCACCTGCAATCTGGATACATATGGGGTTTATTTAGGTCTCCTTACCTATCTCCCTCAAACATTCCACAAATGTACTGCTGGTGATGGATCATTTGTTGGAATATCATTTGTATGGAACATTATAAAGAGTAGGTCTGACAGAACCCAAGGTCATAAACATATCTTCATTCACTCCTCACCATTTGTAACAATGAGAAACCCTTCTCAGCATCAGCAGAGTAGGCTGGGATTGTTAGGATAAGGTCAATCAATGCCATAATATTCTTTCAGTCAGCATCACATCATTTTACAACTGTGGACCAAGTCAAAGCATAGATGTCTTTGCAAGATAACAGAATACATTAAGAAAATTATAATCTGAATAAATGTACATCAAGAAAAATATAATGTCAATACCTAAATAATATTGATATTAATTGTTTTGAAAGCTTTTCTTACATGGTAACCGTTTAAAATCAAGATACTATGCTAAATAAAGAATTTTAACAAATCTGGTGTCAGTGATGTTTCCTGTAATTTTTTTATATAAATATTTGAATAATCACCTACTTGCTGTAAACTAAACTCTTTAATATGTCCCATTTCAATTCAACTACATCAGCATCCACATTTGCACCTACAAGAACTGACCGGAAATGCACCACCAAACAGGTTTCTGCCTTTCACTTCCAGTGATGTAGTGAGTAAATGTACCAACCTGTTTATCAATCCTGTGTCTCCAACATCAACTCCTTTCATCTCATCCAGCTAACACATCCATGCAAAATCATTAAAGGGTCTTTGGTTCTTTACCATAGCCACTTTCACCGGTTGTCACCTGAGAGCAACATTGTCCTGGCAGGTGAAATTCGCACATTTCGGAACATGTAACTTCAGTTATTGCATCACAGAAAAGTCAATTATATCTTGATGAATAGAAAAATATCTCAGGAGTAAAATAAGCTATAGATTATGGCCATATACCTTCAACGACCGAAATAGCAGAAGGGAATCGAGAGTCATGGGTAAAACAAAGTATTTTGAAGTTACTGACCTTGTCTCTTATATAGTATGATAGACAGTGTCCTATGTCAGAATGGGTCATGGGGGTAATCTGATATTTTTTGTCACTCTTTATGATTGCTTTGCTTCAGATTATTAGGTGGGGTTTTTTTTCTTTTTTTCTCAGCATCAAGCTTGCGTCGAACACCTTTGGTTTAACACATTTCGTTAAATCTTCCCAAGATCTTATTGGCGGTCGATTCCATGGTGGTATCTGCATAGCTGCTTTTCTTTTTTATTTTGTGTTGCCCAGCTTTCATGTGCGTTTACTAATTCAGTTTTAAAGTTCGAACAACCTACAACAAAACTGGATGTTTTCTCTTGTATTTGTTTTTTTTTTGTTGCTAATTTCACACACCAGTTATACCACATAACGTTCTTTTCTTCACCATAATTCAGCCATTCCCTGTCTTTTGTCCATATCGTCTGAAACGTTCGATTACACTTTTCCCTCTCATAAAAATTATTCCTCTCTTTAATGTCATTTTCATTCAACTTTTGCTTTTTCCTGGTAGTCAAATATGTTCTATAAAACGCCACATTTTGTCTGTCTTATAAGTAGCGATTTGTGACTTCTTTGGAAATACGAAATGTTATAGCATAGCTGACGTGAATTATTTAAAGTAAGAAAATGAATATCAGTGTCTTTTATATAAGAAAGTCAGAGCAAGAAACACCATTTCAAAACGTGCTTTTGCTCCCCAAACCCTTAAATGACCTCTCTCTGATAAGGTTTTCAGCGCTTGTTCTGCATGATCAAAGCAGTGGCTATTGTGAACACTGTTACAAAATATTAGCATCAGAAGATGATGTTAGTTTCAGCTTAGAAAAAGTAAGTTCCCATTAAAATGGACCCATCTAATTTGGCTTGTTATATATAACATTTCCAGTTACAGTCTTATTAATAGCGAAAGTTTGGTACTTGTTCCTGATTAATCGGACAGCAGTATATTGTTCAAATTAATAATAAGGCGGAACATTTTCAAATCTTAGATGCCCATGCTCAGAGATTTTACAATGTACAGCATTCTGCTTGATATCTCCACATCTATTAAAAATACAAAATCAATTCTTATCATCATTTAAAAAGTTCTTGTATGGAAAAGTCATCATAATAAATTCATCTGATTTTTATAATTATTTTGATGCAAGTGTAAAATATAGTTTTCCGTTAGTGACTGTTGGAGTGTTTGGCTAGCAAGAACCTCCCCCCCCATAATCAAACAAGCCTGCAAACTTTAATTTCTTCGAATAGTTTTTGTGGTGTTCTTTTATGTTGTATACCGTTTTGTAGTTTATTACTTTGGCCAATAGGTAGACAAACCATACATATGCAGAACTTTTAATGCTTTTTTGTAACGAAGCAAGAAAGTGTGTAGGCCTAGTTCAAGAAAAGTCCCCAAACTAAAAATAGATGCACTCGCTCTGTGCAAGACCAATTCTTGGATTTTCAGTTGGGGGTAAAAAAAAAAGGTCCAGTTTAGTTTTATATCGACTTTAGTTCTTCAATATGTTGTCTAATAATAGTTACAGTAATATTTTATCTGAAACAATGAAATCAGGATGAACAGTATGGTTTGAAGTCACTGGTGCATTTATTCCTATGTACATGTATTAGGGGCTGTTTCAAACATTGCTAAAAATCTTTTTGACTGCAATTGTATACAAAACTTAGGAAAAGAAAATAATTAAGTGGTAGTTTATTAAGCATTTTTTTACCAACTTGCAGTTACAAGGCTCTAATCTTGTTGCTTCTATCAGTGAAAATTAAGTACAATGTATAGCTTCAGATGTGATTTTTAAGTCATACAGCCAAAATAAACTGCATTTACTTCAATTCGAAAACACATATACTAAGTATGAATAGAATGGGTATGAATAAAAAAAATTTATATGCATTCAAAATATATTGATACTTACAAATAACATTTTTCAACTTGAAAATAAGGCATTGCTTAAAACTTAAAAGCATACCAAGAAATAAAACACATTAAAATAAGATAATGCATCTCTCTCTCTATATGTATGTATGTATGTATGTATATATATATATATATATATATATATATATATATATATATATATATATATATATATATATATATATATATATATATATATATTGTTTATTGTTTCAGTCTCACTTCTCCCTGATTAACTCCCACTTCTCCCTGTTCTGACCAAAAGGAAAAATCACTTCTCCATAAAATTTAAGTCTAGCTTGACCCCTGCAGTCTATATTCAAAAACATAAATAAAACCTCTCCCACATGAGACCCTCCATTATCCACACCTTTTGTGCATTTTTCATGAAAATGTTCTCTTATTAGTGACAGCGACCAGCTGCTCAAGGGAGAGAACTGTCACACATTTCCAGTTAAAGATCAGTTGGGGGGTATGCTATAAAAAAGCTGTATTACTATGAAAATAAGATAATTACTAAAATAATCTCGACACAATCCATATTTAGATACATAAATAAAACATTTCTGTCGTGAAACCCTCTTCAATGCACGCAGTTTATGGATTTTTAAAGAAAGTTTTCTCAGCCATATAAAATTCTTGCCAATAATGTAGGGCTTAAATGAAAAGCCATATGGTTTCCTTTGCACAGGTTATAATGTAAAAATTTTTTCATGTTGCTTTAAATTTGCATATACGAGGTCACTAAGTAAATAGCTTGTCTGTATGTATGGTAGTAAATGTCATACAGGTTAATACTAATATTAGTACCCCAACTCCTACCTCATGGATGGAGTACTAACATGAGCCTATGTGTGTCAATGGAGCAGCCAGGTGTAAATCACACCCATTGCTTTTTTATCCTTTTTACATTAATATCAACAATGATGAACATGTTTACCATAACTATCGCAAATCATTTTCAGATAGGCGTAGAATCTTGTTTACCTTTTTTATCTGGTATTTTCCTTTTTATTGTCCACCATTTTAGTTCAAATAATGACTACTTCCATTCTCAGCCTCATTTCTGTGTCATATATAAGGACGTTAAGGCCTTATTTGGAAACGTAAACAGATCGTAGTAAAAAATATGGCGTGGTTTAGGTCGGAAATTCTGCGCATTTTAAGCTAATAGTTTACCAGTGCCTTCGAAATTCCACCAAGAAGCCAATTTTTTCTCAACAAAAACTATTTTCCACAATTAGTGCAAGTATCCATTCTCCGTCTTTGTGCATTATGTCATTCAGCAATTAATGCCATAGCATTGAATATCCAAATATGGTCTGGCAAGCCTTATGAAGAAAAGGGGTCAAAGTAAGAGTCTGGCATTATCTGTCATGGTGGACATGGTGAGGTTAACATAACTATGCCAATTTATTTTTTTGTGTAAGGGCCTAATAAATTCAAAATAAGGCAAACTTCTTTGACAAAATGATTATAATTATTTAGTAGATTTCTAAACTATTTCTTTTTCTGACTTTAGTGATGATTTTTTTTGCTCCATTACATGATAATGGGATCAGTTCATAGTCTCAAGCACAACAAAGTTGAGGCTACGACATCATAGCTATTTATAGCACATTTATTCATTTTAAATTATAAATTGTTGCTTAAAATATAATACATTCTTCATGAGGACACATTTCTTGCTATGTTGACCAGAACTGTACCATATTAGTTTATTTGTATATTTCCACAAAGTGCCATGGCACTGCATCAAATGAAGGAAAACATCTTTTATAAGGTTAAATAGCAAATTAGATTAATTTACAACATGATATGCTGAAGTTGTGTACTTTTCCCAGTTAGACATCTTTGAAAATATTGTAATTATCAATGACTATATTTAATTATTTTACTTTTAATGACAGCTTGGTGCCTCTTCGCTGATTATAATTTATTAGGGGCCTGCATTGAGATGCAGTAAGCTATTATCATGCATGTAATTTCCTTTTCCATTCATCCTCTCACACTTCTTTTAACCATATTAGCTGTGTAACAGCGTCATATAAATAGATGCCATTTGGAAGGTAAACTGCCTAGATTACTTGTAGAACTGGTAACTTAAAAGTCTTTTCATTACCATTTTTGACAGAGTTATTGCCCTTTTTAATGCACCTGTCACTAGTAGCTTTAGTTTCATGAAAATTGTGTAAGGGTGGGATTGCATTCATTACTATTACGTGTGACTTAAACAACTTGCATAATAAGATATATCTTTGCATTTTCAGTGTTTTTAGAGGATTGTGGGAAGGGACATGATGATTGTACCATTAAGATGTAGTGATTTTCTGCATTAACTAAATTGCTCTCAAAAGTTAAATGTTAAAACATTTTTATAATATGGAAAACATTGTCCCACATGTATCTTCCTATACCAAAAAGACCAAAATTGTTTTCATGATTGAAGTGTAGCTTTTTGAAAAGAGATGTACAGTCAAACCTTTTTAAGGAGACCATCCCTCCTGCCAGCAAAAAATGGTCTGTCAATACAGATTGTCTCCCAAAAGATATTTTTCTGACTGTTCAACAAACAAATCAATATATTATCAGTGTATTATACTTCTGGCTCTATTAAATTTAATTTGAGTGCACACTCAAACTCTTGATTGTTTACAGTAAACTAAATGAAGTACATGTTATTTCAGAGTAGCAATACATTTAAGTACAGATGTCTATTCAATATGTATACTATAGTTTATTTTATAACATGTGGCGTAAGTGGTTAGAGCATCTACCATGGATGCAGGAGGTCATGGGTTTAAAACCCCGTCCAAGTCATACAAAAGATTTATAAAAATGGTACTAGCCTCTGCTTTGCTTGGTGCTCAGCATTAAAAAGTTAGTGCTAGGACTGGCATGCCTGGCATCAGAATAATGTGACAGGGTGGGACATGATACTTCATGATGCTCCAGTGCTAGACATCACTATAAATGGCTACACTGTAGACATCTTATTGATATGACTAAAGATTGTTAAAGCTATATGAAAATTTAAAACATATAACACTGTAATAAGTATAAAAACTAGGATAAAAGTGATTTTCAGTTCCAGTGAGCACTGAAATTAAGTAGCTTTGTGATTATTGAAACCTGAGGGGAGTTGTTTCATTAGTGTGTGTGTGTGCCATACAAAGTGTGGGAACATGTGAAGGCAAGTCATTGTTGTTGCTTTTATTTAAAACTGCATAATTTAGAGTCATATTTAAAATGCTAAATACATAAATTTAGCTAATTCTTACTTTCTGTACCTGCTCATAAGTTTGGTCCAACTGGAAACAATATTGACCCAGATCTACCATAGCATTATGTAAATCTGAGTCTGCAAAGTTTGCAGTTTGATCCAATTTGTATATCAGTATTTAAGTTAAGTGTTTTAAATGAAAAAAATAGTCATTTTTATGATGCTGTTTATATGTTTATACATTTTAGGAGCATATATATCTGTGTTCGACTTAGCTGTCTACAAAGGCACACCATTGACATATATGCTGGCTCTGGGAAAATTTGTGAAGTGGACTTTTCCAGTTGGTAAGTGTCTAAAGAAATGGTTTTTAACAATAACTAGATTTGTGCATGAAGAGAAGTTGTGTCCTTTTCCCTTTTGCAGGCCAAAGTGATTCAGTAAAGTTCAAAAACTTCTAAGTATTGGAAAAATTCAGAGCACTAATTTAATTGTTTAGTTATAATGCCTTTTTGAATACATCAATCAGCTTAGTACTAAGACTAATTTAGATTGGTTTCAATTAGATGGCTGAGTTTGTTTGAGCATTCCTGATCAGGTTCTGCTATCCTTGATTATAATAATTGTAATAATTGGGATCCATAACTACCAATCATATTATGTAGCAGACTGTGTTGTAATGAGAACAGCATATGTATAAAACCATGACATAATGAGAACAGCATTTTACCAAACCAAGGAATAACAGAAATGATAAAAAAATTTGAAATTATAGTTTTACAAAAGGGAATAAAGATATACAACTAAACTTCATGTTCTTTTCTTTCAGTCCATTGGTATGATTTTAGTCATGGGGTCCACAGTGGTTTTAAATTACATCTAGAATTATTGATAATGATTCTTGTTACATGTATATTGAGAGTGAACTATAATATCATTACAAATGTGAATGGAACATGAACTGATTGCAAAGTATATTGATCAAGGTGCCATCACACATGGTCTGTGCATTTGGCTGGAACAGTACACTGATAGTTTTGTACCAAGTGATTAAAATTAAATTGTTTTTATATTTTGAGCACATGTAATTATTTCTGAATGAGGGTTTAGTTGATTTGTGTGCGTGCAGTGAGCTGCTTGTCTAGAAAGCTGAAAGTTACTGTAATGTCCTAAAAGTGTAATCAGGTTATCTAATTTTATTTGTCTACTTCAGGTAGACCTTGAAAAATTGGCATGAAACTGTAATAAGGTTATCTAATTTAATTTTTCTCCCTCAGGAAAACTTTGAAAATTGCCATAATGACCTGCATATACCATACAAATGTGTACAAATTGCAAAAAAAATTAATGGCCTGAAAAATACAATTAGGTCATCTACATATGCATAAAATATGCCTTCCACTTTTCATTTCACTTAAGCATTTCCACAAATTTTTACAACTTTGCTTTAAAAATTCAAATGAATAAAAGAAAATTGTGCAGAAAAAAGAAAATACCTAAATGTGGCTATTTCCATTTACAAAACAATCTGATGGACTACAATCCACACATTCTAATTTACTTAGAATCATGAGAATTTGATGTTGTACTCATTCACACACATGAAAAAAAAAAACATTATACTATCAGGTACAGTTAGTGAACAAGGATAAATTTTTTATTTGATATCCTCAGATGATTATGCTATATATTCCTGATTGCTATGTGATACATAAATCAACATAAACCAGTCTCTCCAAGTTTTCACATGTGAACATGGTTGAGTACAGTTTAATATGAATAATAAATATGCACCATAAAGGAAAAACTTACATGCTGTCTGAAATCTTTATTGTCATTTAAGGAGATGTCCAGTGATCAATCCCATGACATCAAAAATGTTTGGAGATTATGAAGCAGGAACCAGTTCTAAAATGAGCAAATCAAACTCACCACACACACACACAGACACACATAATTTATATTTGCCACAGGCAGAAAAGTACTTAACTATAAGACTTGACCCTTCCCCACCTCCAGGAATTTGAATTGAAAAAATCCTATTAAATTGTGCACACAACTGATTCCTATGCATAAAAGGGTTGGTAAATTTATGTTTTGCAGTTTAACTTGAAATGCCCCTTTATTAAATAAAATCACCATATTTTTACATGGAGAAGGAATTTCCCCTCCTCCTTAATTTGCAGGTCTGGAGTAATGTGTGTGTGTGTATATATATATATATATATATATATATATATAAAATATGCATTGTTTGTTAATTTTTAAATTATTTTACATTTTATTTCATTAGATACTGTTATAATGCAACATTTATGTTGGACTTAGCATTGGCTAAAATCAAGATTATTTTCTGCTTGAACTGAATTATTGATTTCTTTTTAACTCCTAATACATGCTAATACATGCTAAAATATTCTCTGTGTGTATGGATTTAATATCAATATCATTAATAATAGAAGTATAGCTGTTTATTTGGGTCTGGGTCTTGGTTATTGGAATTCCCCTGCAATTTACATGGTGTTCCTGACATTGTGCAGGTTAAATATTATTATTTTAGTAACAGACTTTTAATAATAATTAAAATTTATTTTGTAAACATTAATAGCTTTCTAGATGGTTATTTTGCATTGGATAAAGTTTTTTTTCTCTAGAAAACGTTATTTGTGACCTGAGGTCAAGTAGAAGACCATATTGTTACTGGAAAAATTATTCATTCATGTTTTAAAGTCAAGCAGAATCAATTTTGTATTGTTGTGTCCACAAGTTCATTTGTACTTGACTTTATTTCTTCAAAATATTTAATTCAATGATTATTTTCTGAGGAAATACAGAGTGCTCATAAAAAAAAAAACTATTCTTGGACAGGGACATTCACAGGTATTCATAGTGAATTCAAACATGGAATTATGTTTTTTCAACAAAAGACTTGGTACAACATCTTTATTTAAGCAGTCATTGGCACATCAACACATTCATTATTGAACTAAATTTGGAATTCCACTAAAGTTCATTCAGAACTTTTATTATTAGTATTTGTGTCTGTAATTCTATGATTATTTTTGGATTTAATTCAAAATACCATGAGGTTTTTGTTTTCATTTTCACTTTGTATTTTAGAGAAATAACTTTTTTATTGAATTTTATAAAGCTTGTTGCTTTTCACTCTTTTCATGTAAAATTATACAAGTTACATTCTGCTTGCAGCTTCCATGGGAGCAGCCTATGGTGCTACAATATGCATAGCCTCGCATCTTCGAGGCAACAAGAGTGATGAACTCAACCATGCTTTCGGTGGAGCCATGATTGGAGCAGTCATTGGAGCCAAATGTATGTCTTAAAATCTTCCCTTTTCCATCATGATGTTAGGTACGATGTCATAAAGATACATAAGCCTGATTCAGAAATTATTCATTAACAATTATCAGTTTCCTTACCAGCTAATGGTCAGAAAATATTTATCCTCATGCACAAGGCTGTTTTTTTGTCTTTGTCATTAAACAGCATTGCTGAACATGTATGAGAGGTAAACAAGGCTGGAAACTTCCAATTGCTTGAAACCAGATACAGGCTCAAAATTCAGTCCACAAGCTCAGATTTACCAAGTTCTTGCTCATGGGCAAGTCAAATATGTTTAGTGTTCATAATGCTTATTGATATTTTAACTTGTTATCAGTTACATTTTAATTGTCACATTTACAAGTATATGAGTTTTGAACAATGACTTTTAAGTCTTAATCTAACCATGGACAGAATGCCATTTGGGCTCATTTCTAACCAGTCTTGGTCAATCAGCTGCTGACTTTCATGTCCAGTGAAATGAGCTAATTTTGCTGATTTTCTTGGCTTATGAAATGTGCTAAGTTGGCTGATTTTCTTGAAAATCTTATTGTAACTTCTCCTGAATGGAAAGTTATGTTGACATAGAGTTTTTCACCAGAAGACTTCTTGTGTCTGGTCAGTCCTAAATAAAAATGGTGCTGCTCAGACATCCAGTATGGCCACTGCAGCAACCAACTTGAAAATCTTATTGTAACTTCTCCTGAATGGAAAGTTGTTGACATAGGGTTTTTCACCAGAAGACTTCTTGTGTCTGGTCAGTCCTAAATAAAAATAGTTCTGCTTGGAATTCAATTACGACCACCACAAACACTGATAAAGCTACCTACTCCTCGTCATTGGATAGTCTTATTATCAACAATTGCTTTGTATGATGTCAAGGTGGTCCTGAATGAAAATGGTGTTAATCTGATAACCAGTACACAATACTTATACAGTTGAGGAATCTGTGTGATAACATCCTGTCAGGCCCAAGTTTTGAGATATGTGCAGTTTATCACTACCAACCCTTTTCATTATAAATGTCATCTTTATGGATGGGAAATTTTTTAAACATCATTTAAATTTCTTGCCATCTATTCCATGTTATTAGGGGTTATTCTACTTTTCAGAGTATACCATCTAATAATCTACATGATGACACCATGTCATCATTGAGCGATTTGAGATATCTCAAGTTTTCTAATAGGCACACACCCTGTAATTGCTAATATTTGGTTGGAATAGCTACGTTTCTGGTCTTATTTCCATGTCATTGCCCACCAGCATTACAGTTTTGTGTGTGATTTGAATTTTTAGCATAGCTTTAACAATTTTTCAGTCATCTCACTACAATGTCTGCAGTGTGGTATTTTATAGTGATGTCCAATACTGGGGCATCATGCCGCAGTCATGTAACATGTCCCACCCAGTCACATTATCCTGACACCAGGGAGGCAGCTGTTAGTGCCATTTTATAAGTCTTTGGTATAACTCAGACAACCGTGTGCACTTTCAGATCAGGAAAATTTGTTTCACTTAACCAATTGTTTGCTTTAATATGCAGTATCTGGTACATGGCATGATAATGTAAATATTACTGTCCTTCTTGTACTGTCCCTCCAACTTAAACTGCCTTGTTTTTTCTCAAACTTGTACATTATATGTTCAGATTTACATTCTGCCTATCAGAATTAAAATACAGTGCAGCCTTACTATAGCATGCTCAGCTAAAACATGAATTAGGATATATAACCTTCATGGTGTGGCTCTCAAAATTTCATATACTGTACATGTATTTTTTTGTACATGAAAAACAATTACTTTCTTTCCTAAATATACAAAACAAATCAAAAGGTTAATTATCATTTTGGGGAAGAGATCATGTAAAAGTAATAAAAGACAATTGTGGCTTGGCTCCTGAAATTTTATGTATTATTCTCATACTAAAAAAAATAGTTTTTTTTTTCTTTCTAAAAGTACAAAAATTAACATGTTAAAAAGTTTATTCATGAATGGCACAGGGCTTCAACGCAAATTGCAATTTTTTTTTCCTTATTGGTGGCAAAAAATACCATTTGGTGATTTATTTTTATTGGCATCATTGTTGACTGTCTAAACTTATATATACAACCATTTGTTTGGATTGGAGAAAGTCAGAGGCCACATGAAAGAAAGCTGCAAACTTAATATAAAATGCACTGAAATTTGTCTATTGTTACATAAGCAAATTTTTCAGTACATGTTGACAAATCATCATGACAGTGCAGTGTTATGTCATAATCTGTTTATGTTTACATTTATCATAAGTACTTATGTTGTGAGATATCTGCTTTTTTTTGTTGACATTTCTGGTAGCTGATTTCAACCTGACAAGGCATTATCCTGTTATCATTCTTTCGTCAGATTTTTGGTTGTTCACTTTACATAGACTGACGTGTATGTGGACAGTTAGTTAAATTCCTCATAATTAAATCATTCAGAATACTCACATTTTCTTTAGTAATCCCTGTTATCAGACCAGAACACCTGTTCTATCGCCTTTTGACCGATGTTTACATTTCTGATGCATATATGGTAGGCAGCATCACTCTGTTACCACAATTGTAAAACACACACACACACACACAAAAATAAACCCAAACAAGATCTTTTTTGTTGGTCTATTCAGTAGGCAGGGAGGAAAAGTAACAGCCATTTCCTTTTTTTATGTACCTAGATATATAAGTTTGCTGAAATTTCAAAGAAAAAAGATTATCTTTAAAGTACCAATTGTTATGAAAACGTACTAAGCACATGAAAAAAAAAATCAGTCTCAATCATGCAATACAATTATTTGATGTTTTCGCCACATTAAGAAATGGGCTTTTGTTTGGTTCTCCAAAGCTGGCCTTTTTTGACTTTCAATAACACATGCACACTTGATCAATGAAAGCCGACTACAGTCTTCAATAAAAACAAAGAACCTTCCTTCAAAGGAAGTCATTACCAAACTTAAAGCAATGGAATCTGATGGATAGTTTCATTTTCCGATGTAACTTGAACACATTTACTGTGTGAAAGTTTCCTTTTTGATGGAAAAAAGTTTATGCTTACGAATGATACCAACTGGCTTTAAACACCAACTAACTTTTCCAACTTCGAACATATTGAAAGATAAATCATTCCTTTCATGATTGTGCTATTTTTTCCACTGAATTCAGACCTATATGATCTGTGACATTTTTGAATATTTTAAATCTGTCTCTGTGTGTGTGCATATTTTCGATGGAATTATTTGTATTGTTGACTCAATTGACCCACCCTGCAAATTTTTTTTGGTGCATGCATCATTTTCTTAAGCTGACTGGCCTGGTTGCTTATAACAATGGTCTATAACCCACTCAGGATATATGACTCCCAACTACCATGTTATAGAGGGGTCACATTGTAGTTGCAAAACTTGGGTTGAATAAATCTTTTAATAATGGCAATAATATTATAGCCCTGACTTTTATCATCAAAAACTTATTCTGGCTCTGTCAACTCATTCCAACAGCCCATATAGTGATGTAAAAGGCATTTAAGGTAAACACATGAATTTTGCATGCACATGTTAGCAATGACCTGACTAGATTTTCATTTTATTCTAGATATTGTTTCAAGAAACTCAACATTTTTTTTTTATTTCTGCAGCTTGAATTCTGGACTAAAATATTACAAACACAGATATCGATTTCATAGTGTGTGGTGACTGGCACAGATTCACATAAGGTGGATGTTTAAAGCTGTTAAGACAAAGCAAGTGAATTATTGTCTTCTAAACTTGACCTTAGATTATTAGTTCAGAGCTTATTATCAAAGTTTTGCAATGGTAGATTAGTGCCCTGCTCTCCTCAAACTTAAGCTCCCACAAAAAAAGACCCAGTTTTGGAAATCAAAAGCCCTGGCTTGTACTTTGATGTTGGACATAAACTTGATCAATATTACAGCGATCTGGATATAATAGATTTAAGTCAGACTTAAGTTTGATGAAGCAAATGTGATAAGCCTAGATTTACAATGTAAAGGTGATACCAGTCACTTTAAACTGGAGACCAGTAAGTATGCTCTTTGATGACTGATAACCTCATAGTCTTTGATGACTGATAACCTTATGGTCTTTGACTGATAACCTCATAGTCTTTAATTAACAACCTCATAGCCTTTGATTAATAACCTAATGGTTTTTCATTTAAAATTTTTTTCACAGCTCAGAATATGCAGATGGGTTGCTGGACGGCTGTAGGCTTTGGAATATTATGCAGTATTATTAAGCATGGCACAAAATATGACTGGTGGAAGTTGACAACAGAGAGCTTGGGTGCACCCAAAGAGAGGCCATTATGGTTTTACAAGACAGCATTCTTGACAACACGGCCACAACCTATGGACACAGGAAATGAAGCAACAAATTGAAAAATTTACAGAAAGTATCAGATACTGAATGCTGGTCATTGTGTGATTAATACTGTTAAGGAGACTAACGCTAGTGTGTTGTATACGGGACAGTGTTAATTATGCCTCATATCAAGATAAGAACATCAAATATTTTGCTTTGTTGAATTATTTTAAGTATACTAGGGGGAAGTTAAAACAATAAACTGTGAATAGCTGTAATTTCCTTTTTCTTTATATTTAGATTACTTTAAAAAAATCATGATCATGTGATAAAAAGATCTTGTTCAGACCATCCTGGGTCAGTTACCTCAATGTATCCTTTTGGAGAAACACATTGGTCCCATTTCTTTGGCATGCCATGCCAAATTAAGTGCCAAAAGTTCTCGTAAAGAAAACCAGTCAAGGTAACAAATTCTTAATGGATGGATGTATTGACTTAATGGTTTTGCCTGAATATTGTTTTATGATCTGTAGTTGCTTCTAAATGAAAATTGTGCCTGTTTGACCTCTAACTTAACCATCAATGCAACCATCTTAAAAACTTTATGCAGTTTCTTCTAACCAGATAATCAGACAATATGACAATTATGATGGCGTTTTGTGAAGATGGTTTCACTTCCCCGATGTTTCCCATGGTAGCCATCTTGAAAGTTGTTTTGATAATCATGGGTGTATTTAGGATTTGCCTGGTTGGCCAGGATGGCAACACAGCATAAACTGGATTAATGGCTTCAATCAAAATAATTATCACCTGTTCAAACCTAATCATATATTCTGCCATCAAGGTAATGAACAGAGTAACCAGATTATTGTGTAGTGTATGAAATAGCTAATTAGCATGAGATTTCCACTGAAACATACCTCTCAGATGGCCTAGTGGCTAGAGTGTCTGCCGCAGATGTGATAGGTCGTGGGTTCAAACTCTGGCCAAGTCATGACAAAAACTTATTAAAAAACGGTACTAAGAGCTTCCTCGTAAGACGCCCAGCATTAAGACGTTAGTCAGCCTGGTGTCAGTATAATGTTAGGACATCATGCTACATGTCTGTTACATGATGCCCAGTGCTAGACATCACTATAAACTGCCACACTGCAGACATCAAAGCAATATGACTGAAATTTTTTAAAGCTACATCAAAAATCTATATCAAACAGATATTGGCTTTTGAAGATTAAATCCACCCACTTTCAGCTCCTTGATGTTACTTGATAGTAAATGAAAATCTACAAGTATGCTAGAAGAATGTATCCATTTATCCTAATAGAATGTGTTGAGGTATGCCAGTAGAGAGTCTACCAATATCCCAACAGATATTATACAGTATGCCTGCAGAAAGTGGTTGGAAATCATCAATATAAACAAGAACACAAGAGAGCAAATGAAAACAAGTGTTTAATACAGATTTAGTTTATGTTTGAAACTTTAGGACAAAAAATGGTCTCCAATTTCAAAGGTTAACAATCAGCACTGCTTATCCTTGTCCTGTAACACTATTAAACATTCCAGGTAACTAAATTATTGCACAAATATTTATGGAGAGTAAAACAAGTATTTCACAAACAAGCCACTCAATATTTTTAATTACTGCACTTTAGATGTAACCGGGATAACACCATTACTACACATGAAATTCAACTTAATTATGCAGTACGGATGGCAACAGCCAGACATGGGATATATTACTGCAGTTTAACAGAAAAGGTATGCTCAAATTAGTGAAATCAGTTTATATGTTTTATGTCTAATTTCAAATATGAATAGTATTATCAGAATTATTAACACCTTTACTCGCAAACTGAAACATATCGACCGTCTGCTAGAGATGTAATAAGCGTGCATTCATTCTATGTCAGTGTTTTGGTATTTTCTAAACAAACTCACGAAGGACTTTACCAAATTATGCGCCATATCGTACTTGTTGCAATCGTCCTCCAAGTCAAACCATTCATATATACATGTTTTTATATATTGATAAACATTATTGTGCCAAGTGCAAAATATTTTCCTTTCTCTTCATCGATTCTTAAAAATTATCATATACTTTTTATCATTAAAAAAATTCTTCAGATCTGCAAGCGCATTTTATGACTAACTTTTTTTATAAATAAATTTGTTAAATGCCTCTATATTTTTTTAATATGACTAAATGACAGAATTGTACTACGAGCATAGGACCTGACTATTTTAATTCATATTTTTATTAATCAGAATCAATCTATAGTTACTTGCCAATGAATGAGATCTTACACAGTGCATTTAAGTTTATTTTTTAAGTCATTTTCACTCACTAGAAAGTGGAACTCGCCAAGTATTGAGAGTGGGAATACATTCTAGAATCCAAACATTTCTTTGGGGGACTTAATTTTGTCTATTAAGTTGATATTAAACATCCCAGAAATTGAAACCTGCACGAATATAATTGTTTTATGTATTTTAAAATGTTATCAAGTTTGCATCAAACTAATTTTGTTCCACAAAAAAAAAATGTAATCCAATTTTTAACGAAAGTTTAACCCCATTCAAATTTTGGATACCAAAGTGTGAATTATGGATCTACTGGTTTTGTGTTTGAAACGTTTTGTCACGGTCAAAGACTTCTACAACAAAGAACCTGTTACGAAATACAACTGCAAACTAGCAAAAGACAGGTAAAGGTGGATAAATTAAATTTTGGTAGGCTTATCATCATCCAGTTACATTATCGTTTGCGTGAGGAACAAAAATTAAATTAAGTCTAAGATTTCTTATTGGTATCAGCAATTTTGCTTATTATTCCATTATCATTCATATGTGCTTTAATAAATCGTACATAAAACTTAGACAAGAGCATAGTGAATGGTACATTATCCGCCCACCCTGTGCTTAACTTTAAAGATTATTGACCATTGGGCTTAAATAAATGGCTTTGCTTTTTGCTGGTCAAAGTATGCGTTATTGAACTATAATAATTATTGCTAAGAAAACATTATTTTCTTATTTTACATAACTTAACATTGAATTTTACATTTTTAAACCACCAAATTTATATTTTTTTTTTTTTTTTTTGTCTTGCCTCAAGTGGAAGCCATCCACAAAGTTTGGTCAGGGAACGTAAGCTAGACAAAACAAAGTTATATTGTGCAAAATCTTCTTTGAGTCACAAAGACCTTGATACTTGCTTATTCCCGTACCCCACCAACAATCAAAATAAAAATAAATCTAACAGCATGTTCTTGCAAAAAGTGCATGTCATCGGCAAAGTTTAGTCCAGGTCTGTGATGCCGAATTAGTCATGCCAAATTAGTTATGCGAAAGCCATTTTTCTTCTTTCAGACCATGACTTTGTCTGAGAATTAATCAACTTTGTTCACAACAAGTACAGGCCCTGTGCAGTTTGGAAAAGGTGATTGTCTAAAACTAAGTTATATTTGTAAAAAAACAATGCTCAAAGAAGACGGATCCTGACGTCATAACATAAGCTAGGACTTTTGGCGAGCATATGTGAGTGGTTTGTGATATCAAATTCGAACGTCAGGTGATGATATCCAAGATAGCGAAAAAGATGATATAAACAATAAAATGCAAAGATGTCCTTCTTTCCCTCGTGGCATCAGCTGAAAAAGAATTAACAAATAACATCAGTATCAACTGGAGGTAAATTCTAACATCTAGATTTGATTATTTGTTTACATTTTTCAAATTTTAGAGTGATTGATATTCAGACTATATAGGTTTCACTCAAAAGTTATTGATTTCGGGAATTGATATGCTAACTGCGGCAATGGTGTGAAAATTCCATATTGGGCTAACATACCTTGCAACGAACATGACCTGGTGTTCTTAATTACTCCCAACATAACTTTGTATATCACAGCTTTGCCAAACGATAACCATTAATTTTATTATTACTTTTACTTTTATATTACTTTTATATTAAATCTCTCTCTCTCTCTCTCTCTCTCTCTCTCTCTCTCTCTCTCTCTCTCTCTCTCTCTCTCTCTCTCTCTCTCTCTCTCTCTCTCTCTCTCTCTCTTGCATTTCTGAAAGGAAATTCAGTAGATATGTCTATATATTTGTGTGTAAATAACAAAACTTTACTTTTGCAACTATATTCTCATCATAATTAGCACCTTTTTTGGAATTATAAACTATTAACTTCTACTTTCCTGTGTCACTTGATGCTATTGTCGATAAGTGTGATTACATTGTATATATTTATGAGTCCTTGAATGCGTTCCATTTTCATCTTTTGGATGCAATGTTTACAGAGTTATGCCCCCTGATTGACAACCCGACGTCAGTTTTCGGAGATGATCATTAGCAAGGTTTGTTGATTTTCACACTAAAGTCTGATATGCAGATCGATGTAGATGCGATTTTAAATACAGTAATCGATGACATCATTAACAGGAATTATGATCCATAATTCCCTGAAGGGTTCATTTTCCGTTTGCAATTCATTTTTAGGATGAGCAAATGGTCGAATAAATTAGAGTGCTCAATCAATTCCACACAACCATTATGCCATTTGTCTGAATAGGCTTATACGTGTATTTTGTAAAGGTCTGTTTATGAAATGACGCACGACACACTTCACACATCTCTTTTGTCTTTATTTATTTTGTAAAAATATTAAGTCTGAACTGTACGTATAAATTTGCCTTAAATTGAAAATCTGTTCCCGTGAGCATAGTAGTAACTTATTTGATTTTACAAAAGATGTGTAAAAGGAAAATTCTTCTTACATATATTTGTGATAGGCAGAAAAACGTATTCCGTCTTAACATGATCATTCGCAGGCAGGCTGGCTACACATCGGAAAGGAATTTCTGAATTGCGATCTTTCATCGAAACCCGCAAAACACTGACAGAATCTCCAAAGCCTGCAAAAGTAAGAATGAACCATCGACCATTGACATAACCATGAACCGTTTTGTAAAACCTGTATATGGTCCCATTCGCACCTTTATTTCCACCAACATATGTGTTTCAGACATAAATGAGAACTATGAGTTCTTTTCCACAACCATACTGGTATTAAATATTTAGAATGATTTGTACTCTGCCGCACTGTTGCACTGTAACCACTACTAGGCACAAATCGACACACTTCTGCAACAAAGTGAAAATCAAAGAAAGTAACAACGCGGCAATAGTTACGCAGCTGGTGTGAACAAGCAACATAATAACTTTCTTACTACTTGTGTTGATTGATACTTATTATATCGCGTTACCTTGTTTGCGTCTTTTGGTTTACATGCATATTGAATTTTGTCCATTAATTCCAGTAGACGAAAGTAAAATCTTACTGATGGAAGTAAAATATGTTCACTGCAGATACAGTATGTTACGCCTCTATGGTCTTACATTAAGTAACTGAAAAGTGAAAACCTACAAGTTTACAATATTCAACAAATAATTTATTTCCCAAGAATAAAAATGTGATAATTTAAAAAAGAACTTACAGTATTGTGAATTATATCCCAAATAGTCCTAAAAGTTTATCTTAAGTACAAATGTATAAGGTTCTAATTGAATTCTAGTGATATCCCAAAAATATTCCAATACTGAATGTACGGATGAGCCTGTATTATCAAATTTGCTAATGTACCAGTAGCCTGTATTGTGGTGATATGCTAATAATCTTTGATATATCACAATAATATAATCCAAAAATATTTTTATCTGAATGTAATTCCAAAGTATTGTTTTATTCAACAATAGTTCTGATGAACACTTTGCATTTCCAGTGAATAAATAATTTGAATAATTCCACCCAAATTAAAAACAAAATAAACGCAACATTAAGACTGGTGGATTCTACTTCAAGAGGTTATGACAAGAATGAGTAATTTCTCAAGTAAAAAATACATTGTATAAAAAAGATAAGGCACAAACAAGAACCAGGAGGAGGGTCAAATGTTCTCTTCCAGAACATTCTACGTTGTCAAAATACAATGTCTGGTACCGAAATTGTAATAAAGAACAATGTCTTAGACTTAGATTAAGATACAGGTGTTTAACACCACTGATAAGGACCCTAATATTTAATCTATATTTAGAGAAAAATATTAGCTATGTATTATTTACAAAGTCAATGTTCCTATTCAGGTACAGAGTGCAGTTGACTTTGGACTAAGGCCAATTACAAATTACAAATATACCTAACATTAAGAAAAGCCAACAAATAGTACATTTTAAATATACTTCACAAGTAAAAAGTGTTAATAAAAAAAACCGATTAAAAAATTGTTAGATAGGAGGAATTCACAGGCCGTATAACAACATACAATACCTACAATGAACATGCCAACCGGCAACGCAGCAAGAGGCAAATCGAGAATTGACAAAGCAAGAAAGCGCCATAGTGACAACGCTGCTAGGTGGCAAAACTTCAGGGCAAGAAAGATTCGAAATGTTCACACGAAAATATTACGACTACAAAAGCGACGAAATAAGTCTACAACGCTACCAAGAAAAAATGATATCTAAAAGACAATAAAGTATCAACACGTCATAAACAAAGCAACAGTGCAAAAAATAGATTGTTGTTAATAAGTCGTCTAGTATTTTTATTGCGCTATTATTTTTTTTTATTTTTTGCGTTTTGGGACTTGGTTGCTTTGTTTCTTTATTTTGTCGTTTTGTCGCAGCAACAACACGACAAGACGAACTGAGTTTCACGAAAGCGAGGTACGTACACATTACATTCGCGGAGACTTGAGACTTAAATGCCGATTCTAAAACAAATGTTTGGGTCATCCATTAAACATTTGAAGCGAGTGAATCGAACTCATATTTTCATCAAATTCTCATACAATTATTACAGCATTGAAACACATGCAAGTATAATCTGTAGACATAAGAATTTGAGCGATAATAGAAATGCCAAAGACCTTGAAAGAAACAAACTTGCGTTTGTCCACCCACGGTTGCTTGGTCGCTTCTTTATTTCTTCTACACATTCCAAAAATAAAATCTATTTTTAATTCCAAATCATGTGTGTGAGAACACTATTTTATGTTGTATTTTGCCATTCAAAAAGATTTTTGTTACGCGACACTCCCAAACTATACGAGATATTGTTTCTACATGCAATATGCAAAAATAACAGAACTCATTTGGAATAATGTTAATTCTTTTGAGAAATACATTCAGAATAAAAATTATGTGTAATAGTTTACACTGCAGCAATCAAAGATTTGGACGTTTGTAGTAAATAGTATTATTGCTAAGTTCAAAATTCCACTTCCTGCTAGAAGTTGACATTTCATTATTTCTAATCAATTTTAATACACTGTAAATCTCTACATTATTTTTAGTTTAAATAATTATAATAATTCCTCAGTACTATTATAGAAGGCTGTTTTAAACTGAATGATAATTGATTCTAAATTTACTTTTTAATGACTTTATTATTGTAAGCATCCTTTTCAAAATCTATGAAACTAATGTGGAAAGAAAACGTTGTTTTAAAAATATCTAAATTTACCAATGAACCAAACCGATTGACAATCTAATGCCTTTCTAAAAGCATGTTTTATAAATACACACTTTATTCCATTCAAAGTATGTAAGGAATAAACTTTCTACAATTGTTTGGTTTTGACCATTTTGAATGTTATAATTAGTTTCAAAATTGCTTAAAATATAATACAGAAATGATTTAGATCCTTTCTTGAATAAATAATATCATCCCAAATAAAACGAAATTACCAATATTTGATACTGAAAAATTGTAACTGACTTCCAAAAAGACTGCTCAGGCAACATTCTTCTAATCCATATTAGTTGGAAGCACAGTTTTAAACTTACTTGCAATTCAAGCAGAAGCAATTTGGTATGATACATTTCAGAGTAAAATGGGTCGTTTAAAATAGTCTTGGTCCCTCATTTAAACAGACTATAGCATCCAGAGATTACTTTATACTTATTTCTTTAGGTATTATCAACAAGCCTCAAGGATAACCGGTGCTCAACATGTGCTTTAACTATAACAATTTAGAATGATTTTGCAATCTTTTCAAGCGTAGGAATGATTTCAGATTCATGTGAAATTTGACCACTGCTATGGATGACTGATACAACTGCTTATATTCGGAATTAGTATGTATTACGAACATTGTTTTCAACATTGCTGTGCATATTTAATTTGTATTATATGTTTAGCTTTTCTTAATGACTGTATGTATATAATAGTGTATATATGTCTTTTTTACCTGACTTGTCCAAAATCATGTTTTGTTGTGTACGTAACTAGAGCATTTACTTTGTTAATGCTTAAATTTGCTTTTTACGATTGTAGATTAAATATTCAGGTCATTATTTAAGCAAACATGTTTAAGTAAATTTGAGTTAAAAAGATATGATCTTGAAAACTGACCCTATAAACTTTTCTCATGGAGGTTTCCATTAAATAAATGAGTATTTTCAGAATATGATAATTGCGACCGAGATCAAGTAGAGGAGTATATAACTGAGTTTATCTAATATAAAAAATGCTGACTCTTTCGTTAACATCTTGAACCAGATTCAGTCTTATTGTTGTGTTCGTTTTTCATTAGGTGGATTTGTTTATTCAAATTTTTATTCATTGGAAATATAATGTACTCAAAAATATTTTTGGACAGAAACATTAATTTTTTAATTATATTTAATTCAGGGAAATAATAGATCCTGTATTTGAATAGGAAGGCGTCAAGTTTGAAGCAAGTTAATACCTGTGATTTTACAAGAACTAGTGTTTCGCGAAAAGGATTTAGCGCACTAAAGACACTGCAATAGTAACTATTTATTTCGGTTTTTTTCTGCGTCTGATTGCAGCATAAAGACGTTAAGAATAAGCCAAAGGTTTTCTGAATGTTTATGACCTAGGATGGTGAGATTGAAATAGTGCACAATTTGGCGAACTCCGATATTGTTATCGGTTCATGGTACGTCAGAATTGGTCTGGTTCTCAACATTGATATTGGCCAAATGGACATTAATTGTTAAAATTTATTGCGATATTTTTTGCAATAAGAGCTGATTTTGTAACGTATGCAGCTGAAAATCTTGCGGTACATCAGTTATCGCATAAAACTCTCGAACTTCAACAATATCCATAATTTTGCATCTCAAACTCCAAAAACCTTCTTTCTAGGATATTTTTTAGTAGAGAGATGATGATGATGATGATGATGATGATGATGATGATGATGATGATGATGATGATGTACTTGTAGTAGAATTGTAGACAAAAGTATTTTCTAAAACAAAAAAATAATAAATTACCATCGATGTTGTAGGACTTGTAGCAGTAGTGCGCGTTCATTGTGACATCATGATTGCCCCAGTACCATCTGAGCTCTGCTGGAGGTCGGCTGTGATAGGATCTGCAAGTCAATTCGACCTCTGAGTCGTAGGTCAAGAGCATAGGAATATTCCATGTAACTGACAGTCTATCCATAGGGACTGCAAAATATTCCAAAATTTATGATATATTTTAAAACCTTCAAAATTACGTAACTGAAGAATATAAATTCGACCAACTTTACTTGGTCTTCCAATAATTTTTCATTTGGTTATTTCTTTTTTCCATTTTAACATTTATATTTAATCTAAAAATGGCTTATATATTATTTCTGTAATATAAATATGCAATCCAATGAATTCATTTTTAATTAACAATAAATCTTGGTTTATACGTTTTAATAAATTTTACTTTTGAACTTTGTAATACTTAACCATTTGCATTCTCTTTAAATCTACCACCATTAAAGTTAATATTACTCATTAAAAATGATCTTCTGGATATTCATCTGGATATCTTTTCATATCTTCATATACATCATCTGTAAATATTTCCAGTATGAATAAGTCTCTATCAATATAAAAAACAATTTCATTTTGTTCCAGAATTTACTTTTAACTCATTGCAGTTACATTTATACATTCTTTTAGATATAAATTATAGCACTGCCAGTATAAATTGTGTGTATGTGTGTGTATGTATGTGTGTGTTTGTGTGTGTGTGTTTACAGTTAGTTATATTTTAATAGACTTCTGTTGCATTTATGTGTACCAGTCTTCAGTGTATCTGTTTGCAAAGAGTAGTATAAGATGGACATTTAGAATGAAGAGTGGTATCGACACGAAAATGAATGGTCCGTTAAAAAAAAAGAAATCATACTTTTACCCTTTTACCCTTCTGCTCCTGTTCAGGCGAAATAACCAATGCAAAACGATGTTTCTAACACAAATAGGCATTAGGTTAACCGAAAATGTCTTGGAGGTAGATGTATTTGGATGTATTCAGAAATAGCTCCCAAAAGGGGTTTCCTACTCGCATTTCAGGCGAAAACGATAAAAACCTCTAGGGGTTAATGGGTTAATCAAACGAAACTAGAAGGAATTTTGTCACCTCTCAAAATGCAACTAAACACACTATCTAAAATATTTAAGCAAAAGGATCAGTTCCGGATTACCAAATAAGCATAGTAGGCCCTACGCCTTTTAGGGGCTTCGCGACAATGGATCAAAATAATATTGAACTCAATTTATCTTGACGTATTAGGAGATAATTTACGAGAAGGCCCCGAGATTTCAACTGCTTATGGGCCTCCACAGGCTTTAATCCGGCACTGAAATTGATACTATTTTATGCTCAAATGGATATGACACACACGTTTTCATGAAAATATACGATTGCACGCTTAAATGGATAAACGCCACGTTTTCATGAGAATATACTATTTCAATCCGCTTAAATGAATATGACTAAACATCAGGTTTTCATGAGAATATAATATATAACACTTAATTAGATATGACTGAACACTACGTTTTCATGAGAATATAGTATTACACGCTTAAATGGATATGACTCAACGCCACCTTTTCGTGAGAATATAGTATTACACGCTTAAATTGATATGACTTAACGCCACCTTTTCATGAGAATATAGTATTACACGCTTAAATGGATATGACTCAACGCCACCTTTTCATGAGAATATAGTATTACACGCTTAAATGGATATGACTCAACGCCACCTTTTCATGAGAATATAGTATTACACGCTTAAATGGATATGACTCAACGCCACCTTTTCATGAGAATATAATGTTGCACGCTTAAATGGGCATAAATGAATACCACGTATTCATCAAAATATACTATTTCAGTCTTAAATAAATATGACTGAACACCACGTTTTCATCCGAAATTGATGCTGTAGGCGTGTCTCGCCAAGCAAAAAATAAAAAATACAAAAATAAAAACAATCCCCCGGTTCACACAAAAACGTGAAATGATTTAATCATCACAAAGACATATTACGTCATATTATCTCATCAGCCAATCTAATTATATTTCCAAAATATATTGAAAGCTTCGGTACAGCGTACGCCTAAGTCTGTTCGTTTTTATTTTTCAACAGATTCGTTTACGGAAATCTCATGGAACCACACGAGATATGTGTCAATTAGTGTACTTCATATACTTAACGTAAACTAGCTTAAATATATTCACTCATATAACTAGTTCATAATCTGGTACACCTATGTGAAAGCTGAAATCTATGCCAGTTTAACTGAACAGAGATCTTAGATGTTATTCATACAACCAGGACTTTTTTTCGACTACACGGAAAGTTTTAGGTTGCTTTATTAATTATGACGTCTGTCCTTAAAATATCACAAGTTGATGTTTTACAAACTAGATACTTCCATTTATACATTATAGAGTTTCGGACTAAATGCAAGATTTACTTTGTTCCGAAATTGAAGAGCTTCAAAAGGTGTAAAATGAAGTTATCATAAAAATTACACAACGGCACAGAAGTTAAAAACTAACCCTACACTCCGAGCCCGAGCATAATACATGAATTTGTTTTTATGCCGCCTCCTGACGATAGTAAATTACTATACCGTTTAAGAAGAACGTCTAAAAAGAATAGATATTGTGTTAAAAGGTGGATAAAAATTAAAATTAAAAAGAAAACCACTTTTCAGGACTCTCTGACAGACAACCTGATACACTAAGTGTAGCGTTTGCTTTTTTTCCATCTGTTTGACACTCGTACAATGCTTCGTCATCCAGATTCGTGTGAAAGATGGATAACTTGTACGTCCCCGTCACCTCATATTTGGTGAAGTTTATTGTCTGGTTATTGTACGCTACAATCTCTGTTATAGAGTCTTCGCTTATCTGAAAACAAATAAATAAATGAATAAATACCGAATCAAAATAAAAGAAGGTTTTTTTTGGTTATATCGAAACAAATGTGCTGTTTTATTTTGCAACGTTTTTTAAAAACAGACATATTTTACAACGTAGTTATTACAAAATTTCAGAATTTGGACAAATAAGTTTACTTCATAGTGACGTTGTAATATGTGTGCTTCATAGTGACGTTGTAATATGAATGTTTCATTGTGACGTTGTAATATGTATGCTTCATATTGACGTTGTACTATGTATGCTTCATAGTGATTTTGTAATATGCATGTTTCATTGTGACGTTGCAATATGTATGCTTCATAGTGATTTTGTAATATGCATGTTTCATTGTGACGTTGTAATATGTATGCTTCATAGTGACGTTGTAATATGAATGTTTCATTGTGACGTTGTAGTATGTTTTCATGGTGACGTTGTAATATGTATGCTTCATAGTGACGTTATAGTATGCATACTTCATAGTGACGTTGTAGTATGCATGCTTCATGGTGACGTTGTATTGTGTATGATTTATAGTGACGTTCTAGTATGTATGCTTCAAGATAACGTTGTAATATGTATGCTTCATAATGACATTGTAATATGTATGCTTCATAGTGACGTTGTAGTATGTATGCTTCATTGTGACGTTGTAAAATAAAGAAATAAGCGTATATCACAGAACAAAATGTCACGTGGTGGAAAAAGCGGAAAAGAGCTGTTTGAAAGAAATATGTTATTGTTTAAAAAGGAAAAAATATTTTGTGGACGTAAATAGAAAAGAGGACAGCGATAAGGCATGAGATGGTAGGACAGTTATTTTATGTTAAACTCTGGATTCAATTTTTTCCTTTTATAAACGAAAATGATTTTCGAGAGAACTTGTGTGTATATATATATATATATATATATATATATATATATATATATATATATATATATATATATATATATATATATATATATATATATATATATATATATAATGCTAACGATCTTTTGGAATTGGGGGAACTTTAAATCTTCAGTCCTAATGCCTTTTCTGTGTCACAGTCATGGAAATTGAAGTCAAAGACCCCAAAGCATATTTTAAATCATTTACATTGAAGAATTTCACTATTGTATGTTCTTTGGATTCTGCAGTTTTGCAAAGTTGGGCTCCAGTCAATCAGGCTTTAAGTCTAGATATTCTTTATTTGTGGCTAGTAATTGACTAGTAATTTGTTAACAATTAAGGTTCACATTTCCATGGGGGAAAAAAAACATACGTAAATAATCATGGTTCTTATTATGATGCATGACGGTATGGTGAATGAATTGGATAAAAATAATTAAAAATGTTTAAACTTTCGTAAAAATTGTTATAACATCAGAAAATAGTGCAATCATAAAAAATAAACTGTTGTCAAATCGGAGTCACAAAAGGGTACTTTTTCAGACAATTGTCAGCTATTTTCAATAATTCTTATTCGTCATTTCTTTTGGTAAAGAAGGAAATTAATATCGGAAGCAAAGTTTAAATAATAATAATAATAATAATAATAATAATAATAATAATAATAATAATAATAATAATAATAATAATAATAATAATAATAATAATAACAACAACAACAACAACAACAACAACATCATCATCATCATCATCATCATCATCATCATCATCATCATCATCATCATCACCTCAAACAGCTAGAAAAACAGTTTACCTTTTCCCAAACAACATACTGCCCTCTTTCCTGCTCCCCAACTTCACACACGAATGTTGCGTTGTCTCCTATCATGACGGATACATTTGATGGAGTAGTTCGTATATACACACTGAACACTACGAATAATAATAATAATAATAATAATAATAATAATAATAATAATAATAATAATAATAATAATAATAATAATAATAATAATCGGAAGATATGGATAGAAATACCATTAATTTAGTACCCATGGAGGGGGCGAGTGGAAGGAGGGGGCGAGTGGAAGGGGGGGGGCGAGTGGAGGGGGGGCGAGTGGTATAAAGTGCTGATAGTTACGGATAACTGCCATCTCACCTCTGTCTGGTTGGGTTAGAGCCTCGGGTTTGGCCAATGTGGGTTCGTTAAAAAGCTTGCCAGTAGCTTCTCATGAGTCGATGGTTCTTTCTGGGAATTTCCCGGGTTCTTCTTCCACCAATTTTACTAGCAGTCATGTATAGCCTATCTTGTGCTGCAAAATGGCATTAAACCCTACAACAACAACCCATCTCTGGGAAGACTACCCACAAAAGCCACTGTTAACAGGCTCTACCTGCCAAAGAAAGATAGGTCGTAGAGGCTTGGTAAATGTCCAAGAGCATATTGGGGGAAAGAAAAGAGATCCCAACAAACTAAATCGGGGAAAGTGTTAGAGAATTCCTAGTCTTTGTCCACGAAGAGGGCCATCTCAAAGCAATCGGCCAAACAAGGACTACCAACAAAGGTGCAACAAATAACAGTAAAATGGAAAAGAACGTTCTATGCAACAACAGTTCGTCTTCAACGCAGAACAACATCCTAGAGGCGCATCTATTTGGAGAGCATAATAAGGAAGCAGAAGGATTTGTCACATTAGAACAGGACCAGACACTCATGGGTAACAAGGTGAAGGCCAGTGTAGCCAATAATGACATCTCACTATTGTACATACGTTTTCTGTAAGTTAGGATTAGATAGTAAATCACCTGAACAATTAGTACAGATTGTTTGCCCGGGTGAGCAAAATATATTAAAATTTTTACTTTGGCAGCTGTCCAAGAAAATATTGGATTGAGAGAACTGCAAGAATGTACCATCCCAAACCAGAAAACGTGGCTTAGAATGGTGATTTTAACATCCAGAACAAAAACGAAATACTGCACCAACGATGGGACTTGTTAGTGGTAGACCCGACTTACATCATTGACATAACAGCATCAGAGAAGTCCCATGTGGTCAACAAATAAAAACAAAAATAAAGAAAAATAAACTGGCTAAATACTATAACCTGATTTGATAACCCAGAAAGATCTGGTAAACGCAGACAGATATGGTAGCAGCTAAGGTAGAAACACTAGGAATTATACCACACAAATTAAGGGATAGTCTGCATAAACACTAGGAATTATGCCACACAAATTAGGGGACAGTCTAAATAAACACTAAGAATTATACCAAACAAATTAGGGGATAGTCTACATAAACACTAGGAATTAAACCACACAAATTAGGGGACAGTCCACATAAACACTAGTAATTATACCACACAAATTAGGGGACAGTTTACATAAACACTAGGAATTATACCAAACAAATTAGGGGACAGTCTACATAAGCACTAGGAATTATACCACACAAATTAGGGGCAGTCTACATAAACACTAAGAATTATTCCACACAAATTAGGAGACAGTCTACATAAACACTAGGAATTATACCAAACAAATTAGGGGACAGTCTACATAAGCACTAGGAATTATAGCACACAAATTAGGGGCAGTCTACATAAACACTAAGAATTATGCCACACAAATTAGGGGCAGTCTACATAAACACTAGGAAAAATACCACACAATTTAGGGGACAGTCTACATAATCTATGACAGAATCCAGACAAAACTGAAAGGGATAAGGAAGTGTCAAGATCACAAGTAACAAAACACCAACGGCAATATAATCAAGAGGCTGTGAATAATAATAATAATAATAATAATAATAATAATAATAATAATAATAATAATAATAATAATAATAATAATAATAATAATAATAATAATAATAATAATAATAATAATAATAATAATAATAATAATAATGGTTCAAGCAGGGATGCAACAAACAAATAGACACAACAATAATGGTGATAGTGGAGGTTGTGAAAGATGAAGAAGAACACGTCAAAAAGAGACAGTCGGACAGACAGAAAAATGGAACTAGTAAGGTATACCTTGATAAATATTTAACATTAACCCGAAAACATTGGCAATTCTCATTTTGGTCAGATTGCAGTGTCCGAGCTCCTCTATAAATATTTTTTCTCTGATATGATTTCTGACAGAAAATCCATGCAACTCTTTCAACTGATCCTGATTACGTTAAGCTGTATTTGATACATACTCTCGAAAGTGGTCATCATACAATAGGCTTAATTGTGACACATGATAATATTTAATTATGGAGGCTTAATTAAATTTATTTGCAATGAACAATACTAAAGTAAATATGTCCTACGCTAAGCTATCCCAGATATTTATTTCAATTAGTTGTCTTATAGTGCTTGGGCGTTTGATCAGCTGATTTTACACAGCTACGACACACCCTATATGTAAATATGTCCTACGCTAAGCTATCCCAGATATTTATTTCAATTAGTTGTCTTATAGTGCTTGGGCGTTTGATCAGCTGATTTTACACAGCTACGACACACCCTATTTGTTTGACTAGAAAGATAAATAAACTATATATGGGATCAACCTTTCCAAACTATGTTTGGATCAAACGAGGGGAATGTGCAGCTTGAATGCCATTCGTCGCAGTGATTAGTCTTCGAACAACATCTGTCTAAAATGAGGTCAAGAAATGAGAGAGAGAGAGAGAGAGAGAGAGAGAGAGAGAGAGAGAGAGAGAGAGAGAGAGAGAGAGAGAGAGAGAGAGAGAGATATGGGTCAGATTTTAGTTTTAGTGACGCTCTCTCCACTCTTAACCTCACCCTTAAAAGACTACCAGACCCAAGACACTGAAAAAATGAAGTGAAACAAGTATATATATATATATATATATATATATATATATATATATATATATATATATATATATATATATATATATATATATATATATATATATAATTTTTCATATATTCAATCAAATGTAATTAGCTTTCTATTGAATAGTTTTGTAAATTTAAAATGAAATGATCAATATTATTTATTATTCGATACATCGCATAAAGTAGCATGCGTAACTCATCTATTCGCCCTTTGGTAAATAAAACTGTTTTTATTGAACAAGCATTAAAAATGTTAAACCGTTCTTAAAGATTCTCAGTGGTTGTCTATAACTTTAGGCAATTCGACATGAATTCATCTTTAAAGAAATTCAGAATAACTGTGGTCACAGTTGATAGTGAATAAGCATCTTTTGAGTAAATTTGAAAAGCACCCTATGGCTGCCTGCATTTCTTTCAAATTTGGTCCAAGTTTGATGCACAAAGCACTACGCACAACTCAAGATGGAAGAGGCACGACGCGCAGAGCAATACCATAAGATTAATTTTGCCTTATATCCGTTGGAGCTAAAAACAGCAGGAATAGCTGCACTAACGCGATCGCGCTGGATACAGAGGTGAGGGGTGTATAAATGTTATTTAAGAAAACCAAGCACACGATGTACAATCTATCTGTGCTGTTTGTTATAACTTTTTTTACCTTTCAAACATTACCTAAAATAACAACATAGTAAAATCACATAACCAACAAAGGTAATCCTCAAAAAATATTTTTTTCTGTTACAAAAGCAGATATATATCATCCATCATAGTATAAAAATAAAATTCAAAGATTAATTTGTTCAAATCATCAAACCGTTTAAAACTACCAGGCTAAAAACTGGGTTAATGACTACGACAAACAACAACTTTAAACTTCCAAAAAGTGGTGTTTGACTGGTCTTGAATGAGTTTAAAATCTGAATGTTTTATTCATTTAACTGTATATGCAATAAACCACGTGACGTTATTGATCGAGATCTGTCTGTGCGACAGTTTGATAGGGTTTCTACCTAAAATATTTTGCACACATAATTGAGTGCCAACTTACTAACTGAAGCTAGCCGCATATCAGCAAGCAAAAATAACTCCGCAAAAATAAAAATGTTATAAAAATTAAAATAATAGACAATAAAGTACTCACGATAATGGGGAAAGAACAAGAAAACGATACTGCTGAAATATGATGAAGTATTAAAAAGAATCTCGTGCATGCAATAATAATAATAATAATAATAATAATAATAATAATAATAATAATAATAATAATAATAATAATAATAATAATAATAATAATAATAATAATAATAATAATAATAATAATAATAATAATAATATAAAGCATGAAAAGGATCACACAATGTCGATCACGGAGAGTTGGGGGAAAAGATACGCCATGAAATGCGACTTCTTCCCTGTGAGTAAATGTTTTGTTTTCTTTTGCATAGGTCAATTAACTGAGATGGAAGGGGTATTTGGGTAATAATGAAGTCATTTGTCAAAGTTATTTATATTTAGAGACTTTACAAATAACAAATTCGGGGATATGCGCTGGATTATTATCTCATGACGTTTATCTGATTAGGAGGTGTGGGTGGCCTATGATGTTTCATACAAAACTGCCCAGAGTGTTTAAAAATAAAGTTTCAAGACAAGTGACCGAATTTATTTTACAAAATGTTGTAGACCATAGACCAAGGCTTCTTTCATAAATTTGTATTTACCATTAGTCCCAGTTTTGTTTTCTTCATAAATTATTGAAGTCCTATCCACTCTCAGATTTAATAAAAGTTTGAAGAATACTGGTCTAAGAGGGTTTAGGACCAGTATCTTAGGTCTATTCGTGGCATTTTGGAGACCAGAGGTTTTTATGAAAGGGTTACGGGAAGGGGGTATTTTTGTCCCCCAAATAAAAACAAATGGTGACGGATGGATCACATGTTAGTACATATCTAGATGTGTAAAATAATCCCATACACACCAGAAAATGCTTCCCCATTCTCAAGCTGGCTATTCAAACGGAAAGAATTAAATAAATATCAAATATCTCTAAACTGTACATGGAACGAAGGAATATACATTTGGCATATGAAGATGTGGACATTTAGGTTAAAAACAAAACATATACATCAAACATTCTTTCTTAAATTGCTATTATTTGAAAGAAACATTCCGATCCTATACAATTCCTGTCTTATCGACGAATCAGTGGTGACAAGATAAATCCCTATATGGATTTCAGTTTATTATTGTCGGTATTTACATTTCAAAGAATATGACGTCGAAAACATCTCGAGACTATTTCCGTGATTTATATAATTTTCTGTGGGGTTCAAGAATTCAGCATAATATTAAACTCTTCTCGTCTTCACAAGTTATTTTAGCATTTAACTACGAAAATTGTTTCATTTTGCCCTTTACACTTTCCTGAAAAAAGTAAAACCCAAGAAACGCGATGTCAACAGTAATTTTGCTAGTCGTGGTCGAAGTGACTGTGAAATAAAGAGATGAATAAATAATAAGTTTCAATATATTTGTTGTATCTTTTCTGAATCTTAAATATATTAAATAAATCAGTGTAACATTATTTCAGTACTGATGGAAGCAAACAGAATGACAAGACAAACACAAATAATACCAATCAATAATACACAAAAATAAATATAATAAAATATAATAAATAATATAATAAAACGTTATTTTAACAATACATGAGATACGCAGCAAGGCTTTTATTTAGATAAACAGGATAACCAGTAAGCAGTAAGGAAAATATTTTAAAAATTATTAAAAGCAAGACAGGTAAAAAAAATAAGAGATACAGGTTTATAGATGAAAGATTCATAGATAGACTATGTATGTTTCTTTGCAGACCGACAAACATTCGATACAAGTAGTACAAAAAATATATTTTTAACAAAATAATGGTTATCTGCATAAAAAGTCCTTATCATGTTTCATAAAAAAAAAATAAATAAGTATGCATCATTGTATCGATCGCAGATATTAAATAGCTTTAAGTCTAGTGTGGCAATAATAAGCGAGGTTTGTTTGTTCTCCAAGTTTGCATAACAATTGTACAGATTACACTACAATAATGAAACTTTGAACACATATAATGTCAGTCCGTTTACAATCTAGATCTGCTTCCAAACTCTCTCTCTCTCTCTCTCTCTCTCTCTCTCTCTCTCTCTCTCTCTCTCTCTCTCTCTCTCTCTCTCTCTCTCTCTCTCTCTCTCTCTCTCTCTCTCTCTCTCTCTCTCTCTCTCTGATTGTGCAAACCTTGTATCCTAGATAAACAGCAAAGAGACATCAGTTCTCCATTTGTATTAACATGCAAGGTTAACATTTATTCCTCTCCATTTTGATTCTGGTTTTACATGTATCCATCAACATTTCGTACAGTATATAAGTAGATATGTCGTCATAAGACGTATTGTAATATTTAGAGGCAAAATCAACTTCAATATTTGTGTACGTGTCTGTCTGAGAGAGAGAGAGAGAGAGAGAGAGAGAGAGAGAGAGAGAGAGAGAGAGAGAGATAAAACTATAAGATATGTTAAACGCATATTCCATAACGTTTCATGATATTGATCAGTTCGTCCATTTTATTTGTAATGTGATTATTACGAGTGGACTCGAGACAATACATTTATTTTTTAGTTATTTATTTTAGCATATAAGCTTTTTTCGTTATCATTGTGTGTTTAGACTAATCAGAGCTAGTGATTACACATATGTATCATTTACTGAAGATCATCACCTCCATATAAAATATACATGCAAAATAAAATTTACATGCAAAATAAAATGTATATGCACAATAAAATATACAACATGTATACTTCTGATCGACATCCAAGGAATTCTACTTTCAATGACAATGATAATTTCTCTACGCGGACGATTTTCCACAAGGTACAATACCAGCATTTTCGCTTATTTTCTTTAATATTTAATGTTTACATAATAACGAAAATGTAGCAATTAATATGCACATTAAAAATGAATTTCAAATAAATTAAAAGAATGAATAGATCGGATGAATAATGAAACAAGCTAGTTGATAAATGCACTTCACCTGACTTTCTCACTATCAGTAGAGACAAATATTTGAAGGAAACACTTTCGGCTTCACGAACGTTAGACAATAAACTCTTAAAACACGCTACTATGTTCCAAGTAATTTATAGTAGAAATCCCATTTTCCACTTACTTACGAAATTATTACAGTACCCAACTTTATAGATACTGAGCTTTTCTGCATATTGTGGCAAGAATCGTATGCGTCGGATTACAATTTGTACCGAATCAAAAGGAAAAAATGGTTTTCTTCAGTACTTTTTTTAGGCAAAATTCGACATTTAATAAACAAAACACGACATATTTACCAAACAAATAAGTCAGTATTGTTACACGTCTAGGCTCGAACAAAAGTAACAAAGAAAAGAGTGAAGCCAACAAGCTTTCGTAAAATTTAAACAAATAATTTATTTTCCTAGAAAACAATGTAAAAATATGAAGAAAAAAAAGATTTACGGTTTGTGAATCTCATCCAAAATTAATCATAAAATTAAAAATATAAATCGAAGAAATTAATAAAATAAGTCATATCACTAAAATGTTCTAAATGAATCAAAGTTCGAATCCGATGAAGTTTCAAGATAAAAGGCGATGACGTCTTGACGTTTTGTGCTGTCGCGTCAACAGTTCCTTGTTGAATCACTAACGTTAATATTCCGACTTTGGAATTCCGAATAATTTCCAACAAATGTCTTTGTCCAAGAATTCTGATGAACACTAGATATTTCCATGAAATTTTAATTATTTTAAATGAAAAATTCAATTCAAACTGGCCACATAGCAAAAATAACTTTGAGCTCTGAATGTATGAATTACGGCTGAATTAAATCACTTTAAAACGTTAGTTTTAAACGCAATTTAAGATCAAGTGATAAGGTCACGTGGTCACTGAGTTTGAACGTAACACCACAAGTCGACTGATACATGCGTCATGGACGAATTTGATTCTACTTAACGAATCTATAGGATTGAATAAGAATTAAAATTAATATTTACATTACATAGAACTGATACGCAAGCCAAAATTGACCTTGATTACAACCAATGATTATCACTCTAGGAAAGAAATAAAAAGTTGTTTTTAAGTTCTGAATGTCAGCTAAAAATACAACTTAGCAATACTAGTTATTTACCAGGTCAAAACAGAACTGAACTGAATTTTCCGAGAAAAAAAAATGTCAAATCCAGTGATATAATGAAATAAAAATAAAATAAAAAATTTAAAGCTAACACACAAGTAATTAAATTATGTAAACGTAAAATATTTGCCAAACAAAATGCGACACATTTACCAAACAAAATCTCAATATTTACTAAACTAAATGCAAAACATTTACGAAACAAAAACTGAGTATTTGCCAAAAATGCGACACATTTGCCAAATAAAAACTCGACATTCCTCCACCCCCCCAAAAAAACATTCCTGTAAGAATTAAAAGGTTCCCACTGACTTCTTTTCACCTTTATCGATCAAGAAATAAATAATTGCAAAATTTGTAAAAAAAAAAAAAAAAAAAAAATTTTGCAATCAATTAATTATTGCCAAAGGCGGTTTATCTGAGGAAAATAGCGGACGAAAGCAATGCCTTGATAGGTCCCTAATATAAGTTCGTTGATTGGTTAATGGATAAGCATGATTGACAAGCGGTGATAGGTCAATTGAATTTATGCAAAATGATAGATCGCTCCACCTACCAAATCACGTGGCATGATGCACTGCTAACCTCCGACAAACAAGCAGTATTTGGCAAAGAAATATGTTTCAGTTTCAGTGATATTTTTTTATTGAAAATTAACCAATAAAAGTTTATCTTCCAAAGGCAGTCAATTGACTTTATGGCCAATGATAGATCGCTCCGCCTACCGAATCACGTGACATGACATAAATGTTAAACTCTGATAAATAAGCAACATTGGGCAAGGAAATATGTTTCAGTTTGGGCGATATATTTGTTAAAAATGATTTGTATTATTCAAAAAAATGTCAAAGTTTAAAGTTGCATAAATTGTACTGCAGTAGACAGTATTTATATTTGTAGTTAAGTTCGTATAGTAATAATCTTAGGAGTTTTGTCAGAAAATAATAAAATTATATTTTAAAGCTGCTCGAGAACTTATTCATGTACAAGGAAATTCGCTCCAGAACATGTTAATGTATTTAGTATATAAGCTTATCCTTATTAATTTTTTTCTGACTCATGTTCAAGCTTCGTTTTAGCCTAATTGATTGAGAAATCAACAAATATTTGCACAAATTTTAATTACTTATCATAATCAATTCATTATTGTCACAAGCACTTGTCGGAGGAAAATGGCTGACGAGAGCAATACATGGAGGTGTATCTAATTTATGCATGCTGGTTGGTCAATTGATCAGCATGATTGACAAGTGGCGATAGGTCAATTATCATTCGATAAAATGGGTAATTTTCATTTACGTGTAAGAAATTGATATGTTCTTTTGTTCATGGCGTCTCTTTGGTTAAATATGCACTTAAGAAACGAGAACATCTCGGCATAGGCAGGCATAGGTAGCAGATTGTCGTCCGTTGCTTACGACATGCTGTAATTATTGGCAACATAATGCTGTTTTCCCCTCAGTTATGTCTAATACCAAGCGGTATAAAAGGTCTTCTAAAGGTTAATATTGGATGTGACAGATGGCTGTCAGCATGGAGTATGGGACTTAATCGGCCTCAAAGACTGCAACTTTAAATTCTTCATTAATAAATGAGACTTTCCTTTTGTAACATGCACACCTTTGTCATGAAATAGGAAGGAGAACAATGGCTGGTCTATCTACTATAGACAATGACATAAAAAGTAAGAATAGGTATGTATGTATGTATGTATGTATGTATGTATGTATGTATGTATGTATGTATGTATGTATGTATGTATGTATGTATGTATGTATGTATGTATGTATGTATGTATGTATGCATGCATGCATGCATGCATGCTATGTATGTATGTATGTATGTATGTATGTATGTATGTATGTATGTATGTATGTATGTATGTATGTATGTATGTATGCATGCATGTGCGAGAGTCATATAATCCTTGTGACACAATTTGACAAGACCGTTTGCAGATAAATGGGTGCACATGTGTATACAACGATTTTACAATCAATTTTAACTTTCTATTAATTGTATTAATAAACAGTTTAATGTGTTGCTTCTGCTTATAAATGGCTTTTCTGAATGACTTTTATGCCACCGTTTTTCCAAACACAGTTTTTCTTATGATTTTAAACTAATGTTGCTGACAAATTTCGTTTAAAACCAGTTCCAATAAATTTTCAAAAATATATCATGGTTACGAAGCACAATTTAAAACGTTAAATGATTCAAATGATACTTTAGCTAAACTACATTTTTTTTTTAAAAATTATAAAAAAAGAAAAAGAATAGCTAAGTGCCCGCTCATTATAATTTCATATTAAATTTCTAATGCAGTTGTAAGTAAACTATGCATAATCTTGTTAGTTTTTCCTCATTCTTTCTGAATATACACTTTTACACATTCTTGACATCATACACGTTCTGACTCTGGTGGTTTACAGAAACAAGATGAAGGATCATTGGTCAAACGTTCAGTTTAGAAACAACAGGTATTTTCCCCACCTACTTCTAATAATATTCCTGTTTGAAAGATAACGATACAATCTTTTTTTTTTTTTTTGGTAAATCAATGCGAACAAGATACTTGCTGTTTCCACAGGAAACGAGTGTTCTGAATTTACTTTTACGTAATAATAATAATAATAATAAATGCAGTATTTTGTCTTAGTCTATATTCAATTGTTAAACCAGTTTTTCTAGTCGGCACATATCTTCACCGATTTACATTACTGAAATTCTGTTATCAAGATATCTTAATTCTATTAATAATATTTTCAACGACTTTAGTCTAGACTTCAGTCTATGCAGGGATTTTGTTTGTAACCCCCTTGCTTCAACAACAGTATCGGTGGAAAGATTATAAGGAACGCATTGTTTCACCAAAAACGTTTAAGATCTTAGAAAGCACACAAAGTTCAATGCCTACAGATAGTTTATTGATTTTTTTACATTGTAACAGGGATTTGGACTACGTGTGTTCGTTCCAGTATCGAGCGGGGCGACGAAAAAATGTTGAAATAAGCCGATGATGAGCCAGAGTATCGCAATGTTGTATATCAGTTTGGAGGCTCGAAACGCCAGTGCATTATCAAAAAAGACTCACAAGATGCTATCGAAAACATATCCATTTTGCAGGACAGAAGTGAGGAAATTGTGGGTGAAAAACTCCAAACATTGCTCAAAAGGATTCAAATCATGGAAAAAGAAATTAACTGAAAGCTTGAAAAACTGGAAGCTTTAGAGAGTAGAATCGAGGAAAAGTTTGATAAAATCGATTAGAAAATGGCTACAGACATCAGTGGCTTACGCTCTTGTACCCATTAATTAAATATCTATTTTATGGGTTACTTGTAAACTCAAAATTATACATCAGTCTTGCTTATTAGAAACTCTTCCACTTAATGAGCTAAAATGACATGAATGTAGGTAATATGACTACATAATGAGATACAATATTGGAACGTTTTTGTTTCAGTTAAGATAACGCAGTCTTTTTTCCTTTTTAACTGAAATACACATGAAGCATAAAGTCAACACATGATCAAACAAAACATCAGACAATGACTACCGTTTTAGATGGGTGCCAAAGTAACAAATGTTTAATTCTCTTTTGTGTGTGATCACCTTACCAAGTTTTTCCAGGCTTAATACTTGTAAAACAATAATCTCATTGAAAATGTTTTAATAAGCAAGCGATATTTGTTTCACAACGTCTTAGACCAGTCATGTTTATGACATGATCTTTGTCTTCGTTTCAGTATATACATTACAAATATAATTCGAAGAGTGTATATACTAATTATTCTGTATACTAAAAAAATTACTAAATGATACACGACCCTACATTCAATATTTTATATGCAAATATGGTTCACGTCTCTACTGCACATTTTGACTTTTTTAAGGTATGTGTTGTTTATTTTTTCTTCAGACAACCGTACTTGTTCCATAGGTTACGAGTACTACCAACCGGACAAATTTTGTTACAAGATTCACAAAGTATGCAAATCATGGTATAACGCAAGGGATGTCTGTCAACAAGAAGGCGGGGATCTGATCATCCTCAAAAGCAGCAATTTTGAATTCTTTAATGACATAGCTCGATCAAACACTGGTACTCTTCAAATTTATCCGACAGAAAGTTTTCGAATTAACCGCTCCGATGGCCTAGTGGATGGAGCGCCCGCCTTGGATGTGGGAGGTCGCGGGTTCGAACTCCAGTAGAATCATACCAAAGATTTTAAAAATGAAACTAACAGCTACCTCGTTTGGCGCTCAGCTGCGGCATGATGCCCCAGTGCTTGATTTCATTATAAACTGTCATACTGCAGTCATCATAACGACATGATTGAACGATTGTTAAAGCTACGTTAAAATTCTAAATCACACACACATAACACATCGGTACAGTTAATGTTGGAAATTTTTCTTTATGTAACGCAAATAATTTCTTTTGCAGTTCATCACGGACTATTTTTCTACTCGCAACTATCAAAAAATAGGGAAACAAAATCGTATCTATTCATCCGCGTGTTTGTTCACATTTACAAAGATTTCATATTCTTTTGATTCTACTTGTTTGCAATACTAACTAGAATATTACATTTTCCTTGCTATTTGGCTTACTGAAAAAAAGACTTCCATATTGGTAATAACTAAAATCAACACGAAAATTTATTATAATGCTAAAACAGGGACAAAATAATCATTACGCAGGTTGTAAGGCAGTAATGTGCCAGTATTCGAGCAATAACACAAGACACCGTGGATAGAATTAATAGCAGTCGTGGTCACACACGCGGAAATGTGATGCTGACCTTTCTTGAGTGTAATCGACGTCGGGGAGATAGTTTATTAGTGTTCTTGAAGGTAACTGAGTATCCGCAGAAATTATTTGTAATTGTTCGCGTACAAATTCACGCTGAGGAGCAGTTGAATCTAATCTGTAGATTGCAGATCTACCCGTGGACCTTACTACGCTGGAAATTTTGTGTGTGGTCAAACTCCAAATAGGATCAATTGCTCTTTTTCTGCCTCCTTCAAGTTTGCCAGGTTTATATAAATATCTAACTATAACATTACCAAGTACTGGTTGAGAAAAAGATTCACGTTTTATCGGTATATATTTTTTGAGATCGCATTAGATGGTTTCATAGAATTTGCACAAGTAATTTCTTTATTCAGCGCAGCTATCACACTCGATAACCTCGCAACCCATTAACGATATCTTGTATCTGTGGATATTTCCTTTGCATAGTGATACCCGAATAACCGCACAGCAAGAGTTCAATTAAAACGTTTAGCAATTGCCTGATCTGTGTGTCCTCGTCTAATTTTAACGTTGTGCATGTTCATCAACGATGATACTGCACCAATAAATTCTTTGCCAGTATCAACCTGTAGTAGTTTTGTCCATTGTAAGGGTCCTAGCTGAAAAGTTTGTTAAAACACAGAAACAACTTCAGTTGCTATCTTTGTTGATAGCGGCTCTGCTTCTTTATATCTACTCTCAACGTCAGCAACAGTTAACGCGTATCTGTATGTATATTGACGTCTGCCGATTTTAATGGTATCGTGTGGTAAAAAACAGTATATCCACTTGATGAACTTCTTTAGGAATGCTGACATCAAAATGTTAAATATTTTTAGGTGAACTTAAATAGATTTGCCATATTGCCTGTTATCCTAACAACGCTTCAGCAACATCACGTGAAACTTTCGCTGCAGCGGCAAGTTTGCTAATCGCTTCTTTACCTCTCCAATAGCCTTTCGGGGAATAATAAACATATTTCATTATAATAATCAGTTGATTAATTATCAGCCCTAACATTATTTTACCTTTCATAGCAGATTTTACTAGGAAGATAGCGAGTTTTTCTCTGAGAGATTTATTAGGTATAAAATTTAACGCATGAATCAATTTTACATCTGCGAGATGCCGCTGTTGAAAATCTGGACATTTATACGCCTCATCATGAATGTGACACGCTTGATCAATCTTATTTACTGGAATCTCTCCAGGTTTTGGTTGATTTTGGTTATCGAGTCTGATATCGAGGCGAATTCCAGGACCACATTAATTATATATCGGAAGATGTTTTCACCAGGACATTTTGCCCAAGGAGCTCCTGGCAATCTCCTTAACAAAGCAGCTATATCACCACCACGCACTATTTGCGACGCGTAAATTAATTTATATTTGCTTGTACCACATTTTACACACTTGCCTGTAAGCGCGCATCTCTTATTTTTTGAAGTTATCGTTGTAAATCCAACGGTGGGGGTTTTTGCTCTACATAAACTCATATCATTATTTTATGGATATAACTGACTTTTCAGCGACACGAAAACAAGAGCCAGTAAAGCACCATCCATCGTTACCAAATTCCACCAGAATGATTATAAAAGGTCCGTCTGGAAGTGGGAAGACGCAATTACTGCTTAATCTGATAATGAGAATACTGAAGTGGGATACATTGTATTTAGTAATGCCATCTGTATATGATCAACGATGTTACGAAATACTTAAAGATTGGAATGAAAATGTAAGAGTTAAATGAAGACAGCGAAGTCATCGACTTTATTACTGATATGGATAAAGCGCCATATGTAGATGATCTGGATGATCTATTAATAACCTAGTGGTATATGATGATTTCATGCTGGACAAACAATCCAATCCAGCAAGGATATTTTCCAGAGGCAGGCATAAATACAGACGTGATTTATGTTACACAGCGTTATACACAAATTCCAAAAGTGACCAGGGATAGCTGTAACATTTTAGTTGTGTTCAACGGAGTTGCTAATCATATGCTGCAAAATATTTATTATTCCTGGTGTTCTGGGGACATGGATATGATTAAGGTCAAACACTTTTTTCAAAAGCACAAGCTACTCCGTTTGGTTTTATAACAATAAACTTGCATGAGCCTAGATCAAGGTATCGTAATGGACTTGATACAATTTTTGGATAAAAACCATAGCAGCAGAGAGGCTGAACAACCAACGCTTAGTGACCAGACAAGTAAATGAAATCGCATAACAATTTGAAACAAAAGCTAATCCAATTAGAGAAATCTCGGTCGTTTAGATAATTTGGTTTAATGTTATTTGACCTCGAGATTTCAGCCTCGTAGGAACATTTATTTTTTATAAATAAGGTCTCTAAACATTGTAGGGTTCAGCCTCTATGCTGATATATACATACATACACACACACGGACATATATATATATATATATATATATATATATATATATATATATATATATATATATATATATATATATATATATATATATATATTATCTCTCCCACATTAAGGAGCTGGTTCCTTATTATGCGATATATGCGATATCCGGTTTTAAAAAGTAAACATGTTTATAGAAGATACTTGGAGATTGATACTTGGTTTTCTTTTACAAAATTTGTCTTATATCCAGTCTTACTGTTATCTGAACTGTCAGTATGAAGGAAGTCTGTGGTATAAAGAAAGGATGTTTTTGTTTTGGTGCCAATCATGTCTGTTTTCAGGACGGTTGTAGTCCTTGTACCATAATACTCCAGCAACATGGGCACAACATTTGCCCCTACTTTACATGTACAGTATCAACCTATTATGAGTTCTGTGTCCTTTCCATGAAGTGAATATTCAATTCAGGACTTATGGGAAACATTGTTGGAATGCCTGGATTGTATTTAAATTTTAACAAATTGAAATCTTCTCCATGTCAAATGATTTCGCACCCCCTACTCTCTTATACACGCTTCCGGGTTCAAAATGGGGTTTGATTTGATAAACACCATATGTAATGTTTTGTAATTATTCCACTGACAACTTGGGGAATCGTCAAACTGACCATCGGATGCAACTATGTGTAGATAGATTGCTGAACCCTCATCTTAAAGGATCGAGCACGTAATTCTTCTCTGCTGCCTTGAGCAACATTTATTGTCCACAGACTCCAATACAGCGACTGATTCTTACCAATGGCTTGTGATATTTGTTCAGGATGCTGCATGTAATCATCAATTAAAGGGATGTAGGATGTAGGTATTAGGATTAACCTAATCCATCATCTGACAGTGAACATTACGATCATTCACTCTCCACATTGAATCGAACTTTTGTGACTAGCCTGGTGATACTCGCTTCCTCGATCATACCTGTTTAGACCCTTTTTGTACGTAGGCTAGCATTTCCACACGGAAGCCTTGTTTTTCTAAGAAATTTAGTGCATCTCAGAAACCTCTGTTCACAATAAAAGTATCATTCTCTTTCAGCCACTGATTTCTATTTTGTAAATTATTCATGAACAGCTGTTTTGTGATTGCTGCATCACTTTTCTTGCCATCAGCAAAACAATGTCCAAGGACACTCAGTATTCAACCATATGTAACAACAAATACAATGGGTTTTACATATAGTCCAAGGACAGTCAGTACATAACTATGTACTGACTGTCCTTGGAGTATATGTATAAAGGAAGTATTTGATGGAGTCCAAGAGTTTGAGGTATGGTGTTAACCTAGTACTGTGTATGATTCTTGTCACTTGTGACTTTTTAATTACAAATAGAATAAATGCCAATTTGTCAGAGGCCAGTTTTAAGTATCAATAACAATACTACTAGACATGTGCGATCTGATCTCAGGGATGTGTTTCTGATGTATGTCAAGTATTTACATAGATTTGAAAATTGTTCTTTCATCAGACTTGTGAATTGAATATAATCTTTATCAGAAAGTAAAGATGGAATATCAAAGTTTATGTTTTTATGAGTGTCCTGACATGTTTGTGCATTTTCTCCCTCAAACAATGAGAGAAGCAATAATTTTCAAGATGATTTGGAGCTTTTTGAAGAATACTTAAAACATCATTTTTTATAAAAGCACATGTGCTAGCCTTAGTTAGCACTGTTAATAGGCAACACTTGGAACTATACATAGCAGTAACTACATTTTGAATGTTGTTTATATCACCAAATTGAAAATGGTCATTTTCAAACACCAGTTTTAAACTATACTTTTTTCTGGGTAATCTTGGTCTATTTTTGTTCTTACTAAGAAAGCATTTGCAAGCTTTAATACCATACCTGTGGAAAACTTGTGTAGAAAAAGGTATAATGAGGAGAGATGTTCAATAGTACGTGAACTGATTGCTGTTTACTAATGAAATGTGATGTGTCTCTGATATATAACAAAAGAAATTGCAATAAATGTTGTAATAATTGTAAATGTGAAAATTTGAAATAATTTTTGACTCCAAGTTGCATACAGAAACTGCAGATCTACACGGTACAATAATGTAGTGTTTTATCACAATTTAAGAAAGACTGAAAGAAAAAAACTCAATAATTATATGGACAATGTTAAATTTCTTTCTGTGGCAATTAGAAATTTTGTGATTGCAATTACTTGGTTTTGCAAACACCTTAAAAATATTACAACCTTACATTCATTAGTGTGAACAAGATTTTCCACACAGCTTCCATGCTGGTCATGTTAAATGTCAGATCTACACCATTTCCATTCAAGACATCAATCATAAAAACATGCCACTTTCCATTCAAATGAGGTAACAATAAATGATTTTCAAGAAGGCCAACACAATGGCTATATTGGATGTACAAGTGGCATCTTTTTAACTCTGGACCAACTAGACCATGAAATGAATATGTAAAGTGCCATGGCAATCCCTGAAGTAGTTTATTCAAGTAGTAATTAAAATTGTGGACAATAGGTGAACTGATGAATGCTTAATCCAAATTAAGACAACAAATACTTTCAACAAGTCTTTATTTTCTTTTTACTTATAAAGTATCTGTTAATCATGAGATGAACATTTGATTAGACAGTAATTAATACATATGTTAAGTGGAATAATATTTACAACCCTACCAATCAAGTACAACAATTACTAAGATTTATTAAAAAAAACCCACATACAACAAAATTGTTTGTAATGTATTAGGCATTTAAGTGCTAAAAATTACAAGGAATGTTTGGTCATCTGGAATGCTATTAGTACATATTCTTATTTGGCCTAAATAAATTCAACTGCTGAAAATTTATGGAATATACAGCCATGGTAGATTAATATACTAAATTGGACTATCAAATTTTATTGGTATTTGAACTGCTGTAAATCACATAATGTTAGCAAGCATAATATTTTAATGAAATTTTGCAAAGATACAAGATTTTTGCAAAGAAAAAAATGTTCCTGGAAGGAAATACCACTCAACGGGCAAAACAACAATCTAAGATAAGACCAATTTTACTTTTTAACTGTTGATTGTTGAAACCATCTCTAATATTCTGGAACAATAACAAACATTTTTAAGTTTGGCCATTCTGCATGTGAGATCTACACCCGTTTCATTTAGGATCTAACAGACATCATAGTCTTCTGGGGAAAACCCTTTGTAAATATATGCCAATCATGAATGGCATGTTGAACATAGGATCGGTATGATTTTCATTATCTAGGTATCATAAAAAGTTCTTTGATGAAATTTACTATATCGATATGAAAAAAATTTAGGAGGACCAGTAACAGCTAAATTGTCAAGACTGTCAGATTATCATCATTGTCATTTTAAAGCCAACCAGATACCCTAAGAAGTCTTCTGGTGAAAAACAGGCACACTGATAACAAGATTTTCAAGATGGCTGCCATATTGGTTGTCTGATTAGCACCATTTTCAACTAGACATAAGAAGTCTTTTGGTGAAAACTCCATGTCTATATGACCATTCATCTATGTTGAGTAGCAATAAGATGTTTGGAATAGCTATGGTGGTGGTAATATTGGACATCAATTCAGCAAAGTTTTATTTAGGAACAACCAGATGTCAAAAGTCTTCTGCTGAAAACCCCATGTTGATGTAACTTTCTGTTCAGACTATGTAGTGAAAACAAAATTTTTAAAGTGACTGAAGGCCATAATGGATGTCAGGTTGGTAAGATTTTCCATTTCAAACCAATTAGACATCATAACAAGTCTTTTAGTGAAAACTCCATATTTAAATGACCATCTAATCTGGAGCAATAGAGTCCCTGGATGTTTAAGTGGCATAATTTTCATTTACAACTAAGCAGACATTGGGATGAATGTGTACAGAAAGCATCATGGGAATCCACAAAGCAGTTTTGGAGAAGTGGTGATAACAAACTTGGACTGACTGGTGACAGATACCTGACAAAAGGCCACTCATAAGCTCTCTTTGTCTATGATTTGCGGAGCTGTAAAAAATGTCTGTAAAGAGTAGAAAATTATCTCTCAAATATTATTTACATTGCTTACCAAGACCTTAATTATGCCAAAATTGTAGGATTTACAACACTGAAATCTTTGTCTTTAATTAATAAACATATATGAAGGTCATTTCTCCTTAAGCAAAGTAACAGTCATACATATTTTGATCCCTGAGCCAAGGGTTCTTAGAAAATGTTTCCTTGTAGCCACGTAGGTCCAGGTCAACCAAGAGTTGTTGCTGTTGATCTTGAAACTCAATTTTTTTTAATATGGAATGAATATTTTTTTTCCTCCAGTTTTTGGTTTTGATTATTTAACATCACGTTTTAGAGGTGAATATTTTACACCAAGCAACTAAAAGTGCTTACAATTTATACTTAAAAAAACCATGGAACTGTAAATGTGGATGCGACTATGCACAGAGCATTCATATGCTTTTCACACATGTATAAGTGAATTATCTTTTGTGTTATAAAAGAAATAATCAGCAGAAACATGTTTTATACAGCAGCAGTCTTGAAAATTATTTAAACATTATGCCATTTGTTTACTAAATAGTGTTCTAATGCAAGAGAAAAGCAACAAAACTATATAAAATGTATATAAATATTAATGGTACAGAGAATCACTGCCACAATTAGTTACATTTGACATGTATATACAAATAGCAATAAAAGCTATGACAACAAATTAATCTCTGTTACACAAGTTGTCTAAAACTTTATCGGCCTATGGTAGACATGAAAACGTACATATTTACATAAAATAAAAAGTTGATATGTTCTGATACTGTTACTATTTTCTAGTTGTCATAGGCACCAATAATAATGTGAGAGCAACAGAGACAGAAGGGGAAAAGAAACAGTGGATGATACATATATGCAAATGATTTATGTTAAATAATTTGCAATTAACAAAGATCAAGATACTATTGGGCTAGTTTGAGTAAACTAGTTAACATGGCACTTGGGTGTTCCTACCTGTAAAGTATGTTATGTACCAAATGGCATTATGGTGAGCATGATTGGAAACTTATGCATCACATACCACAGTGTAGCATTGAGAGAAAGACAGAAAATTTGGGGTAGGTGAGAATGGAGTTATAGTGGCAAGAATCAGAACATCAAACACAAACAAAATGTCAAACATAAAAGTAAATATTTTACTACCTGCCAATTTATGTCACGCTTCAAATAGACCTATGCTTGAAGAAAATTAATGGGTATGAACATTAACTTATAATGTGTAATCTACAGGCTTTGAAACTTGATTTATCTCTTTGTCAGCTTCAATGATGTTTTGAACAGTTTCAAGGGATTGCAAAGATAAAATTATTGGAGGCATGATACAATTATTACATCTGAATCTGTGTACTGAAGCATGTTTGTAGCATCATCAAGTTTTTAGAAGCCATTATGGTAGAGTTCAACTGCAATGTCTTGGACATTGACAGCAATGAACTTTTTAAAAATGATACATTATGAACATGTATTATTATATCATACTTGAAGTGTTGTGTCTTTCTCAACCACTTTGCATGCATGCATGCACGTATGTATATATGTCTTTACTAATGGTGAAAACAAATGTATGTATGTATGTATGTATGTATGTATGTATGTATGTATGTATGTATGTATGTATGTATGTATGTATGTATGTATGTATGTATGTATGTATGTATGTATGTATGTATGTATGTATGTATGTATGTATGTATGTATGTATGTATGTATGTATGTATGTATGTATGTATGTATGTATGTATGTATGTATGTATGTATGTATGTATGTACATACATACATATCAGTTTATGTCACTTCAGCATAACAGTGGTTATACAGTGCCAACTGGAGGTAAAGTTTGAAAATATAAGCACCAATCACACATTTTAAAATTATTACATCTGACATGAAGTGTGTAGTTATGACAGTTGCTGTGAGAACAATAACCCACAGATGTACTACCTTTTACACAAAACTATAAAAGACTTAACATCATTTCAGGAAAAAGTACCATTATATACAAAACAGAAAGATACTCAATTAAAAACAATAAACTATCAACATTTACTTGTAACATTCTTAGTTCTATATATATATATATATATATATATATATATATATATATATATATATATATATATATATATATATATATATATATAAAACACTGGCATATTATCCTTGCAAAGTTTCAATTCATGAACACTATTCCTTGGTACTCACTGATCAGAAAAATGGATGACTATTGGTATTAATATTGCACTAAACCAAGTTAAATGGTAAGGGCCTTTTGTGGAAATTTTCATTTCGGTAACATCAAATTAGGAGAACGTCTTAACTTTGAGAATTTACAGATGTTAATGCTGGGTGTACTATTGCAAAATTGAGTTTTACATTTGCAGTGCTGTGAGATCCATTACAATGGACATTTGAGACTGTAACACAATTCATTTTCTCAAATAAAAAATTAATGTTGTCATTCTGCAATATTCCAAAATGACTCATGATATCACAATGGACCAACATGCACTAAATCGGCCACAAATTTTGATGCTTAACAATTCAACCAATATAACACATTTGCATGCATGTTAAAATGAAAACTACTGAAGCTTTTATGAAAATTTGCCAATTTTATAAGTTTTCTTTTCTCTGATGATCAGTTTGGAGCTGTTTAATTTTACAGATGGTAAACATGTGAAACTATCCTTCCATTATTTATTGGCATTAACATATGTGTGTATATATATATATATATATATATATATATATATATATATATATATATATATATATATATATATATATATATATATATATATCTATATAAGAATGAAGCAAAATGGCAACATGAGTTTGATTCAATCATTAAGAACACTATATACTGCAATGATAAAAGGCAGTTTGTACTAGTGCTTTGTTTTAGGACTTTCAATATTCTGCTTTGTTTGGGACATTCAACATCATGCTTTAAGTGTAAGTTTTTCAGATTTGTACAATGTATGCTCCAATGATTGAAAGTTTAATACCATTAAAAATGAGAATATATAATTTCCATTAAATTTGTCAAAAGTACGAAAATTATGATTAATTGATAGTATACAAAAGATGGATAAAATATTGATCTGACCTCAGTTTCACAAAACATCTCAGAATTTCTTCCTAAAATTGAGATTTCTGAATATTATTTTATTGCTTAGCTGAAAAATCTTTTTTTTTTATAGAACATTCAGCATCTATTAAAATTCAGTCATAAAATCTTTAATTTTTCTTATAGGAATCACGTCGTCTTGTCTTTAATGGAAGTCTGATGTTTTCCAAATATCTCCACTCTTTCTTCATGATTAAAAACATCTGTGTGTGTTAAAATTTTCAAATTAAAAGGTGATCAACCATCCTTTATCCAACTCTGACACAAATTCTGATGTCACATGATATAAAAGACAAGGTAACATCTAAATATTGTCAGATAAGAAGAATAATGTAAAAAATATAAATTTCAATATTGTCTGACAAGAAAGTTAATGTAAGATCTAAAGTTAAGGAGAAATGTTGAGAATCTGAATGATACTAAGGCCATCTCTTTTCTTCTCAAAGCACCTGTTCAAATATATTCATTAATGTCTGGGTTCTTTCTCCCCCTAATATACTGATTGCTGTGTACAACCTATCATATGCTGAAAAATGGTGTAAAACCAACACCACCAACATTCCATAATATATTTTTCAAATCGGTGAAACCATTGCTATATACTTTTTATTTACATAGCATGGTGAAATACTTCCTTAACCAATGACTTTGCAACGGACAACCAAAACTTCCAACTGTCAGAGATAAAAGTCATGCTATATGGAATTATCTTAATACTTTCAAACAGAATGAACCTTGATCAACTGGCTTATATACTATACACAAGTTCTTTCAATATTGTTCCAGTATCTTAGAGTTTAATGTACATACTATCAAACAGATAGAAATGAATAATGGTTATAGAATAAAGGATACTGATGCTCTATATAGCAGCACAACGTGGACCTTTCTTCTTATCTGCTATAAAATAGTCTTGATAAAATAAAACTTGTGGATACAAGTGTTCTATTTATTTAAGTCAAAACATAAAAATTTTCTGTTTATGTTCTACAAATGTACAATATTTACACTTTCTAATACTGAATTATGCATAAAAATTCAGTTCTGTATCATGTCTTGACATCTACACAGTAGAAAAAAGATGTTCTACACCTAAGGAATGAACATAGACAAGGGCTTAACATTATGCATCTTACATTTGTTTCAGCTTGGAAAGTATGCCCTTGTATTGTTTTTAATTTTGAAGGACTTCGTGAATAAAAGAATTGTTTTTGTCATCCTTTCTGTGATGCATGTGTCATTAAAAGCTACTGAATATTTTCTAAATTAAAACCAACATGCAATATCACATACAGTACAATTTTTTGTACAAAACAAAAATTTTACACAAACAAAAAATTTACAATGTAAATATTTTGTTTTTGACACAAGCAATGGAATGTTAACAACATTTCTAAACCAGATCAGGTGAACTCAGTACATGTTACATACTGTATTAAAAATTTGAAGCATTTGTTTAAAAAAAGAGACTATTCCAACTAATTTATTACCAGTTTAATCTTTGTAAACATAGAACAAAACTAAAATAACTTTCTTGATAATGATTGGCATTTATAAATCATGCATAGACTAAAACAATATTTCATCATTTCGGCTCTGCTAAGACATGTTCAAAATACAAAGTTATGGGAATGTGAAATGAAGGTCACTGTTACCTCCTTTTTGACTGTGTACAAAAGTACACTCTTAAGTTTCAAGACTGTATAGACAACACTGTCAGATAAGCTAAACTGAATGCAAACAATGAACAATGACCCCTACGTAAACAAACATACTATTGGAAAAGTGACACATAAATATTTCTTATGCTTTTCAGGCAAGCCAAAAACAGCCATTAGAAATAAAATCAAATACATTAGTGGATACATGAAAATACACGAATCAACAATTGCTGAGAATGTTGTGGTAAGGAGATCACAATGTGTGGCATATAGCATTCATACTGAATGGAACATGAGTCTCATACAGTCCACTGAATGGATCATCACTGTCAAACAGAATCCACTATTTGAAAGTTATTACTAATGTAAATCTGTTTTCTCTTTCTCTTGTGAATATAGGTAAGTCTGAAAACTATTGTCTGTAACAATATTCTTTTCAGAGATGACTTTTCACTTCATGACTGAAACATTATATGAACATGGGTCTAGGGGTACCAACCAGGAAGTAGGTATTTATGGGTACCTACCTGCAGTAGGCATTTAGGAATATATTCACTTTTTTTGTGAACCAGCAGTTAAGGCACTTGCTTTGAAATATTTTATCTCCATTGAGAAATTTAAAAAGATGCATTTGTTTAATTGTCCTAAAAAAATCCACAAGATGAAATGAGTCCAAATGTTTTCTTAATGAAGATCAAAAATTAGAATACTGTGTTTGTAAAACACATAAACAAGCACTACCATATTTTTACCTTTACCCCAAACATTAGTATGTGTATGGGGGTAAGGACGGCACCTGGGGTAAACATCACTTGGGTATATGCATTTATCATTTCATGCTCAGTCTGTATGCACATGGTGAAAGTGTCGTAATTTCAACAGCTTGCATGCTAAGGTGCTTTGACAAAATCCCTTGGGGGTAGCTTGAATCCTAAGAACAATGGCTGCAGTATAGCTTATAGGTACAACCCAGGGGAAAAATCTTTGGGGTGAAGTTGGACCCTGGGAGGAGTGTCAGCTGCATGCATAAATTTGTCTTCTCATGCCTTGTAAGTGTATACATGGTTACAGGGCAGGGACCTCAACAATTTCTACATTATGACCTTGGGGTTGAAAAAGAACCCAGGGCATGACTCAGGAGTACCAGTCTGATATATGTTTACCTCTTGCTCACACATGCTAGTCTTAGATAGTTGAGTCCAACAGTTCAGAAATCAGAAATTTATATAAAATCATCGCAAACCTGATGAATGATATCAAAGTGCTGGCAGAGTCTACACCCATTAGGACAATAAATGACCCAAATTTCATTTGTTGAGCTATAATGGTGCAGGAAGTTCATGATCATTACACACATATGATGAACATACATAATTACTATAAAATGACAATACATACCTTATTACGGTATGTAATGTATCATAATGTTACTTTGCTTCTTTGAAAGTGCAGGAATAATAAAGCATGGCTGCAATATGATAAAACTTTTTATAAAAAAAGTTTAATTTGCAATAGAAAACCTTAGGTTTTAAATTTGCATGAAGAAACAGATACCTTTTAGTTTCTTTTACAAACTCATCCAAACTTCAACATGTACTTTTGAATTTAATGTTGCTTGTTTGAGAAACTATGTAAAAAAAATTGGGGGATAACAACATCCAATATTTGAATGGTTGTGTTCATACTTTCACTAAACTCAATGCTTAACAGCTAAAATTTAAACCCACTTTATTTGAATTGATTTAAAAAATTAAAAGATTCAATTTTACATAAAAATTGAGTGACTGGTTGTTTACTGTTGTAAAGGCAAAAAAGATTGGTTGTTTGCTGTTGCCAAGACACAAAAACAGACTGGTCATTTCTTTGCTGTTATCAAGACACAAAAGTTGATGGGATGTTTTTTGTTGCCAAGACACAGAAATAGATTGACTGGTTGTTCGCTGATGACAAGACAGTACCATAAATCACACAAATTTTGTGATCATAAAATGAAGCAAATTCAGCAACCTAAGTCTGCACAAAGTATAGTCTCTTTAAAATTAGCAAAGTTACATGAGATGTACTGAGAATGAGAAAATCATAATATGCCGCATTTGCAAAATGTTTAATGCTGCTGAAATGTTATGATTTTCAGTATATATTTCCCTATCATTACTGATATTCTCCTTCAGCAGCTACGAAGAAGTTGTCAAAGAAGTCCTGAAGATAAGCAAAGGTTGGCCTGGAGTCTGGGACCCGATTCCAGCACTTTAACATTGTATCATAATATGCATCAGGAACTGTTACAGGGCCACCAATTGGTTTTAGCATTCTGTAGCCTTTCTCGACCTTGCTGAGTACTTCATGACCACTCATGCCTACGATAAAAATAGACAATAATGCACAGTTAATTTTGTTTAGACACTGAAATGGAAAACCTGCATCAATCTAAAATATTAATTTAGAAACTAATCTTTCCCAGACTTCTTTATTTGTATAGAAAATTTTCACATAAAAGATCCAAAAAAAATCCAGGTAACCTTTCCATATACTGAGAACTCATTTTTTGTTGTAGGAATGTTTTTATAGTTTTTCAGAATATATATTTTTTTCTGCACTTAATGATGTTGATTGGGAATGGGTCCGATCACTTAACTGGAAGATCACTGTGTCTTGAGGCAACAAACCACAAAATCCATGAAAATTGGTATCCCATTAATTTCACATAAATAACATTTGTTTGTATGAGTAACATGTTCAAATGGCAGCATTACAATTGTGTCTTTTATTCATTGTAAAAGATTTTTATTGAAGACATAAAGACTGATAATTATTATTACTACTTCTTATGTTCTGTAACATTACTTGGAACTACAAAAATAAACTTACCTAAGACGTGCAAATTCTGCTATTCCAATAAACATAAAAGAGTAGAATAAAGCTCTCTAAATTTAAAGAAAATGAATATTTGCAATCAATGAACTAAACAATATTAATAAAAGACTTCCATGCCATCAGCATATGGCACAGGCTATGTCACTTTACCTGGATATGGCACTCTTCCAAATGATACAAGTTCATACAGCAGTACTCCAAAAGACCAGATATCTGACTTTATACTGAATTTCCTGTCAAAAGCTGCCTCGGGTGCTGTCCATTTTATTGGGAATTTGGTATCTGAAGCATATAAATTTATAAATTAATATGCTAATTTTAAAGGCATTCTGTTCAAAGAAATTCTCCCTATCACTGGTAATGAGTCATGAAATGCTGAGTATAAAAGAAAATGCTGTGGAACAGGTGGACAAAATCTATCAAAAATTTAAACCCCTCACCACCCCCACCCCTCATTCATTGAACAAAGTATCACATTACAAACATTCACAGTAATCACAAAAACATGGTTGTCGGAGAACATTCCCTGGTAAATTATCCATTTTTTTTCCAGGGTTAATGGGACACAATTTGTCCATATGTAAGTATGTATTGTCTGAACTAGTCCTATGCCATTAACACTAGAAATATAAAATTTGGATCATTGATAGTATATAGATGTAGTTTGTACCAATAATTGTGAAATATTCATCATACCTTTGAAGCTGATTTTAAATCAATCTAAAACAATTCATGAAATGTACGTCTCATATACCTGTGACTTTATGTAAGCAATCAATGGCCCAAGATTCCAAATAATTTTGATTGGGACGTCATGACGATTTCCTGGGATGTTTCCCTATCCCATGGAACTAAGCCCCTGGCTCATAACATTGAAATTATTGAGATCCAAAACCTGTAACCACATATCTATCTACTGGGCATGAAAATACCAAGAACTAAACTGAATAAATGCAATTTTTTTGCCCCTCTTGAATTTTCTTTGATATGAAATTTTCTTTCATATAGTGCATGTTACACGTAGTAGGTGGTGTTATTTAATTTCTGACACACTAGTTACCAGTGAAACAGTATGTTTGAAAAGAGATAAAGATAGCAGTACCTTTCAACCCTTTTATTTATTTTGCACTGAAAAATACATGGAATAGATTTTTAAAAAACAAAACATTGTCTTCTTTATAAGAGGATTGTGAAAAACAGAATACATACTTCCTCTACGAGTCAACACTAAGTATCTACAACTTACAAGTCAACTTTAAAAAAAGAAATGGTTCAAAATTCATTGAAGAAATATAAAGCAGTTAGAAAGTTTCATGTGATGTGCTGTGATGTGATTATGATTTTTAACATAGCTTTAACAATTTTTCAGTCATATTGCTACGATGTCTGCAGTGTGACAGTTTATAGTGATGTCTAACAATTGGGCATCATGCCTCAGACATGTAGCATGATGTCCCACCTAGTTACATTATCCTGACTCCAGGCCGACCAGTTCTAACACTAACTTCTTAATGCTGAGCATCAAGTGATGCAGCTGTTAGCACCATTTTTGTAAGTCTTTGGTACGACTTGACCAGGGATCAAACCCATGACCTCCCGAGGTGGACGCTCTAACCACTAGGCCACCGGAGCGGTCGTCAGTAAGTTTGAAATAAAAGTAAACAGATGAAAATGTGAAGAAAATAATTGCTCCAGATGAGGAAAATGAAAAGAGTTCTCTTGCCATAAAGACTGATAACTTACCAAATGAGCTAATAATCCTTGAACAGCCATGTGTTTCCTTGAAATTAAATATATCATTACACGAAGGAAATTTTCCTGCATTTATTTCTAAAAATGAGTGTGTAATGATACAGAGAAAGATTGATTCAATGAAACTTTAGTAAATACAGCTCAAGCTTATCATTACTAATTAGATACTTTGTAGTTTTATTTCAGGAATTTAAACAATATCATCCATATACATTAATTGAAAATATCAGTAAGTCAAGTAAATTTAAAAAAAAAAACGTGCTGGAAAATAGCAATAGAAAAGAAAGACAAAAGTAGACACGATATTGAGATCCCACCATATAATGTCAGCAATGTCTCTTGTGTCTGATATTGAAATGACAAATTCTGCTGGTCAATAAACAGTAATCCCCATAGTAAGCTGAATATTTTAAGCTCTTTCTGACAAATCTTTTGGAAAATACTCTATATATTCAAATATTTAATACACCACTGTTTTTAAGTCATTACTTTTTTCTTAGTGAGTCATAAGAGAAAAACCAATTTAATGAGTAAATCCTGTCAATAACACTTACCGAGCACAAAATATTCAACATGCATCCACTACCTTGCAAATCCAACCCTCACAAACTATATGTTAACTACATCTTTGTGTTTGTTTTAACAAGAGAACTTCTAAAGTTTCTCTGCTTGCCAGTTATGAGTGGTCTTCCCACTGATAGAGAATAGTCTTCCTAATCCATCAATTGTCAATTATCAGAATTGGAAGTGCCCACTCCAGGAATGTAAATGTGAGGAGACTTCAGTAGGTGTGTCTTTATTATGAAGAAATATATTTTACTAGGAGACAGGTTTCTTCTTCAAATATGTTATCCAATCGTAATATATTAGGACATGGTAAGAGGAGGGAGTTATATCCCCTTACCCCAGAGTTTTCCCCAATCTCCTAACATACATGAACCTGCTTCAAGTTTTGTACGGCATATAATTAATATTAGCACATGGTTTACACATGAACATGGATGAAGAAAACAAATCCAGCTGCATCAGAGATATCTACACCATTGCAACTGAATGATTTGTTGTGCTGCTGATATAGGTACTGCTAGGTCAAAATGAGTCCTTTGATATGAAATGTCTCCAACGTGCAAGATAAAGAACATCAGTCTTGACCTTCATCCCATTGTTTGGATGATGTCAGTTTGGGAATGGTTGTGCTCAAATGCTGTTAGTGGCAACCACCCTGTTCTCCAAAACAGCTATGCATAAGGGTCTTAGATACATCCTTGTGTGTACAGCAGATAATGTGCTGCATCCTGGATGAGAGAGTCTGAGCAGAAAATCTCAATCTTCTGATCAATTCATTTCTTGGTACCACTTCAAAGACTTGATGGAGTACTCTAGATGATCCAGGGACGAAAGGTCCAGAGAAGACAAAAAAAACCCCAAAAAACAACCACTTTCCAATGAGCAAAATTTTTTCTTGACTGTAACAGCTGCAGACATAAAAAAAACAAACCTGAAACATCATGGTTGAAACACCAATAGTTAGAGTCAACATGCCTTGTACTGTGGAAGGTCCTCCCACTTACTGAGATAATATCTCCTATAATCAGAAATAGCAATCATTTATCTGATAGGCAATATTTCAGTAATCACTAATTGGTAATGATTAATTAACATAACAGATCCAAAAAGAACATTGGAAGAGTAAATTAGGACACAAAAATGACTTGGACTGTCTGTGGCTAAACTGTATGAATGTTACCAGTACAGCAGCAAAAGCTAAAAACTGGGGACATCTGGTGGTGGCAAGTTTAGGAAATGGGCAAGACTTAATGCCCTTTGTGTATTAAAATAGACAAGAAAAATGAATTTTGTCTTTTATTAGGGCTAGATTAGCAAGATAGCAGACATATTCCTAATGTGATTGGGGAATGTATTTGCTGCAGAAATAAAAATATATGCAGCATACTTCTCTGATGTAAGAAAACTCCAAAGACTCATACAACCGATGAAAAGGCACAAGTATTTGCAAGTGTGCTCCAAATGCAAATGGCAGTAGTAACATTTTGTTTGTGCATAAAGAAGACAAAAGATGTGTATAGCATGAGAGGGCTGAATTTACAATGGATGTGCTCCTAATACATTATCATTAGGTACCATATCTAAAACTGAAATAAACTACTGCATACATTTCATGTGGGATAGGCACATCAACACTTTCTATAAGAGTCTGTGCGCAAGAATGAAACTTGCAAATAAATTCTGACCATCAAGTGGATTTCCATATCCTAAACTAATGCATTTGATGGACCCCAATAATCTCACTATGTCCATGCAGTAAAGAGGCAAACAACAAACTGTCACTGGTCTAGAATAGTGTGGAATCCTATAAATTTAAATCTGTATATTTTGATTTCTTCTCTATAACACAAGCACGTTTGTACATATGCCAGCTATGCTACTGGTACAGCTATTCTTCACCACATCTTACTTTCATGGGCTTCATATATCTCTTCCTGTATCAATCTTGCCAGGCCAAAATCTGCAACCTTAACATCATTGTTCTCTCCTACAAGAATATTGGCAGCTCTCAAATCTCTATGAACAAAGTTTTCTGTTTCCAGGTAAGCCATACCATCTGCTATCTGAAAGACATGCATAATTTATTTTAATGCAAAATCAGCACATTATGCTGGTTGACAAAAAGTGTGTGTGTTGTTAATTTTTATCAATATCTAATCTTAAACAAGGGGCTCAAGTTGGCCTGAGATAATTCAAAAGGTTAATATGTGCCTGACATGCATCAATTGTATAAACTCTCCTGTCAAATTTTGGTCAAAATGAGTGAAGCAGTTTGAGAAGAAACTGCACAATATTTTTTCCATATTTTGCAAGAATGGCCACATTTGAATGATGGATCATTTGCATAAATCTGCAAGGTTTTCATCTCAGGATGCTTTCTGTCAGGAAGTTAACTTCTAATTAGCTGATGTGGAGAATTTGTTTTAAGGGTTTTTTATTTTTAGAAATGGTGGCCATATTTGATGGCAGAGTTAAGTTGCACAAAACTTGAAATTCCTCCGTACCAGGATGCTGTCAACTTTTATCAAATTTTGTTGAGTGTTTTTTCCAAAGTCATTTAAAAGTTTTGCTACTCTTAGTAAGAGTGGCCATATTCAATGTCAGATTGGCATCATCTGTACAAATTTCAAGATCTCACTAAAGGTTTTGCTATTTTAAGTAAGGGGTACCATATCTGATCATGAATCAGCATTAGTTGTACTAACTTGAAAAGTCTCTATGAAATGCTTTCTGTCAAATTGGTCAAAATTGAGTTACTGTGAAAAACTGGTGTCAATATTTGACTACTTTGAGTAGTGGCAGTCATATATGATTTTGGACTGGCACTTTGTGTAAAAATTTTAAAGGTCTTCACATCCAAGAGCTTTCTGTCAAGTTTTGCCACATTCTACTCCAGTTCTGGAAAAGGAACTATTTAAATTTTCAGAAATTTGGCCATATCTGAACTTGTATCAGCATCATTTGTACAAATTTTAAAAGTAACGATCAACAACTTATATTCCTGGGTTTTTTTAATAAAAGGTCATTTTCAGTTTGTTTTTTGTTTTTAATTTTGTAATGGTACTTTTCTATTCATAGCATTGATGGCCATGTCTGAGGGCTGACTGCCATCATTCGTAAAAGTTTAAAATTCATGATATGATGCTTTCTTTTAGCTTTGATCAAATTCAGTAATTCTTGAGAAAAAGTCAAATGAAGTCTTTTAAATTTTAGTAATGCCAGCATATGTACTGTACCATATTTGATAGCAGATGTGCTTTACTTGTATAAATTTTCAAGCCCTTCATAATTGACTGCTCTCTGCCAAATTTGGTCCCAAAATTATGGTACAAAATACAATGAATTCAAAACCTGGAAAAGAGCAAACTATTAACTATATAAATGCTTTAAGATCAGAATTTGAAGAAAACAAATATTGATGGTCTCAAACAAATCTTCATGATACATTATTTTACTGAAACCTTTTTTATGAAGCAGCTAATGATGGATTTGTTAGCAAGTTATGTACCTGCAAAGACCATTTCTTAATTTTAAGATATTAAATAACATTATCAGATGTTCAGTCAAAAAATGTTTCTACCTGTGCAGCCATGTCACAGAGCTCTTTGAACTTTATGAGTTTTCCCTCATCTTTGCGAAGATAATCCAAAAGAGCTCCATGAACCATTAACTCTGTGATTATCCAGATGGGCTCTGATTTTGTGCACACAGCCAGAAGCTGCACCAACTTCCTGTGCCTTAGTTTGTGCATCAGCTCTGCCTCCCGTAAGAAGTCCTCTGCTGTCATCTGACCAGGTTTGAGTGTCTTCACAGCAACATCTACAGTGTTCCTCCACTTCCCTGTGAAATAAACATCAAAACTGAAGCTGAAGCCAAACCACCACTGAATAGTATCCAAAATTTCTTTAAGCAGTCCTTTCTTTGTAGCCAAAAATAGACTCAATTCCAATGCAAATGAGCTCCAATTGTAACATACATGGGTTCTAATCCACATGTACATAGGCTTCAGTCTAAATACAAATAGGTTCAAAAACTTAATGTAAATGGGTACCAGTTTTAAATTAATCAGTTCCAGTAGAAATGCAAATGGGCTTCATACTCGTGTAGATTGGCAACAAACCCATTGTAAATGGGGTTTAATCCCATTGTAAGATATTCAAAACAAATCTAATAAGAATGTTCAAGTTAAGCAAGTAGCTATTATTCCCAAAGTTATTAAATTGTTTCCCATAATGATGACCTCAGGCCCCATTCCTAATCACTTTTAATCTAGAATTCAGCAGTATGACTTAATAAAATTAAGTCTGACCATCCAGCTATGTCAGTTGTGACTTAACAAGACATAGTGCCAAATTGGGACCTGGATGCCTTCTCAATTTGCATAAAAACAACATTGCTATGCAAATAACATGCTGAAACAATACAACAGTGGTGAAAAAAAACATTATCTGGCAGTGTGGGATAAGCTTAAAGTTCTTCTGGTTAAGTAGTTAAGTATAATTTATTTTTCTCGATCACAATTCTGCATAGAATAAAATGAATAAAACTGGATGTTTAGTAACGTTTGTTGGTAAATCTTGATTATAGTTATGTACAAACATTTATAGGGTTTTTTTTCCAGCCCTGTACAAAAGTGAGGATACCACAATAAATGCAAGATCTCAAATCCTTCTAAGTGGACTTATTGGCAAGAGCTTACTGTCAGCAAACACATTAATCAGTTAATGCAAACTTTTTTGCCTTGGATGTCAAATAAAAATTTCAGATGGAAACAAATTTTGCCATAATTTTGTTCATTGTAATTTTCCGTAATTTCTGAGGAAGAAAATTACTTACAAATTTTCATTACTTCCTAAGGCTCTAAAATCTATCTTATATCCATAAAGTATGATGTATAATCTTACAAATTCCTATACTCACATATTCTGCAACTTGCTAACATTGCTTGCTGTCAAAATAGCCTATTAATTTGTGTTTAAATATGCTAATCTGGGATCAACTGGCTAGTCATGTGTCTTCAATGTTCAGCATTTCCACCCAGTTTCAACCTTAGTTTCAGGCATAACATTGTTTATGGTCTTGACAATGTTTTTATGCTCAGGCAATCATACACAAGACCACCTCAGTTAATACAAATTGATGTTGGTCATAACTGACCTCATGCAAGCTTGCAATACCAGGAGATATCAAAGTCTGATACAAAATATCTCTAAAATGTTCCCATGCTCAACCAATCACAATCAGATATAATATTGCATCATTAAAATGTGTGGATGTATCTCGTAACTAAACTCATTTGAGATCTTAATATAAGCTTACAAGCCAAATCTCATCAGAAAGATATCTCATGTTCACAAGCTAAGCCAAACAGCAGCAGGGCGGGTGAATCCTACAAAATTTTGCTCGTGTCGTTAACCTAAAATAAGGGTTCCTACAGAGGCTGAAAAAAGGTCAATAACCCTAAACCAAAATCTCTAACTTTTATATTACCATACGGTTAAAAACCGCATAATAAACTGCATGAGGTTAGCTCAGTTTTGTTATACTATTACTGACTTTTTTTACCCTGACTTTATCAAACTATTTTTTTTCGTTAAAAACTCTAGCAAAATCATGTAGAGATTCACCCTCCCTGCTGCTCATCGTGTTATTCACATTATTATCAGGACTTTAAACGATAAATTTTGGGCTTTTAAACAGACAAACACACTTTATTATGTTAGGTTTACGGCAAATATCACGTAGTGTGTAATGCGTACAGTTCATTAACATAAATACTATTGATAGTCAAGGGGAACTAACCAAATATTTTATCCAGACCTATACGATATCTGGATCTTAGGTCATGTAGATTTATTGTTATAAATCCAAATGGAACAGATTGTGCTTTAGAAAATAAATTTTAAAATTTAATCATATCCATATTCCCTGAACACCAAGTATAATAAATATTCTGCAGGGTATAATTATCTACTCCATTAAACACAACCAAAATATTGCAGTTATCTCTAATCATTTAGGTATCTGTGTATATGAGTAACATAAATCACGTCTGTGTTTTTGTGATGACCTCGAGAAAATATTCTAGCTGGATTATATTGTTTGTCCAACATCACATCATCATATACTACAAGATTATTAATGAATCCATCCAATTCATCTACAGACGGGGCTTCATCTATATCTGTGATAAAATCAATAATATCTTCACCGTCTTTATTAACTAATTTTGCTTTTTCATTAAAATCTTTAAGTACTTTGTAACAATGCTGATCATCCACAGAAGGTGCTATTAAATATAGTTTGTTCCATCTCATCCATCTCATTATTAAATTTAATAATAATTGTGTTTTACCTGATCCAGATGGACCTATTATAATCATTCTTATTGAATTTGGTAATGCTGGATGGTGCTTTACTGGTTCTTGTTTTCGTGTCGCCAAAAAATCAATTACTGTATCCATATTATTAATAACATGAGTCTATATTGTTTTCGATGTAGATCATCTACACCCACTACTGGATTGACAACAATAATAACAAAAAAAACCCAACATGCATTAACAGGTAAACGTGTAAAATGTGGTACAAAAAAATATAAATTTATCTCCATGTCTGATTCAGGGACAAAGATAGGTGGAGATATAGCCGCATCATTAGGAAAATTACTTGGATTACCATGGGCTAAATATGTTGGTGAGAAACACCTCCCTGGATATAATTACTGTGGTCCTGGAACTCGACTTGATAATCAAAACCAACCAAAACCAGGAGAGTATCCAATAAAAAAGATCGATCAAGCATGTCACATTCATGATGTTGCTTATAAAAATCCCGATTTGCAACAACCGCATCTCGCAAATGTGAAATTGATTCATGCATTAAATTCTATACCTAATAAATCTGTTAGAGAGAAACTCGCTAGTTTCCTAATAAAATCCGCTATGAAAAGTAAAATATTGTTAGGGGCTGGTAATTAATTATATAATTATTATAATGGAATCTATTTATTATAGCCCAAGAGGGTATTGGAGGGGTAAAGCAGCGATCACTAAACTTGCTAAAGCAGCAAAAGTTTCAGGTTCTGTTGCTTCAAATTGGTTAGCACGACAGGCAATATGGCAAATTTATTTACCACCACCAAAAAAAAATTCAATATGCACATTTTGATGTCAGTATTCTTAACGAAGTTCACCAAGCAGATATTTTCTTTTTACCACACGATACTATTAAAACACGTGGACGAAAGTCACGCACATACAAATATGCATTGACTGTTGTTGATATTGCAAGTAGATTTAAAGAAGCTGAACCATTATCAACAAAAACAGCATTTGAAGTTGCATCTGCGTTTGAGCGAATTTATCAACGTGGTGGTCTACAATGGCCAAAATTATTACAAGTTGATCCTGGCAAAGAATTTCTTGGTGCAGTATTATCTTTAATAAAAAACATAACGTTACAATCAGACAAGGGCATACTGAAATTCATTGTGATCAAGCAATTGTTGAACGGTTGAATCGAACACTTGCCGAGCGGTTATTTGGATATCAATACGTGAAGGAAATATCTGCTGACTTTAAGTCCGATTAGCGATCTCGTGAATTGGTTGCAAGGTTACCAAGTGTGATATCTGCATTAAATAATGAAATTACTCGTGTGACTTCCATGAAACCCTCTAATGCAATAACAAAAAAATATATACCACGTATCGATGAATACGGACAATGAGGTCAACAACCAGTATTAGGTAATGTGATTGTGAGATATTTATACGAACATGGGGAGTTGGAGGGTGGCAAAAGACGAGCTACTGACCCTATTTGGAGTGTGACCACACATACAATTTCTAGCGTGGTTAGATCTACTGGAAGACTTCCAATATACAGACTAGATTCAACTGCACCTCAACGTGGATTTGTGCATGAACAATTACAAGTAATTCCTGCGATACACAATTACCACCGCGTTCACTTATGTAAACTAGAATCCCTACATCAATTACATTCAAGACAAGTCAACATCACATTTTTACGTGTGACCAAAATCACTATTTATTCTATGTACGGTAAATTGTCTTGGATTATTATTCGAATATTGCCATAACATTATTGTGTTACAACTTGCACAGTGATTATTCTGTAATTGTTTTAGTTTTATAATAAATTCAGTATCAATATCAAAGTCACGTTTATTATTTTGGTCACATTGTTTATAAGACGCTAATTTTTTCTTTATTACATCAGCATCATTAGTAATCTCCTCAGTTATCAAATAATCTATAACAATTCTATGTAATTGAGTTATTCTTCTGACGCGAGATACTGCGAGATAGACTAAGTTTGACCATTTGATTCGATCATCTACAATCCAGATATTTGTATCAGAGATAGTTAATCCCTGTGACGAATGAATCATTATAGCGTATCCTAATGTCCACGGTGATTTATCCATACTCAATGAGCTCTCAACAGAATTGATATCTATCAAAATAATATCATTCAATACCAGATTTTGTACTCGGATACTTTCAGTATCTCCAACAGGAATTTCAACATCAATATTCTGTCGTCGAGTATCTGCTGGGCGATAACATAATGATACTGGTAGATTTGAAAACTTTTCTTTATGTAACATAAATAATTTCCTTTGCAATTCATCACGAACTATCTATCTACTTGCAACTATCAAATCAGTAGGTCTCCATAAAGTCCAAAAATCATTCATGGTAGTTTCTGGAATTATCTCAAGCATTATCTCACATTGTATTTGATCTGGTTGTAGTCTGATTAACCTTTTAAGTTCTTTCAGCGGTTCATCAATAGCTCTATGATCATCATGTATTTCTTCGTAATAATCCACATTATTCTTTAGCCATTCATGTGGAGACTGTCCAACAAAAGGTGGTGGTTGACCATGATCACCACACATAATCACAGCCGTATTTTTTGTTAATAACCATTCAAGGAATGTTTTTAGTGTTTCTAACGACACCATACATATCTCGTCCCATATAATATACTTAGGTATATATTTTCACCCATTCGCTCAGGAGTCCATGTATCTCCGCACCATCTAAAAAAAAACTATGATATGTACATGTTTTTACCCCTCGTTCTTTTATCTCTCTAGCAAGTTTATGTGTAGTTGTCAAAACAATCATATCTGAATTGTTGTTTATAAATAATTTAATCACACGAGTTGTTTTACCTGACCCTCCACATCCATTAAGATAAATGGTCTTATGTCTAGCCACAGGATCGTACACAGATGGTGCAGATGACTTTGATATTGGATTATTATTTTTGTAATATATTTCCTTAATTTCAATATCAGCAAATTCAGAATAACTTTGTATATTTTCTTGCTTTATCCTCCATGTTCCCCACTCACCATTACAAAGTAGCGGATTTAATAAATCCTTATATTTTTTGTTTATATAAAATGAATCCGTAGCAGCTCTAACAGCATGACGAGGAAATCTATTTATCATAGACAGTAAATTTATAGAAACATAGGCTAGCATCGAAGATCTTAAATGAGTAAACTGCGGCGAGTCGCCCTCAATATAGCTCACAATGGTACCTAGTTTGGTCCCATCCGATAAATAAGCATTACATCGGCTTATAAATGTGTTTTTTTCCGTTGTATCAGTTATTATAAAATCTAACTCAGCATCACCCATAATCAATCTTACGCAGTCCCGTTTATGACCATATGAACTGCCTTGAGTAAACTTGCCGATTATCTTTCTACCAAGATCTTTTGCACATTTTTCGTGCTCATCCCTGCATTTACGTCTATTATTAGTAATTTTAATAATGTCATCTTCGGCAAGATCAGGAAATTCTTTCCTGGCATCATCAATATTAAATCTGTCCGGTTCTGGTAACCAAACTTGCTTTTGTGCACTATAGGATTGCTTCATTAACTTTAACGATACTATAATTCCAGCATCAATCATATATTGGAGTCCAACATTTTTCTGAAAAATGTCTTCCAAACCAAGCATAAGTAATCGGATGGAGATCTTTTCCAAACTCGAATGATTCTACATATGCAAATCCTGTTATGTCAAAATCTGGTAAGGGTCCATTTATCGAAACTCTGGTCATGTCATGTGTAGGGTGTCTGAATCTGTCAAAGTATTTAGAACACTCACCATATCCAAGAAAACTCCCAGGATAACATGCAGCCCTATCAACGGAGATAACATTATACTCGTATTTAGTATTCCATAATCCACCGTGCCCATATTCTATGCAACTTTTTTGTATATCCTCAATAAATTCTGATCTTGTAGGTTTCCATGAATTTTTCTCTTGAGTGAAATGAGCTGCTACCAATGGTACTGTAAAACAATTATTTAGTAGTAGTCTAACTTTGACATCGTCAGAAGTATATTTTAGTGCAAGATTTCTCATTTCTTCATAAACAGATTCTGTACGATAAATATCACCATTAGGTCATACAAATTGATTGTAATCGTGCTCCGAACTTTGAAATAACCAAACAGATACAGGGTCACTTTTACTAATATTTTTAAAAAAATCAAATATATGACCATTATAAAATTTTACCATTCTGTCTCGTGGAAATACAGTTACAGCATCAGTCCATGCATGTGCATTATGATCAATAATCGTTATAGGACTTCCATTTTTTGTATATTTTGGTTTGTACAATATCTCTCCTGTTAGTGTTTTTACTGTTATTGGAAATCTTAATGACTTTCTAGCTTAGCAACATCCTTAAAAGATGCACCAGAATTTTTAACAGTTTCTGCCCATTCACATATTTTTTTACGTCTTAAATCTGTTAAGCCAATTTGTCGCAAATAAAACATATAAATCTGCATATTCAATAAAGTATGACCAAAGGATTATATTTGGGTACATATAATAACTGTCTATTTTACTTTATATAAAGTTCGATTCTATCAATCTTGCCAAGGGTTTTGTTTAGCTATAATCAATATCTCTTGACTGTGTCAGGGGTTTATTCACTGTCGCTATCCTCCGTTTTACTATCATTTATTACAGAATCAAATAGCATAATCTTTCTCAACTGCATCACACGATTGTCTATCATTTTTTTCTTTCATATTCATGAGATAATGCGCATTTTATCTTTTCGATTGAACAAGCAAGAGGCGCAAATAGCTTTACTTGTGTGTCGTTCACCAATTGTAAAGATTCTAACATAGAATTATAAATTGACTTTATGAATCTGTAATTGGAAGATAATGTGAATTTATTTTGAAATTTTCTTTGTTGTAACGATTCAAACTCACACAAAATTTTTTCAGTATCAAGACCTTCAGATAACTGAATTCTGTATGCTTTAATTTTTCAATAGCAGAAATAATAGCTTTGATATTTTCAATGTTCATTATATATATATATATATATATATATATATATATATATATATATATATTTATTTATTTATTTAAAATAGCATTTAACTTTAAAATATCTTCATTTTTTTTTCTCCTACTCTACGAATGTATGTACAAATTAATATATAACGTCTCCCTGCGCAGGTCCACAATATTACTATCTTGATTTGTGAGTTTGAAATTCATTCTTGACAATAACGGATTATGTACACACAGGTAAACTTGATTTATTGGCTCAGATACAATCAGCCAGCCCGGAGGAGATTGGATACTAGACGAGTATAATATATACCCCTGCTGGGCTTGGTTAGACTTTGAAATATCGACATGATAGCTACTATCAATTATATCGCACGTTAAATTCAGTGCGATGGTGGATGTCATATTAACAATATTAGGTGAGATATGTCGTCCTGTTCCATATGGGTCATTATTATGTTTAAGTATGTTTGGTGGCGGGGCTTTTTTCTCCACAATTTAATTACTTCTGGATAATATTCTTTAATAAGATCATTTAATGATTTCTTCATCTGAGCATTATTTAAATCTGGTATATTAAATGTTGGTAAGTCCCCTTCTGTTATTTTATAATGATCGAGAAATATTTGTTTACTATCTTGACTAGTGAAAAAAATCTTCACTAAGATTAGTTGCGACATATATAATACTTTGATTGGCGATGTATAAATCGAGTAGGATCCCATTTAAGTGTTTTATTGAATCGATTATTTGCTGCTTTACACTATAATTATAATGATATGATAATGAAATAAGTAAATTTCTTAAATCATTAAAAATTTTATCGTATTCAGGCTTAAGAAAATTCAGAAATTCTTTTATAAATTTTTCATCAACAATCTGCCGATTCTTCGTCCTGGTTTCAATGGCGAAATCAAATGCTGATTTAAATATCTTAGGGATCCTTTTACCGTCAAAATCTGTAAAATAATATCTATCATTATTTGAATCAAATTTAAATCTTAATAAATTTAATGGATGTTGTTCTCAATATTGTGGATTTTTAGTGAATTTTTCTTCGCTCGTTTTAAACTCATCTTTATTTGGTTTTGAAACTCCATTATAAACAGGTTCAACTTCAGGCAAGCCTAACACTGATCTAATTGAACTCTAATATCTACAGCATAATCAGGAGAATTTATTTCAATCACCGATGATAATGTTGGTTCGTAAATAGTAATTGCTATTTTAGACTCTTTCCCGGTTAAAGACTTAATTCTGCGCTGGAATTCCTCATTAATCTGTTCTAACTGATAACTGCCAGTTGGAATACTAACAACTTGCCAATCGGGAGTTCCATCAGATTTATTTTTATTTGCGAATACTAATGAATTATTTGGTTGTTGTCCACCAAATGGTTTTAATCTAATATTAGGCCACTGAGCTAATGCTATCTCTTTTACTGGAACTGCAGTTGGAAAGTTAATGCTAAATTCAAGATTGGTTGAACTTATTGATATCATAGTAGTTTTTGAAGGAGTTGTATTAGCGACGATCTGCTATAATAACTCTCTTGACTTAATATCCAAGCGATGTTCAGTTGCTGACATTATTATTATTATTGTTTAATTCTCCATTTATTTTGTCAGCAGAATCACTAACAATTTTAAATGCTTCATCGTAGGTTTTAATTATCGTTACGAACTCCTCGTCAGATATTTTACCATCACTGAGATAAGTGGAAATATATGCAGATAGTTTAGAATATGTTGCTGTTGCTGTGTACAATTTTATCATATACTCGCGCAATTTATCATTCGCACATGTAGCTATCTTTTTAGCAATAATATTAAAAATACCTGCTATAGTGGTAGAAGTTGAAACAATAATTGTTATAATTGCTGGAGCTGTCATCGTTAATGTTGATAATATTAATCCGGATCCAGCAACAATAGCAGAAACTGAATACACAATTATATCAATAATGACCATACGTCTACGATATTTTTTTACTTTTATTGTATAATGGTCGATGGTATTTTTTAGTTTGGCCAGACATTCACATGCTTGATTATATCTGTGATGTTGAACGTCGATAGATGATGTAGTTATTTGATCCATTATACTATGATGTTAAGTAATTAATTGAGTTACAAATTCCAAACACCACGAGTAAGCTTGAGGTAAATTTCTACTTGATGATGCCAGCGTAAACGTTCCTTCAGAATCTTTATCTAACAACACAGATATAGTTTTAAATGAATTCTCAGTCGATGGATTTGTAGTGGATATTCTAAAATCTGCAACGCTAAGTACGGACATACTATATATACCAGTAATCTCTGCAGTATATTTAATGGTATTATTTTCTGGAGTCCACGATCCAAACCCATATGCAACTGTATACACAATATTTCTTATCTGATTGTGAGGAAGTTTAATCAGTTTTGTGTTTTGAATAATATCATTAAGTTTTGTGTTAATATCAGTAAGTTTTATATCAACATTTGGTGGCCTTCCAAAAGATGTTATTAATTCTGTTTATGTTTTCGCAAAAACTCAAAAACATATTCACGTGACCGGTAAATTCAGTTTCGATTTTGGTTATTCCATTAATGATTGCAGTCTGTTTATCATCGACATATTTTTTTGTTGTAGCATCACTATCTGTAATTGGATATCCAAGATCTGTAATTTTATTTTTGTTCATAATAACGTCTCCACTAAATATACCGCCAGCTTTTCTGACATAATCGTTAACTGATTTACCAGAATCCTGTATTTTACCCTGATCAGTAAAAGTAACGATATTATCATCAACTGCAGCAGAAATTCGTATAAGTACGTCTGATAGTCGTATTTTGCTTGTCTTTAATCGTCCTTGTTTATCCTGAAAAACAACTACTTCATCTTGATCCACATTTGTAATATTTAATAAATCATCAATCTCATTTCTGAGTTGATCAAGGGTTGCATATTTAGATAAATCACCTGGCTGGTGAGCTTTACCATGAGATCTTCCGTAAATATCTACCATTATATTACTGATGTCTGTTTAAATGTGACATTGTGGTATATTCATGCACAACTTTATGAGGTGGTTTTCTTGGCGATGCCATGGATATAGCATCAAGTACATTAAGTACTTCACGACCACATATTGGTGGATCATTAATGTTTGTGTAGGTAACGTTGAATACCAAACTGGAGTACTTTGCATGTTGTTAGCATAGTCTAAAAATTCCCTTGGTGGCGCTAATCCATATGAATCAAAATAAATAATTCCACGTGGATCAATTGCATACGCTACCCAATGGGTACCTGGTCCAGAGTTTTGATCAAGATTAATAATACCTGTTTCAGTAGTGTTTGGTTGTTTTGGTTATTGATCGCGCATGAAAACACCTCTAAAGTTTTTTATTTTTAATTTTTCAAAAGCATTGAGTAAACTAAAATTAGACATAGGCAATATCAGTAAACTGTCCCTGGAAGTCTTAGACCTTTTCCCTACCACGAAAGCGGGGTCCCTGGTAATCTGAGACCTTTTCCTTTTTTTTCCTTTTCCTTTTTTTTTAGATGTTCGTTTTATTCCCTGTCTGGTTGCTTTCTTTAATGCCATTCCAGCGGCTGTTCCAACAGCACCTAATGCAGCTGCTTTTGCAACAGCTGGGGCTGCAGCGGCTATCAATGCTGGTATAGCTGCGAGAAGGGGAAATATACCACCAGTTTTAAAAGTATCCTTAATAGCACCTGCAGAAAGTTCCAGTTTGACACCTTTATTTGTTTGTTTTGCTTCATTAAAGTTTTTGAATTGACGATCGGTCAATGATAATTTATTTGAACCACTCATGTGTTCCTTTTTTAATGATATTGTTATTCCACAGTTATTATTTGATGCTGATTGCAGTCTTTTGATCTGACAAGGAGTCAGGGTAACATCATAATGATTATATGGCATTTATAATAATCATAAATGATCTAATTACACATTACATATTTTCTACTGGAGCATCAATGACTTTCATTCGTCCACCAACACCTTCTATGAGCATTGATTTATCGCTAAGTATAACAGCAATTGCTCTGTAATTATCAATAGCTCCTCTATTAACACTAGCTCGAAAATGTATATCGACTACTGATTGTCTGGTCAAATCTAAATGTTCGAGCGAAAAGTAATAAATAGGATATAAGCTTGTAAAATCTAGTTGTGATATTTGTAATCCAGTATCAACATTTTGATCACGCCCCATGAACGACATAAGACGATGATATGCATGTGCTACATGATTTTGATCAAAATTAAGTAATATATCCTCGGAAAGGTTCTTGATGTCCATTTATCCTTAATGAAATCTTAGAAACACCGAGTTTATCAAATATAATACTACGTGTTTGATCATTTACTTGTGCAGCATTTTGTAATGCAATAAATATGTCTTGGTGCAGAAACACCTTGCTGAGAGGCTATCTGCCATGTAAATAAACCGTTAATATTACTCTGGATAGCATCTGTAGTCATTGTCAGCCATGATAGCATTGATTTACCACCTTATCCATAAAAGATAATAATCGTTGTTCTTCAGGTATTGACGGAGTCATTACTGGCATCCAGTGTGTAAGTTTTGTAAGAATTACCACACCAGCATCACCGGTGGGTCTCCATATTGCATCATCATCTGCAGCCTTTTGTACTAGTACAAATGTATGTTTGTCTCCAAAAATGACTTTTCTGATATTTCTATAGAATCCAAAGATATGTGATAGTGGAATTGCACATGAAAATATTCATCTATTTCCTTTTAACATCGCTCGACGTGATCTAAATCTTAAATTGAAATCTGGATCTTCATTAATAATCATACTTTGTACATCTGCATTGGCGTTTCTAGCAAAATTTCTTGGTTGTCCTATTTCATATTGTTGATATTCTGGAGAATCAGAAGTATCTTTTACAAACAACACTGACGGACCAGCTGATCTTGAATAATCGTCGCTATATCTTGCAAGACCAAGTATAGTTGTAGCTACGTCAACATCTTTTTGAATTGATTCAATATTTTTTCTGTCAATCATGTACATAGCGCTATCAAACAATGCCATAATACCATTATTAACAAAACCAACACTAATTTCGGCTGCATATTCAGTATTATCGGTTTTTAATATTTCACCTTCGACTTCAATAAAAGCTTCTGAGGGCAGGAAATATCTACTTGTATCATGAACCTGAAGTTCAATTCTTCCTCGTTGATTTGGAATTCGTGCTTCATAAGAATAATACTGATAATCGTGTATAGACTCATCTTTGAAAACTGGTGCGTCCATGTCAAACGCGGGGTCACTCATATGCTTGAACATATTATTATAATTATTATTATCTAAAACGAAGACCACTTCGGGAAGTAAGACCACTTCCTGCTATCAGACTAGCCGTTATGTTTTTCTCTTTTTCTGATAAAGGTATATCAGCCAACTCTGCTAGTTTTTGAGTAGCGGCTTGATTTATTATTTTACTTACACTTGCAGGCATCATTTCAGTGCTAGGTAAATTTACTGGCTGAGGTCTGGCTTGAGGTCTGCGTATTAATTGCGCTAGTCTATCTTTAATCGCCGAGAATACTTTGTTAGTAACATTACCAGCAACACCTATACCTTTTTCACGAACAACATCAATAGCTTTCATACCCAGCTGCTTTGCAATTGGTATTGCTTTTGGGGCTATCCTTCTAAACAAACCCTGAACAATATCACCTAACCCATCTCTGTAGGTTGCCCTGTAAATCAGTATTCGAGAATTAATTGCCCTGACCATAGTTGGTCCACGTTGAGTACTATGTATTATCATTTATTAAATAGTCATTCTATTTAATTACAGTTACTTAGTTACTATAATAATCATCAGCGATTTCATTAATGTGAGACTGATACACATTAATATCCATAATACCGCCACTAAATAATCGTTTACAAATATCTGCTGCTTCATTAATGATTTCTGGGGAATTATTACCAGCTCGTTTTCCTCTGATGAGAATTTCTAGTTGTTCAACATCAGTAAGGACATTATTAGGACACTGAGTAATAAGACCACTTCCTAAACCACTTCCGAAAGAGGTATCCGACGGCCCTTCCTCACTTTTTATTTGGGCTGGTTGTGATTTTGGAGATTGTGACAATAATTTTTGTTGTTGTGTATAATGTAATATTTGTTGTATTGATGGCAGTGATGATTGTCGTTGTTGTTCTAGTTGTTTTAGAGTTTGTTGTTGCTATGGTGGTTTTTGTATAAAGTTAATATAACTATCTATTGTATTAATATACTGTATATAATTAGGATCACTATTTCTGGCCTGATTAACGTTATAGCGTATACAAAATATCCATTTGTACCAATTATCACGACTTACATTTTTATCAGCATATTCAGGTTTTAAAAACTTTTTTATCACTGAAACTTTTCACAGCAATCGCAGCTAAATCTTCTACATTTTTAGTGCTTTTAATATCAGCAATAGCATCTATGCCAAATTTATAACTTATGTTAGATTGTTCAGATACACGTTCCATTATATCACCTATTTCAGCACAAGCTTGGTCTGCATCTTCAGGCATTTCTGGGACTGGTATTGCAGCAGCTATTTCGGCTGGAAGTTTTTCAAGAATCTTTTTTGTTTTCTTAGTTCTTTTTTCTATTTTTTGAGTTGCTTCAGCGGTTTTCTCTAACACAGGTTGAAAATCTTTAGTGGTATCTGTTATCGGTTTAAATAATTGTTTTGTATCCTCTGCAAATTCAACTTGAGTTTCCTGACGCTGTTGTAATTGTTGTTTGACAGCATCACAGACAGGTAAATATTTTTTAATTGCCTCTATTCGCTCTCGACCTAATTTAGCTGAGAGTGGTTCACCAATATTCATTATTAAATAATATTTATAATAGATGTTTAATTAAATTGAGTGCTGGTTCACAAGTAAACAAAAATCGCTAAAAATGCTTTTCTATTCTCTGACAAATCAAAGATAAAATAAATATTTTATTAATTATCATGTCTCTCTGCAAATTTATTATAAAATTATATCAAAACGCAGATAAAAACACCATTTTATATTGATTGGTATTAGAGTATATAATAAAGCGCGATAACTATGCTCTGAATCTATGTTAAGCAATATATAATTATTTCCCTTTGCGCATTTAGTCTAGGACGGATAAAATAAATCTTTTTTTCTGACAATTATTACCTAATTATCTGTTACCTTGCATGTCAGACTGCGATCAGGGATTCATTTTAAAAATGCCTCACAAGATAATGCAGTCACTCGGTCGCCTGATATATTCGGCCCACAACCCGGTTCGGACGCTAGATACCTGATAGCCTAGAACCTTGCAAGCTAGCTATACTATACTGCTCGCACTTAAGGCACCCTGTGCCCCGCATCTGTCTATATGTAGTACATTCAAACCACACACGCCAGACCTAGCCGCCTAGGTACACCTGCCTGCACACCTGCCTGCCAGCCCCAGATCGTCCGCAGCCTAGGGGTACCCTGTACCAGATAGCGCCTAGGTCAGCCTAATCAACAGCCCCAGTATTATCCATATAGTGAACAATGAGACAGGGTGCTTTACTCGGTTCACAAGGTCGCTATACACATTTTCTATAAATGCTACACCAATTTTGTTCACTTTCACTGAAGCACCCTAAATTTGCATTTTTGTCTATATAATAGTGCCGGAATCTATATGTGGGTAGTTGGGTTAGAAATGTTCATATCCTCCCCTTTTCATTTCAAACCATACGTCCCGAAGCGACTACAGGCTTTGTAACTACGAGCTCGGGAAGAATCAGCTCTGATGGTATCGTTCACACCAAGCCCACAGCAAATGCACTGCGTCCCATATAATAGTGCCGGAATCTATATGTGGGTAGTTAGTTAGAAATGCCCGAGAAAGAAACAGTCTCTCTAAGCGAGAGCCCGGGAAGAAATTTCAGGTCTTGCGGGAAGAAAGTTACGGGCTAAGGAGAGTTTCTAACTAACTACCCACATACAGATTCCAGCACTATTATAGGGGAAAAAATGTAAATTTGCAGTGGATTGGGTCTGAACTATATTGTCATAGATGATTCCTTGAGCCCGTGCAACGACCCAACCCGTGATTAAAAAGAGGAGAATGTAAACATAATAGAACTGAGTTGTCTGAATAAAATCTTTAATGAACCCTTTCATCACTATGGACCAAAAGAAACAGCCTGGACATTAAGCTTGTCAACACTATGGACCGAAAACACAGTCTGGGTCAGTGTGTCTGTAAACACTATGGACCGAAAAAAACGATCATGAGGCAATAAATCCGTAAACACTATGGACCGAAAAAAATGGCCTGGAGGGCAGTAAATCTGTAAACACTATGGACCGAAAAAACGATCACGAGGCAGTAAATCCGTAACAATATGGACCGAAAAAACAGTCTGGGGCATTACGCCTGTCAACACTATGGACTGAAAAAAACAAAAACAGCCTGGACATTAAGCCTGTAAACACTATGGACCGAAAATGAGAGAAAACATATAGAGAGACAATGGAATGCACTTGTGGGTGATAGTGATGACGATGAGGAATTTGAATGTAGTAATTGTACACTCCACGTGATTTTGTTTGGACGAAAAGGCACGCCTATGACATACCTATGTACATGGGGATTTTGTACACAGTTAAAAACTTAAAGGATTATTTGTGGCGAGTGTATGTGTGTGTGGGAAAAAATATAACCTTGTTATTATATTACGATATGTGTCTTAAGTTTATAGTGGAATTCAACAAACAAAGATTCAGTTAATCACAGACGGACGGATAGGTTTAGCAGACGAAAACATACCTGGACAGGGGAAATAAATGTTTAATTTACTCTGTGGAGTTACCTTGCTTTATATACATGAGCAGCAGGGAGGGTGAATCTCTACATGATTTTGCTCGAGTTAATAACAAAAAAAATAGTTCGATAAAGTCAGGGTAAAAAAAGTCAAAAATAGTATAACAAAACTGAGCTAACCTCATGTGGTTTATTATGTGGTTTTTAACCGTATGGTAATATAAAAGTTTGAGATTTTGGTTTAGGGTTATTGACCTTTTTTTCAGCCTCTGTAGGAACCCTTATTTTAGCTTAACAACACAAGCAAAATTTTGTAGAATTCACCCTCCCTGCTGCTCAAACTAATGCAAGATCACCTCACTAATCTGCTTGGATGTTAATCATAACTGAAATTATCCAAGAGCTTAATGATCTAAGTTTAACAAAACTGATAAAAATCTGATTGCATAATCAGGTGTGATCAAAATCTCAGCTAATCAGATGCAAGGCCATATTATTAATATATTTGAATTTTGCTCAGACTGAAACTCGTCCAAGATTTCTATCAAATAAACTTACATATCAAATATAATCAAGAACTAATCAGAACCTCAAGAGGGTTTGCAAATTGGAGGCAAAATCAACTAACTCATTAATATGTATGGATGTCTCTTACAACTTAAGTCCTCTGAGATCTCGATGATGTAAGTCTGCTTACCAAATCTGATCAAAAGCCCTCACCAAAACTATTAGTTCTTTTCTACATCTATAAAAAAATGTCAGCTTCAAACAATAATCAAATCTTCCAGTCAGCATCTCTATAAGATGATGTATGTGACATTAGTAACACATTCACACACTCACAGATGCATGTCCCCCCCCAAATCAGTCTCCACCTTCTCTTCAGTAAGTATACTACATACCAAGGTAAGGGGATTTTTAACAGGGCAAGGTTTTTTTTGACAGGGCATGGGGGAAATTTTGACAGGGCAAGAGGATTTTTGTAAAGCTTTAGTTTTATTATTATGACACAGGGAGTAAGCACAACTTGCTGTCACACATACTGCAACTGACTTCATTTTTATTGTAATAACTGGTAATAATAAGATTGCTGGCTGAAGAGGTACAATGTGATCCCACTATATCACAGTTGATGGGAGCCAGTGAACCAGAATGTGTTATAGACCAAACTGTGTTCTAAGCAACCTGGCCAGTTAGCTGAAAAAAAAAATGATGAATGTACCCAAAAATATTTGCAGGCGGGGAGGTAATAAATGCGGATGGTAAAGTACGTGCTTCATTGGCACAGTTACCATTTTAAATTGATGCATATTAAATGAAAACTACACCTGTAGTGAAATTAGAGAAGGCATATATATATATATATATATATATATATATATATATATATATATATATATATATATATATATATATATATATATTATTTTATTTGTAGAACCATGATTTGCTATATATATGTGTATACTATTTACATATAGATGTCTAATGTATAGCTTGAATAGAGTATCAACACAGTGCTCACCCACAAATCTCATCACACACATTGAATCCACAATACAAGAAATCCATCTGTGTTTCATAGTGAAAAGTCTTTGGTTTCCTTTCACATGGCCACTGAATTTCTCCACTCCATACCAATGGTTGTATATACAATTTAAACAGCCACAATGACAATGTAGCTAATAATAAAAAGAAAATAACTAGATGGGATATTTTACTGCCAATAAGAAAAAAAATAAATTGTAATTTGCAATACTGATACTGGCAAAGTCCTGTGTAAAATGAATGAACTTTTTTTAGTTTTAAGACAAAAAAAATATTTTTTCAAGGAGAAGAAAATTACATTTAAAATGTCAGAAACCATGAGATGATCATCTTGTATTATTCATATACGATCTTTTCCCAAAAATAGTAATAAACATTTTAAGTTTTATTCGTACTTTTAAGAAAGAATTTTTTTCATGTACGAGAAAAATACATGTACAGTGTATATGAAATTTCAGAAGCCATACGACTATCATGTTGTATCTGAATTCACCTTATAACAGAGCATGCTGTTAGTGGGGTCAAACTGTAGTAGCAGTCAGATATTTGAATCCACATGGACACAAACTTATCCTGATTAAATTCACTTAAAAGCAAGGTCAAGCTTTCTGTATTATTAATACTTCTGGTAATAAAAAAGGTAAAATTAAGGTTCTAATCTAGTGAAAAATATAATGGATACAAATGAAATGAGAGATAAGTTTAAATATCAGGATGTAATAATATTTTACTTGGATATTTAAAATACTAATTATGGGGCCATCAATGTAAATGGGACGCTACACAGCCCAATTTAATATAGCCGAGTCATTGCTGTGCTGGCATAGGCCCCACCAGGCCAAAAAAACCCTAATGGGTTAAAAGCTTTCCATCCAATAGCTTGGATAGTGTCAGTTAGGGGACAGATATGCCCAAACAGTTTAAGCCAATGTACACAAAAATGCATCAGGCTAGGGTTACTTCATTAAGTGTATATGACAACTCATTTTTATCCCAGATAATATTAGTGGAAATATTATCCTTTTTGATGTGCTACAAGTAAGTCAAGTAAAATCTCCCTGTCAGTGTTCTGAAAAGCTCAGAACATTTGGGTCCCACTTTAAAGCCCTTATGGTGTCCTAAAGTTGTCCTTGGGGTGAACAGTTCAACAATGACAGATTTCAAGATAGTAGACTGATTTCTCATGAACAGAAGCCCATTCTTGACAGCAAAAGTAGGGGTAATTATGAGTGAACTCAAAACTGTCAATAACATGGATTGACCGACAAGATGTGCATCTCCCAAAGACATATCTGCTATGCTATAGCTAGAATTTCTAAAAGAACAAGTCTATGCTATAGCTGAGTTAAAGAAGCATTACACAATGGTTTGAAATGTTTTATTTAACCATGCCAGAGCCCATGTAACATTCATTTTAATACAACAGACCAAAAACTAGAGTCAAAGCAGTTAAATTTCACAAGAAGGTTGGAAATCTTTGTTCTATATCCCCTCTTCCATGAAGTCAAAACTTGTCAAAAGCTGTGTAGTGGTACTCATTCAAAGAGATGGAACCTAACTGCTTCTCCTTGAATAGATGCCAAAAGAGAAAATCAGCTTACACTGGTACCAAGCCCACCAAGGAAATGTGTTTTCAATTGCTCTAATGGGATGTAAGCAGGTCTTGATTTACAACATTTGCTCTTGTAGATTCCATGCTGTGTCCATCATCTCTTATAAAAGATAACCATCATTACATTGTACAAAGCAAGAATCAACACTCACCTTACAAAAAGGGCAGGTGAAATTGTCCAAAAAGCAAACTATATTACAGCACCTGAGACCTTTTCCTAAATTTCAGATATGGTGGTCAAAGGTGATGTGGTCAAAAGGACGATATGAGCTTACTGACTGGGACCAAAGGTTCTGGAGAAATGGGTCTGCAAAATATGAAAATTCTAGAAAAGTCCGCGGCAGGATTGCGTCACAAGAAGTCATTCCTTTACCATTTGTTAAGAGTTGTGACATTGGCATCTTCTAATCATTGTCTGGATTCTGCAAGATGTCACATGTACTGATAAAATATATCAGGTTGTTTACCTAATAATCAACAATATTTAATGGGTGGCACTCAGTCTAAGACAGCATTATATTGTTCATAAATGCATATAACAATCATATTTATTGATGAATGAAACTTTTGTTATATCTGTTCATAATTTGTAATATCAGACATCTCCATCCATTCATTCAATATATGGATCATTTGTTGATAGATCAGTTGTATCTATTGAAATGTTTTATATATTGATTGTATCGATTGGTATACAACCTCATATTTTATTATCTGCTGAAATTATAAAATATGGCACTTGCAATAATGATAGTAGAGTCTCCTATCAGTGGGGCACAAACTCTGACCTGATGAAACATGCTGTGTAGGACAGTGAACAAATACTGGAAATCTGGCCATGTTGAGGCACAGTTGTTCACAATGTTTATACAATCTAGGGCTGATACCAGGCATGCAGGAATAGGTTTTGTTGCAGCTATAAGGGGCCATGATGGAGTTGAGACCAGTAATGGAATTGTCAGGCACTGTTCCACTACATACATGCCAGCCATTAGTATAAAAATAACCTAGGTGACAAGACAGCATAATATAATGTAACCCATGTATTACATGCCATAATTACAATAAACTAAATAGAAAAAGTACCTTTCTTCTTGTCACAAATGGAAAAAAATCTATTTGAATTAGTACCATACAACACAAGAAATAGAGAGAAATTACTTATACAAAGCACTCCCGACAGTCAACATGTCAAACTTTCTGCTGTGTAATTGTAATATTTACAAATCCTGTGGTGAGCATGGTGATGTGCTAAACCGAGTCCAAATTTCTAAGGCGTTAATGAGTTGTCCTTTTAATGATCCAACATATTAAAGTACACAAAGATCCCTCTCCGCTATTTTTCTGTTATTTAACAATTATAAGTCACATTAATAAAACTGCCTTCACTTAACATCTTGTGCAATTATTTACAGCATAGACAGGTCCTTTAACCAACTCTCTTCATTAATATAATAAAAATGCAAGACATGTTTTCAAAATGAGGAAAATTGATCAATTTTCTTGAAAATCTGAGCCAGTAACAATCATTCTTTCCAAGGTAGGACCTCTCTTGCATGACTTTTACCTATTACATTATCATATGATAAATGTAGAAAAATGAAATCTGAAATATTTGCTTATAACACAGAACTATTTGCTTATAAGACAAATATTTACTTATAACACAGAAAGAAACAGAAAACAAAATAAAGTGGGAGAAAAGGCACAAGTGGATACCAAGTTTTATGAGATCTCTAAACAAATGCTTGGTTTATATAACTGAAAAAGAAATTGACTATATGTCACTTACTGTTTGTATTAGGATGCAATTTGGTGCCAATCCCTCTATTCAACAGGGAGGTCACTACTGTGTAACTTCCATCTAGATGGGCAAACAGCTTCTAGCAATTTTGTTGCTAAAAGGCTTGTATTTGCAAGGTACTGGAAAAAGAATCTGGAAACTGACAAAAGAAAAAATTCAGCAAGTCTCTTTCTAGTATATCTGAGCTTGCTTCAATAGTGTTTCATTATGCAGTTCCTAACTGTGATACTATTAATGTCATACCTGCATATACATCTCCAAAGCAACCACTGCCAAGCTTCTTCTGAAGTTTGACAGATTCCCTGTTGACTTCTAGCTCTCTAAACTGCACTAAAGGTCGGACCTTGGGACAGGCAACAAGAAGCTGACAGCATAACCCATCCATTGAACCTGCACAGAAAATAAATTTGGTGGCAATTTCTTTCAGTGCTAATCATTTTTGCCCTTTACACAGAAAATACATTTTATGACTATTCTGCATTAAGCTTTGCTAAAAATGGCACAAAATGGTAATTTCAGGACCAAAGATTATAATGACAATAGCAGGAAAAAACTTACACTGAGCCAAATACTCTGACATCTGATTGGTTAATCAGTGACCAATCAGATATATGAATTTTCAATTGAGTCTTTGAGTATGAAAATTTTTCACAATCTTATTGCTAGATATGTTGATCGCATTTGAATGCAATAGCAAGGGCCAAACTTCAAAGCTATGCACATCATATAATCACATTTCACAAAAGTAATGTTTAATGTACAAATGCTGTGGTTTTTTTCTTTTCACCAGTGTCAAATAATTATATATAAATATATAAATATATTATCAAGTAAACCTAACTTTTCAGATTTTCCTTTGTCAATTTATTCATATTCTAGGTATTTAATTTTGTGGATTAATCTTGTTAATCTCCAAAATAAAAAATGCAAAAGAACAAACATATGCTAATATTAAATATTGTTGTCACAATGGTTAAAACAATACCAGTATGAGCACAAATCAAACCTGCTTTATATACTAGTTCTTCTCTCCTGTGCTCAACATCAAATGGAGGAGCTAAGGCAGCCAACAGCACTTAAGCAAGCAGTTGTGAAGCACATGTGAATCATCTTTTATTTATATCACATTCATAAAGTCAGTATGTTTTGACATGGCATTTATAGTAGCTTAAAAGTTGTAAAATTCATGTTAAGTGGATAATGTCAACAAATTGTATGAACCAAATACATGACACACAGATCCTAACTCCATGTAATCAGCAGGTTGTGGCAATATTGGGTGTCTCACAAGACTAATTAAGTCTGAAGATGACAGGTAAACTGAAGATAATTGAATTATTCCTTTGCCTGTACCTGCCTCATGTATGGATAAACTCCAACCCTTAAACTTGGTCATAAGTAATCACACTAAAGAAGAACTTAGTAACACTTTCATTGACTGATATGCATAAACAGATCAGAGACCATGCATGAAAATAAAGACATTACTGGTGAAGATCAATGAACTTTACCAATGGACCTTAAAATATCAGCACAAAACCAAGTTCAAACAAAAAAGGATATTAATGGCTGAAAAAAAAATCTTTCTGAGATTATACCTAATTATATGTGGTTCAACTTATGAAATTCTGCATTTTCAGGATTATATACATGACAAACAGGAGACTTGACTGACACATTATATGTAGAGTGGCCCTATCTAAAAATGAGTGAAGTGAAAGCTTTAGTAGCATGCTGAAATTGTAAATATATACACAGTACTTATTTAATGTCTGTGCTTCAAGTAACAGTTCTAGTATTGTATAGTGTTATTTTCCTTTTGTTTAAAAAAATGTGTGCGTTAAAATTTTCAAAGAGCAGCCATACTGCTCTTATATGTCTATCTCAATTGTGGAACAAATATGGGTAAATTGTGTAAACTGGTGGTGGCATGACAATATTTAATTCATTCTTTAATAAGTGATAATATCATATATATATATATATATATATATATATATATATATATATATATATATATATATATATATATATATATATATATATATCCAGGCTAATAATCTTTCTTAGCCTGGATTCATTTAATTTGAATTTTTGTTTACACGTTATACTGCATTTGTTAGTATTTATAAATAATATGAATGATTTTAAACCAGGCTGTTGCTAGTGAGAGAACATTTTGGAATCAATAGCAAATAAAATCTCAGCTGGACCATATTATTGAAAAAGAACACAGGTTATAATGCATTAATGAGGGTAACAGAAAGATCAGGCAGTATTACCAATCTTCCATCAATCTGTAGCATAGGGCGTACATTCCAAGTATAAACTATAACATTTAGAAAAAACTTTAAATTCACAAAAAACATTTTCAGGCCGCATGTTCAATGACCCTTTTCTGATCTGAAGCAGTAGGTCACAAAATAGATTGACTTATCAGAATTCTTTTGTAAGATCTTAGTATATAAAGGATCGCAATATGTAAAAATATGAATTATTTGAAGTTTAGATGTGATCCCACATTAACTTGCACAGATATTAGGTGAAGTGTGAGACAAGAAGGATAATAAATCTAAACAGACTAACCTCTAATAGTCCTTTTCATATATCATTGTAAGGATTAAAATTGTAAAAATAATTAAAGTAGGCTTGATAAAACCCATGAGTAGACCTCACTTAACTATTGTGAAAGTAATTTTAAGGCCTTATTTCTTCAAAACTTCTGAAGGATTGTGAAAGTTCAATGCCATAATTCCTAAAAAAAATTTTAAATATTGTGAATGGCAGTTCAAGACCATATTTCTTCAAAAAATTCTAAAAAATTGTGAAAGAAAGTTCAAGACCATAAATCTTCAAAACATTCTGAAGGATTGTGCAAGAAAGTTTAAAGCCAAAAATGATTTGTCCATTAGGCCATATATTTTGCCATTTTTATTGCTGTAATTCTGGTTTTGATGCCAATCAATTTTCAATTTATGGTTAAAGGGAGTAAATAACATGAATATTAAGGAAGTAAGTAATACGAAAAATAATAATTATATTTTTGCAAAGCTGGACTTCTAAAATTAATAAGCATTAGAAGCTTGAAAACAAAACCTAGTAGCTTGTAGAACTAATCGTTCAGAACTTTAGAATTCAAACCAGAAAGAGGTCATGTAAGCAAGGCTCTCGTTCCAAAATGATCTAATGGTGTAACAAGAGGTGATAAATATTTGAGTTCTATAAAGGGTTAGGATGAGTAGGGTTTATGGCAAAGTTAAGGAAGCACTTTAATAAGAATTTATAGAAAGAGTTTTGGGAAAATATCTTTACACATTCGGTAAACTATGATTCTGCACTGGAATACTATATGATAAACACAAGATAAGAAAAAAAATTTAAAAGTAAATACATGGGATATTACTTTGATAGTGTTGAATTAAGTCCAACATGTTCCTGAAAGTTCGCTTTGGACTGATATAGTAGCCACCATCATCCAATCGCCGGATTCTGTAATGCTTTACACAAGCATCACTGAGTTTCTGATCAAAGTCTCTCACAGATAAAACAAAGGAAGCCTTGTCTGAAATTTAAAATAAAGAATAATATATTTAGGACATAATATGTAAAGGTCACACAAGGATTAAAAAACTGTCATTTGGGAACAAGTGTTCCATTACATGAAAGCTGATGCCAAGTACAGTTCAGAAAAATTCATAAATGTCATTTATGAGCAGGTGTCCTTTATTTTCAGGTATCAGTAAGAAAGTATTTGTCAATTGTCACAGAATAAGGTTATAAATAACTAGATTTTGCCTTGAATAAATTTTTCACCTTATTCATTGATTCAGGCGTACAACGCTACCTGAGGTGAATCACTGGCCATCAGGTAAAAGTGATTTTGAAATTACTTGCAGGCGGAAAGCCACGGGAAAGCATGGATTACATGAACATTTGACCATAACTATTATTCACTCCTATGGATTTAAGCTTGATACATTGTGAACTGAGACACAAGTGATTTGGATTTTGTCAGTGGTGGGCGAACTTTACACCATCATCTGAGGCCATAGGGGTAAGTGTCAAAGTTTTGTTTTATTTGATTTGTGAAACCTTTTCTTCTTGGTTCTGTGTTATGTCGGGTGATAAAGTTTTGTTGATACAATGCTTGCTTTGTTATTACCATTTTAGTAACAAATAGTTTTGTTATATTGTAGCCTGTTGGATATTATTGTAGACTACGGGAACCTACTGTAGATTATGGGAGCTATTGTAGACTACTGGAGTCTATTGTAGATTATGAGAACTATTGTAGCCTGTTGGACGCTATTGGGCATTAGTAGACACTATGGGAGTTTAGTGGAAACTAGTGTAGCCTATTGGATAGTGTACATTATGGGAGCTTAGTGGATATTATTAAACATTTCTGGACATTATTGGGCTGGCAAAGTCTTATTGGAAGTGACAAAGTCTTATGGGAGATTCAGTGTCTGATGAGAGCTGACTATAGCTATCTGTGGTTGGATTGGACATAGCTATCTGTATTGCAGCATGTCATTTATGTCTAGGTGTATGAAGATATATATATGTATGTAAATGAATATATAAGGGATTCATGACGTATATCAACTTTAATCGATAAGAAAGGGATCCAGTGAAACTGCAGATTCAGGTTCATATATTGTATAAATTGTAGAGTCACAGTTTATCAAGTGAATTCCCATTTAGTGATACATATTCATCTAATTGTGTTCATCTATTTGTGTTTAACGCAGGATTTAGTCAAAGTAATAGAAATAACATTGAGTATTGCTCCTTTTTCTTTGTCTCAAGAGATTTTGTGAATCTCAAAGAATAATGCATACAAGAGATTAAGTGAATCTCATTTTTTACTTTTCATTTTTCATAATATGAGATATATTTGTTTTAGGTCAGAGGCCAATGAATCATACTGTATTTTTTTCTTTATCATTTCATAAGTGTATGTAGGATAAATTGCATCAATTGTATGATAGTGGTGTGAGAATCATTGCATTTGTTTTATATTCACATATATATCTAGTATTGATTTTATAAATTCTAATCATTCATCGCTTTGTGTTTGTTGTTATTCATTTAGTCCAAACAGAAATCCCACTTGGTTTCAATTCTGTTACAATGTCAATCATATTTGTGTCCATTAATAAAATAAAATGTCCTTTATCATAAGATGTTCATTAACAAAGCAGGTGTCCTTTATCTGTTTGTGTCATTACCTAAGGTGACTATTAAACAAGATTTTCCTTATAATGGTGTCGAAGTTATCTTTTTTTATGACAAACGAAGAGCTGGGAAATTTCTCATTTCATAATTGTCCATCTAAAAACAGATTTTTATCCACTAAAATGGTGACTTCAATGGAATATGTTTAATGACAGTGCAACATGAAGTTTAATGTCAGTGTACCACAGATAACGCAACACTATGCTGTCATACTCCTCGATCATTGTTTATTGGGAAATTACTTTCTGATATTTCAGTCTAAGAAACGTTTGTCAACTCTTTGTCAGCCATCAGAGTCAACTAAAGATGGCATAGCATCTTTAAACAATTTACACCATACATTTATAATCACAAATGCTTAATTAATTACATGCTTAATTTCTCTTTATTAATTTGTTTCTTCGTAAACCTTCCTGCAAAATAAAACAATTACAGAAGCCAAAACAGCAATATTAAAAAGGTCAGAATATCTGATGGCTATCTAAGGGCAATAAAATAAAGTATACTCTTATTCATGTGTATAATTTCTTGTGGTTGTAGAAAAAAGACATCTTCATGTTCCTCCCAACCTTAGAGTTGGATTTCATGGGCTTTTTAAGGACTAAACAATTTTCAATAGAGTATTCTGACTTTCTGCAACCTAATTACAATAAAAACATAATCACAACAGAAGTTTCATGATGTTCTTATCTTTGGTTCCTCTTATTGGCATGCAAAGATTTGATAATGTTCAATAAGTAACCACTGACCCCCCCACTTCTATAGGTTAGATCAAACAGCACACACCAAGATCTGCTGTCTCATACTGTGCCAGCAGATGTAGGTCTATGCAGTTTGTTAAGTGAACAACACAGATCCTAATCTTTCTGGTGTACTATGCACCAGCAGATGTAAGGTCTATACAGTTTGTTAAGTAAAGTGAACAACACAGATCCTAATCTTTCTGGTGTATTATGCACCAACAGATAGAGGTCTATGCAGTTTGTTAAGTAAAGTGAACAACACAGATCCTAATCTTTATGGTGTACTATGCACCAGCAGATAGAGGTCTATGTTGTCTGCACCTCAACTCAACTTAAATATTAGCATATATGGTATTCATTTTCTAACGATCTGAAATGGGCATCTGTATCACCTAATAGGTTACTGCATTTGCATGGGAAAACATGAAGTGTTTTTCGGATGGTTATACCACACAAACTTGGGAGTGCAGTATATCCATCCAACAAAACAAGTTCATATTTTCCCATACAAATTCATTAACCTATTTATTATATGCTCATGTTCTTATTTTTCACAATGCTTAAATATATAAACAAAAATGCACTACAATAAAACAAGGTAACTGAATATGTCATTTTCCAAATTAAATATATAAAACTAAATATATAAGCATAGCTGCATCATTAAAAAACAACATAGTTGCAACTCCGCCCAGACAAATTTGAAGTTGGTCGCGTGCTAGACATAAGTTTCTAAAGAAAATGGTTTTTGGTCTACTTAAAATTGAAATTTGGAATATTGTTAATGAATATGCATTGCAACAACTTTTCCATATAATCTGGAATGAATATGTTTTGGTATTTTTGTCGATTTAATGCAATTTTGTGATTATAGTCTGGATTTATCTACATGAAGTAACATACATCGGTTTCCAGCAGTGTTTGCCAATTTAATCATATGTGTTGACATCGGCATGCGTGTTTCTATTCAGTCAAGGAATAATTCAGATCATGTGGGAAAATTATGAAGCCTTTCAATTGCAATTATTGAAAAGATGATGTGGAATTTAATGTTTATTTTCATTTTGAGTGCAGTAAGGAGGATATAACTGCACTTGGAATATAAAACTCGAAATTGCATTAATATTTTCCAATGTGTAATCAACCTTGAGAACCCATGACATGGCTCAGTTAATTAGGATTTCCAGAACTATGAAAGTATATTTTGAGGAAATTCAGGACGTAAAATTGTTAAGTATATTTTTGCCATTTTTATTACCAGCTAAAGAAGACAATTTATGTCTTATTACTTGCGTGCTATTGTGAGGACCCTGTATGGCATCTATAACTAGCCTAAATCTGAAACTTTGTATCAAAAAAGTTAACATGGAATGTAAAAAAAGCAGGTTGTATGTCATTCTATGAAATATCTGCTTTAGTTCATTCATGAAAAATTGTTTACGTTAGAAAACAGTTCTGTATTCATGTGCACTAAGTATGAATTTGTGTGCGAGGAGTACAATATCAGGAATACTGAATGATTCTGACAATGTTAAGTTAACAGAGAAAATAATGAGCATATAATAATGTCATTTTCAGAAAATCTTGAAATAGACATCTGGATAAGGTTATTTGCTGTCATTTTCTGATTCCATATTCTAAAAAGCTGGAACTTCTTTAGGGTGTCTCTGCAGTTGTCAAGACAAATATTCAATGTATTTTATGCTGTAAAAAGTAACTCAGTATTTGATTTATTTATATTGGAATAAATGCTGCTTCTTTTCAGGTATGTACTAAATGCATAATCAGCTTTATCCTTCTTGGAATATTACACCACACTCACTGCTACCTGTCTCATGAGATTGGCTAAAATCACATACCAGTTTTATATATATATATATATATATATATATATATATATATATATATATACACTATATTAATAAGGCATTTGTATTTATGTTAAATTTCTTACCTCCAGCTTCTCGTACCAGGAAGGTACCTGTTGGGTTGCCTGGCAACAACAGCTGCTTGTCAGCCTCTTTTCTGTCTAAATTATTCCACCAACTGCAGGCAGAACAAGTAATCAGTATTTACCTTTAGCACAAGGAGTTGATCAAGATTGACAATGTAAGCTTAAATTGACTTTGTTGTTCTTCAACTTCTATAGGTAAAAAAGTTAATTTTTAAATGGATATAATACTGTTGCATGTTGCAAAATATGTTTGCCAGTATTTAAATTAATGGATTTGCAGGAGTTTAGAAAAAAATCTAAGACTCTTGCCCAGTGAGGCAAGTACAAAAATGTTTTAACTCACCAGAATAAACTATTATTCATCCAGCTTATAAAAAAAATAAAAGATAACATTTTAGCAACCTAACTTTAATTGTGTGGGAAGATGTTTTCTGGAACTTATGTGACACTTTAAAGGTGAGTTGCAACTAATTACAAACTGAGATCAGTCTACTCTCCTCCTGGAAAGAGTTCATTAGTAATGAATAGTGAGTGCATAGCACATAGCCAATTTGGATGAAAACAACTCAAAAATTATCTTCTTGTAGAATATATTTTCTCACTTATATAGACTTTCAAAGAATAAAGCTGAAACACTGCATACAGAAGATCCTTTCCACTAATGTAAAATACTGACCAACCCTGAATCTGTGATTTGAAAATTTGTGACAATCTCTGCATTAGCAATGTAAACAATGTTTCCAAACCAAAAATTAAAAAAATCAAGTTCATCAATTGCTGAGTTCAAAGGAAACTCACTGATAATATTATAAGTCCAAAATTAATGCAATGATATGCTAAAAATTCCTGACTTGCCTGTCTCACCTGATTAAACTGAAAGCTTTGCTCATCATTGTGAACAATGTTACAGTTACAAGCTAGTATATTCAATGTCTTTTATTCAAACTAATATTACCACAGGTCTAATGTTTATACATGGCTATAAAAAAATTCCAGTCTTGCTCTCTCATCTACTAAGCATGACCATCTACAATGATAAAGTTTTGTGTGTAAGTTAATGAGAGCAAGTTGGATATGATTTGATAATCATGTTCATTCCACTCCTTGAAGGATATGAAAGCATCTCCACTCCATGCCTTAAAGGAGACATTCATGGTAGATATGTAGTTCATTCTGCTCCTTAAGGACATTATCTTAGAGGATATGTAGGTATGTCCACTCCGCTCCCTGAAGGACACTCTCTTGGTGCATCTGTGTGTCCACTCAGCTCCCTGAAGGACACCTTTTTAGAGGATATGTAGGTATGTCCACTCTGCTCCCTGACAGACACTCTCTTGGTGCATATGTAGGTGTGTCCACTCAGCTCCCTGAAGGACAATTTTTTAGAGGATATGTAGGTATGTCCACTCCACTCCCTGAAGGACACTCTCTTGGTGGATATGTAGGCATGTCCACTTAGCTCCTTGAAGGACACTCTCTTAGAGGATATGTAGGTATGTCCACTCCGCTCCATGAAGGATACTATTTTGGTGGATATGTAGGCATGTCCACTTAGCTCCATGTAGGTCACTCTCTTAGAAAATATAGTTATGTCCAATCTGCTCCCTGAAGGACACTTTCTTGGAGGATATGTAGGTATGTCCACTTCACTTCCTGAAGGACACTCTTGGTGGATATATATGAGTGTCCACTCAGCTCCCTGAAGGGCACTCATGGTAGACATATAGGTATGTCCATTCTTCTTCTTGAAGGACACACTCTTGGAAGACATGTAGGTATGTCCACCCATCTTTCTAAAGGACACACTCTTGGTAGATATATAGGCGTGTCTACTCAGCTACCTGAAGGACACTCTCATAGAGGATATGTAGGCATGTCCACTCAGCTTCTGGAGGGACACTCTCATGGTAGATATGTAGGCATGTCCATTCTGCTCCTTGCTGGACACACTTTAGGTGGATATGTAGGCATATCCACGTAGCTCCCTGAAGGACACTCTCTTTGAGGATATGTAGGCCATTCTGCTTCTTGAAGGACACACTCTTGGTGGATATGTAGGCATGTCAATGTAGCTCCCTGAAGGATTCCTTCTTAGAAGATATGTAGGCATGTCCATTCTGCTCCTTGAAGGACACACTCTTGGTGGATATGTAGGCATGTCCACGTAGTTCCCTGAAGGACACTCTCATGGTAGATATGTAGGCATGTCCATTCTGCTTCTTGATGGTCACACTCTTGGTGGATATGTAGGTATGTCCACGTAGCTCCCTCAAGGATTCCTTCTCAGAAATGTAGGCATGTCCATTCTGCTTCTTGAAAGACACACTCTTGGTGGATATGTAGGCATGTCCACATAGCTCCCTGAAGGACACTCTCTTAGAGGATATGTGGGTATGTCCATTCTGCTCCTTGAAGGACACACTCTTGGAGGATATGTGGGTTTGTCCATTCTGCTCCTTGAAGGACACACTCTTGGAGGATATGTAGGTATGTCCTCCCAGCTTCCTAAAGGACACTTTCTTGGTGGATATATAGGTGTGTCCACTCAATTCCCTGAAGGACACTCTCTTAGAGGATATGTAGGCATGTCCATTCAGCTCCTTCATGGACAGTCTTTTTGGAGGATAAGTAGGCAAAGCTTTAGTGACTTCTTATTTTAAATGATTCATCTTTCCTTGCAAACAAATGTAAAAGTTTGAACTGAATATGACTGTACTCTACTGATTTACTCGGACTCTGTCAAAAAAGCTGCCCAGAATGTTATTTTGAGAACTTTTACATAACATTTTAGGCTGAAGCTAATAATATCATATTATGGTTTCTAAGATGTAATTTGCAAATATCCAATTTGCCTTGTACAGATCTCAGTTTGCAATCAAAAAGCCTTTAAGATTCTTCAATCGTTAAAACACAAGTCTTACATCTTAACCCTCCTCATTCACTGCCTAGGCATACATTTTTTCAGACTGGTACAAATACTTACTCTTGGGCCTGTGGAGAATTGTCATCCTTGGCAACATAATTACTTGGGATGTAACCAGTTCTCTTGGTCACTGTATGTGTTGCTACCCACCAGTCACAGTTTTGACTGAAAGGAATGTTAACAGAAAATTATTATGTTTGTTTATTATGTATGTTGGTATGCTGACAATAATTGTAACTTGGCACTAGTTATGTACCATAATAAACTGATTATTGTAACATGCCTTGCTGAACTGAGAAAATAATTAAATATCTTGATATCCTTAAAATAATTACCTTTATTGATATACTGACAATAAATTTTACCTACCAAGGTATGATAACAATAATTACAAATCAGGGCAAACTGACAACAATAACTTACCTTGGTTTACTGATGATAATTACTGGGCTCAAATTTAGTGCTCATCTTTTTATATGAGATAGGCAAATTTGCCTACAGATCACAAATCCTTTAGATCAATCAAAATTTCAAATTCTCATAATTAAACATGTGCACTTATGTTGAATTTATCTATATAAAAAAAACTTGTGATAATGTAAGTAGTTTTTATAGTTAATTGCAATCTGTTCATTATGTTAAATGAGTATCTGCCAAGACCCTGCACTTGACAATGTTTTTCTATGCATCAAGTAAATAAGGGCGATGATTGTCAAAATAGTTATTAAACACACTCAACTAATCTCGTATCCTGGCCAAGGCACTAATTCAATAACAATAAAAATGATCTAAGGAATGCAGCTAGTGCCATTAGGAGGATGTCATGCTGATTGACTCAGTAACTCAAGAATTATATAGAATAAAATTTGTATTGTTTTATCTCTGCCAACATCAAATATTTATTGAATTGTGATGTGACAAATGGAAAGGTGTGGAAGTTTTCACATGGTGTGCCAATACCAACAAAACATTAGAAATTATAATCATGACAAGAACGATCATGATCATGAATATGATTGATAGAAGTGTAAAAGTATTAGAAATCCTAAGGAAAAAATATAACGTAGCACAAAAAGCCATATCCATTTCTGTGCCAGGACCTAGTTAGTTTAATCCACAAGGTATTCAAGATAATCCCTTTGCTAGCAAGATGTTTGTGACATCTCCACAAGTAGTCTTGAGAAAGGGAAAGATCCTGACATCTTGGCATCAGGCAGAAGGCTAAAAAAACTCCGAACTCATCACATAGTTTTTGAATATATCTATATATCTGTTGAGCAAAACATAGATCTTTTTGGTGCTGGCAAGATGAATGATGCTCTATACGACAGAAACTGGCTACATATATAAATCGGTACAGAACGGAGGAATCCTATGAGTTTACAGGTTGCAATGAACACATAAGTGCCCTCACCCACTTCTTTCGCGAGTCCTAGGTCAACCAAAGAGATATGATCTGGCCAATGCATATGACTTTATTCTGCACCAGCTGATTAAAGTGGTCAGGGATGCAGAAATCCATTGTCAAAGTCAGAAATTTGTTCTTATATCAGCAACTTTTGCAAGGTTATTTGTCCATGGACAAGTTGACTGTGGCCTGTAACTTAAAAGGACAACAGTTCCCATTTGATCTGAGCAACGGCTACACAAGGACCATTTGTATCAATACCAATATGTGTGCATAGTATAATTATGTAGCAAAAGCTTCAATTTATCAATTAGGACTGAACACAGCCATGGCTTCAATCTGTATATACAGCCATTGGAAGCAGACAGTACCAGTTTAAAGAATCTTTTAATGGTTGTGTCCGAATGAATTTCACTGGCTGGAGGACAGGGCTTCTCCGAGGATCTGTCATTTTGAACCAAAACCTGGACTCCTATAAACCATTATGCACCACTATGATGAATTTTCCCAGGAATGCATTTGGATGGATGATTTTATTTATAAAGCTTTTGCCAAATGGTGAAAAGTTGAAAAGTCAACAAAATAGGCTAAAACTAAACTTGACTATGATGGGGAAAACAAAAGAGAAAACAGGATTTCAAAGATTCTTGGCTGCAGGAAATTCTTTGCTCTAGTTCAACAGCAATATATGTAACAGCAAACGAGTCTAACATTAAATCAGTAAAATATGACAGAATCTGTGACAACATGAAATAACCTTATCTGTACTATAATACATATTACAGTACAGATAAGGTTATTTCATTCAGTTACGGTTTTCATAATATATTATTGATTTTTTGTTGCTGTTGTAGGGTTTAACGCCATTTTTCAGCACAAGATAGGCTATACATGGCGGCCAGTATTAATGGTGGAGGAAGAACCCTGTAAAACCCCAGGAAGAACCACCAACCCAGGAGAAGCTACTGGCAGGCTTTCTCACTTACCCACGTTAGCTGAGTCTGGACTTGAACTCACATAGACAGAGGTGAGATGGCAGTGATCCGTAACGGTCAGCACTTTAGACCACTCTGCCACTCAGGGCCCCTATATATTATTGATAAAACATCAGACTCGTATGGTAAGAGATAACCCTCAACTGCAGACAAAACCAGTTAATTGTTTGTAGGACAGTCAATCACAAGGAAAGATAAAAAACTAAAAAAGTGCAAAGCACAATAAATAACAATTAAAATTTGATGATAAAAGACCAAATCTGAAAAGAAAGATATCGGGGGTGATTTAAAAACTGTTTTGCATAGTATATGCCACATTAAAACAGAAAACATATTTCAGACTGAATAATTTAGTGAGGTTCGAACAAAAGATTGAACTGAACTTAGAAATGATAACATCGATAGAGTTGCATTACAGATTTCATCAACAGTTGCATCTGACATGCCAAAGAAAAATGTCAAGGGTAAATTTTCCAAAGCTAAATTCATATTCATCCTTACAGATGCTAGTAGTTATAGACCAATAATGAATTCTTGTTCGGTTTGTACAGCCTGACCATAAATATCCATAAATAAGACAAGAAGAAATCTATCAAATTGGAATTAGGAAAGGACCTTTATGGAAGTAGGAAATTTGTTTTTTCTACCCTGTTGTCTTGATCCACTATGACTTGCAATACATGTTATTACAATGTATTTCTTCTGCAAACTACCAACATGTACGATGTATAACTTTCATCTAAGAATACATGATAAATAATGAATATTGTAATTTACAATAATTTCCCACTCAATCATTAGCTACTGGCATTGTCTAAAGAACTGGTATCAAAAATAGTTGCTGAAAGAACATATAACTGAGTCAACATTTGTACCTGCAACTTATTGCTAAATGTTGCAGAAACAGTTTAAATTTTGTCTAAATTTTTCAAATATTTTAAGAATGTTAGTTGTTTTAAAATTATACTTATGATCTGGTTTTGCCATCATGATAATAGTGACTGCAGGCTTATATATGTGCACGGATGCACTAACTGCTTCATGTGTTCTCATTCCTAGTTACAATTGACCATTAAAAACACGATGTGCTGTAAATGGATCCGAAAGCCACAGTAAAACAGGCAAACTACCTACCTAGCCTCCTCATCGACTTCCAATCTATCTCCTTTCTTGAAAGACAAGTCATCATCATTGATCGCATCAAAGTCATATAATGCTCTGTAGTAAAGTCGTTCTGTTGAAAACAATTGTGAACAGTTAATATTTTCTTGTACACTATATTTCATGTTCTCAGAGACAGAAAGATCATCAAATGCTTTATTGAAAACTATTTCTAGCATATATATATATAGACTTATCATTTTCTTAACTTTCAAGAGATGCATTTTATTGACATAATCAAGACAAAATTTACTTTATTACTTCTTTTTTCATTTTCTTTCTCTTTTAAAAAAAAAATAATAGCAAGTTATTATTCAAGGCATCTGTTAATATTTATTTGAATTCTCCAGGGAAAGTTTGTTTCTTTAATAACTAATATTTCTATTCACAGTTTGTAAGAAATTATCAGCAGATGATTTTAATTGGAGACAGCCTGTACAGACTATAAAGGGACTGTAATCAGATTCACTTGCATTTCTCCATGTGACTTAGGGGCATCCAAGCAATTTCATCTTTATGGAATTATCCTCCACTGGGGCAAACACAGATGTGCAGATTGATAATCTGCAAACACTGTCCTAGCTATGATTCTATTCACGGAAAAAGAAAAACCAAAAGAGAAAGTACAAACCCTTTTTCAGTGGTGTTGATGGGAGTGGTCTCGAAGGATCACCCACTACAATGGTTATACCATTAGGTGATCTAATTCCATCGACCTCAGATGCAGATGGTGGGGTTGATACGTGGTGGGAGGATTTCGAGTCGATACATCCCATGGTTACAGCATACTTTTTCTCACAAATCCCTCTACTGTTCTAGAATCATAAAAACATAAAAAATAAACCACTGTGTTAAAAGTCTTATTGACCTAATCATTGGTCCATACAGAATAACCTCATTTTTCTGGCATGAAGCTAAAGAGTGGAAATGACTCGCATAGATACAACCCATCCCACCATAGGTTAAAATCTCATCACATGCAGCAAGTCCTTACAAGTTTACATCCCTTATTATTACAGCTTACAAGTAAAACTGCATCAAGTTCCTATAGCAGAGAATATTCAAAAACTGAAAAATGGAGGTTTGACCATTTCTTCTTCATTATTTTTAAAGAAAAATATAGGGAATTTCTAAATATTGGCAATTTAATAATATAAACAAAGGTAAGGTTTACAAATATAATCTATGAATTGCGTATATTAAGTGTACTGGTACCATTTTTTTAAGAAACTTGTAAAATATCCTGCAATGATACATCTTGAAGGAGACAACAAATTTTCACAGTATGACATTAGAGCTGCTAAGTAAAACAATGTTTTTCAACTGGAGATGCTTTTGGAAGATAAAAATTCAGTTTTTTCTTGAAAAGGTAACAAAAATCAATTCAGCATTGCCAAGCACCTGAGAACAAAGAGAAAACACTGTTTCAAGCTTATAATCCAAGGCTGAGTTTCACAGACCATGTAGATCGTACAGAGGAATCCAGTGCACACGTATTATTGATTTTTTCATCATCTACATATATACAAAGAAGTACAAAACAATATAAAGATAATCCTAAGGATATCTTATCTAAACTATTCTACAAAAGACATGTCCTACAAGCTGATTCTCGTCATAACAAGACATACAACAATAACATGTACAACACTCCCTCATTATAGGGCACTTAATTATAACAGTTTCAGTTTTATGACAATCATGTTAAGGGGTGAAGTGCACTTCCCACTGCACTGGTCTTAAAATTAGGGTAGGCAGGTCATTTGTTTTAAAAAAACTGATATATTTTATGATTTTTTCTGTAAAAAAGTGCTAGGGTTTGCCAGTGAGAACAGGGAAAGTTGGGGGAACAGAAATATATATTATTTTTGCCTAATGGATCCCGTTTCATGAAGTGGAAGTAAAATTAAATGCATAATTTTCTTCAGTATAAAATGGTTTCACTATAAAGGAGTATACTCTATGAATTCCAAGGGCAGAGTAATAATGGATAGAGTATTTTTACTTCCTTCTTCTCACCTATATACATATTTGTGTATGTTGAGTACATCAGGAAACCTGTAAGAATGTTTCAAGCTACTATGAGCAACATAATGAAGGTACTACAACTTCCTCCTACATGTACACTCTTCTCTACATAGAATACATGACCCTTGTTCAAAGTAAACATTCTCTACATAAAAATATATCCCCATGTTCAAGATAAACTTTTCATGTAGGTTCTCTGAAAGTAAAGATAGCCTCAGAGCAGCCACCTTTGGTAAGGAAGAAAAGTGACTTTAGACAAAAATTTGTGCTTTAATAAAGATTAAATTCTACTCATCTGGTGTGACTGACCTTGAAAGTACACAATGAAGTCAGGCAACTTTTAATGTGGTGACCTCTAGGGCAAGATTTTTCTATGTCAGTTTCAGTAGACATGTAGAATAGTTGTGTAATCATGAGAAAAACATTGGGATTTGTCTTCAGTGACTGAGAATAAGGCCTGTACCCATTTTGGAAAAAAAAATTATAAATCTGAAATTAAATTTTCATGAGTAAAATGCTGAAATTGTGAATTCTATATGATTTAAACATATTCTGTATTGGTAATAGGGAACATTGACACAGCATTACAAGTACACTTCTCTCTATGGGCCTCTTATGCCCCTGAGGACACCTGCCCTTCAAAAAATAACTATGAACTAGAAATGCTGCAAAGACATATGCTTTACCACTTTTTAGCTATGCCACATGCTCTCACATGGTCCCCCTTTTTCAACACCTTCAGCTAATTTAATGCAAGATCACCTCATTAATATGCATGGATCTGGCTTACTTTTTAATTGCCCAAGGTCTTCATAACATAAACCCATATTCCAAATTGATGTGGCAGCCATATTGGATGTCAGATCAGAACCATTTTAATTTCATTTATGACTAAATGGAGATAATAAGATGTCTAGTGAAATTCACACATCAAAATGACTTTCTGTTCAAGAAAGGTTGTGGTAAATGAAAAATTTAAGGTGGCTACCATGGTGGCAATAGTGGATATCAGATCAGCACCATATTTATTTAAGACCAGGTAGACAATAACAAAAAGTTTTCAGGTGAAAATCCCATCCATTCAGGAAGATCAGCTGTAACACAATGGTGGCTATATTAGATGTCAGAGCAACACAAATTTCATTTAGGACCAACTAAACATCAAAAGAAGTATTTACTGTTGATATGACCATTCAATGAAAAGGAGCAGTGATAAGAGTTTCAAGATGGTCACTGTGGCAGCCATAATGGATGTCCGAGCAATATTTTCATTTAGGACAAACTAGACCTTGGGATGAATGTGTATAAAATTTCATGGCAATCCTCCAGATAGTTGAGTAGTAGTAATAACAAATTTGTACTAATGGACAGATGAACAACAGATGACAAATGGAGAACAATCCACCCCAAAATCTCTATATTATAGTATCTGTAGCAGATTATGTGTCACTAGAGAGGTTGATGACATTCGATTAGATACAAATATGGAGGGTAAGTTGCCAAAGTGGCAGAGGGTTTGGGGGATATCTCCCAATGGGGATACAGGTTTGTTTTGTTTGTTTTTTTCAAAATAGCCAGGTGTATATTAAAAAGTGCCAGCTAAATCACCCAGCTCACAACTGATAAAGAAAGCTTTGTCTTATAGTATGGGTGATTAACCCTATCCTTCCATGATGCTGCCTCCCAAGTAACATGTAGTGGTTTCCAGGGGACCATACAGAAATCATCCAAGGCAGTACAGGATGATCTCTCCCTTAAAAGGAGAAACTCCACATCCAAGGATTTAGACAGCACATGGGGAAGGAGGGGACACTGGTCCAATCCAATCTCCTTTCTATTTAGCTTGCATACTCTGACTGCAGGCTTTGTCCCTATAACTGGATAACTGGGTAATATGGACACTGGACAGTTCAATCAAATCACTGACCCTAAACCTAGATTTGTCAATTATTCTGTATGCCAGGTACCCAGTATCATGACCCATAACTAGCCTCCAATAAATAGCACCAAAAGCCCTGTAACCAGCACCTTCTGGGGTGGTACAAACTGCTCGTCAACTGACCTTGGGTAACTGAAGAATGTTGATCCTCCACTGAATGGGGGGAAGTGTAATCAAGACTCCTAGAGAAAGACTTTGCTTGTGTCTTGGAAGGTACTTCACCTAACTGATGGTGGGGCACACATCTGATCCCAGCAAACTTGTAGCCCTCATTGATTAATGCTGCCACTGCCCTCTTCTTAGAAGACATACTATCTTTATTGGAAATGTTCCTACCGTTCTCTTTATTTCAGGAGACTGCATTTTATCCCCAGAGAAGACACTATTACCTTTTGGGTAGTAACCATAGTTGTCTCTGAAAAAGTGTTGTTTTTCCGTCTTTTATTGTGGGAGACACACTCAATCCCAGTTACGGTATAAACACTCTGATATTTTAAAGATGCATAGGGAGAGAAAGAAGAACATACTTATTCCTTTGATATGTACACATGCTTTTTCAGCTGGTTTCCAGGTAATGTCGGAACACTGGCAACAAACTAGACATATTGTGTATGTCCATTGGTGCCTTCTTATACCTCCACTGATCCCCCCAATTTGTGACATATGAAAAGAAATTTCTTCAACAAGAAATTTATTGGCAGACAAAACAAGTGATGATCTATAAAAACAAGAGTTGTGTCAGCCTCATTGATATCCTTACCATAGGCTAAATATTGTTGAAAAGACTGAATGTTTGTAATTTCATTAAATTGCTAAGGTTTAATAATATGAAATATGCATATATATATATATATATATATATATATATATATATATATATATATATATATATATGCATCACAGGGGTTTCCCAACCCTTGGCCAGAAACACATGTATGAGCCAAAAGGAACATAGAGTATTGTCAGAGAGTTAATAGGAGTCTCTTGGAATACAAGGCTATTTGTCGCATTGCAGGTATGCATTAGCAAAAGGTAATGAATTAAATTCAACTAGATGCTAGGGTAAAAACTTTAGGCTGTTATGAGTTTCTGTTTTAGGTGGACTAGTAACAACAAACTTTTCAAGATGGCAGATCAAGGTGGCCATATTGGGTGTCCGATCAGCACCGTTATCATTTAAACTACTCATCACAATTAGTGTTCTGGTGAAAACCCACATGTTAATAAGACCATCAATCATTATGTAGCATTAACAAAACTTTTAAAATGGCTATCTAGGATGTCAACTTGATCCGATTTATTTTATATTTAGGACCAACCATACATCAAAATGACATATTCTCATAAAAATCCATGTCAACAACACTTCCATTCAGCAGAATTTTTAGATAGCTGCCAGAGAACCCATATTGGCTGTCAACTTGGCACCATTTTCATTTAGGACCAAATAGACATCTTGTCACTACCATACTATAATTTTTCATACATATTCACTTAGCTGAAATTAAAATTAATTTTGTTCTCCAAATATTCATTCTGAGAATTTATTTTAACAAATGCAAAATGTAGGGGTTAAATTAAATTATGAATATTTGTAATTGAAATTATTTATAGATGCCCAAGCGATCATTGTCCACCTGCCAAAACAGGCATGAAAAGAAAAATACCAAAAAATACAAATCATACATTACATTAAATGACTTGAGAGGTGTTGTATGACTTCATATACATCTTCATGCATACATTTCCACATAGATGAGTTATAACCTTTGTAATCTCCCTTTCTTGAAAACAAAAGCACATGATAATACAATATGCCCACATTCTGCAACTTCCTGAATTCATTGGATACGACTTGTCATTTGTTAATGTATATAACATTGGCATCATTTTCCTCTCTGTAATTATATAAAATGCTAAGATTCAGTGTACTGTAAGTAAAAGAACATGAGAACATAAAGATGAAAAACTAGATGGGTGTCTGGATCACATATATGCCCTGCTACATGCTAAAATGTCTATGTCCTGAGAAGTTAATAACAGAAAACTTAAAATCTGAAAAATTCAATAATTACATAAAAAATTTAATCTGGTTCTCTACATAAACATTATAACCAAATTTTACTTGTCAACTTTGCAAGGGTTTTTCTTAATCATTCTAACAAGTTTTTTTGTAACAAAAGTCAAGGAAGTTTAAAAGATTTAACCAAAAATGAAAACATTTGTGTTTGTAAAACAAGTATGCACTCCCCATACATACCAAATTTCATTATATCTACCTGTCATTTTTGCTTCAATGTTTAGTTTTAAAAAGTGCAAAAGTTCAAAAATTAGTAGAAACAGAAAATAAAAACTGACATGATGGCCTGAAAATCTAAATATTTTATCTAGAAATGAATATAAACACACACGTACCTATCAAATTTCATCTGTGAACATTCAGTGGTTTTTGCCCACTCATGCAAACAAAGACTATTATCCAAAAAGTCCAGGAAGTTCAAAATTGTGCAAAATTTTTAATAATAACCAAAAAATCTAATTATGTCACCTACATACATATACAAATAAGCCTTCTAAACTTCTTTGTTTATGTTCAATGCTTTTTAAGCAATCTTGCTTGAATATGCTTCTGGGAAAGACTGATGGACAGGACTAAATCAAAATGCACCCTCCACACACACACACACTCTCTCGCAAGCAATGGGATTGTAAGAAATATACAGAAAAGGATCTTAAATAACCTTCAGCTAGGAATATCTATGTTTGCATACTAGTACATCTAACACTGTTAAGTTCCTTACATGTATGAATGTATGAATGTAATTATTACAAAAGTTTATTGACCCCAAGTGGCCCCAAATGGTAGTGTGGTCTAAAGCAATCACCATGATGGATCATTGCAATCTCACCTCTATGTGGGTTCAAGTCTCAGGTATGGTCAATGTAGATATGTGAAAAAGCTTGACAGTAGCTTCTCATGGGTCAGAGGTTCTTCCCAGGATTTTTTCGGGTTCTTCCTCCTCCATTAAAATTTGCTGCCATGTATAGCCTATCTTGTGCTGTAAAATGGCGTTAAACCCTACAACAAAATACTACATGGCAATATTAGGGAAGTTAAATAATCATAAGCTCTGATTTGTTATCAGTCCCATTTCAAGTGTCATATTTATCTGAACTAGCAACTGGCTAGAATCTGGAAACAAATTCAATATTATTTCCTTGAAAAGTGGGAACCAGAAAAATCACCTGTTTAACTGACTCGGTCCTGGCAATTTTTTGCACAAAATACAATAAATTAATCATACACCACCTTAACACACAATAAGAGTTAGAGCAAGCTATTGTCAAAGAAAAATAAATGGTGTCATGTATATACAAATCGATGGAGCATTTATAGATGTCTACAAGTATCAAAGTATTTTTTGGAAGCGTCATTAAAATAGATGACAAAAAAATTATGCTGGTCTTATCTTCCTTCACAACTCATCTGTAGTAAGGTCATGCAGTGCAAGACTACTGAATGACTGCATGAGATAGAGGGACCTGAATTAAGTATACGAAAAACAAAGATAAGGATGGGTAAAAAAAAAAAGAGAAAGCTCACTTAGACAAATTGATATGGAAACCACAAGGTCTCTTTTATCATAAATGATGTCTAAAAGTACATAAAAGAAGTCTAAAGTTTTAATAAACAAGTACTTTTGGAGAATTACAATCATAGAAGAGAAATGACAATCAAAGAATCCAATACAATAAGATATTTTAACATCACATCAAAAATGAATCTGAGAAAGATCTAGGTCATGGTGACAAGAAGAGTGACAGTGATCATGAGTCATCACTCTCGTTCTTGTGATAAAGGAGATGGTGATCATGAGTCATCACTCTGGTTCTTGTGATAAAGTAGATGGTGATCATGATTCATCACTGATTCATGTGATACAAGTGACCATGATTCATCACTGGTTTGTATGATAAAAGTCACAATGATTATAATTCATCACTCTAATTTGTGTGATAAAGTGACCATGATTCATCACTGGTTTGTATGATAAAAGTCACAATGATTATAATTCATCACTCTGATTCATGTGATAAAGTGACCGTGATTCATCACTGGTTTGTATGATAAAAGTCACAATGATTATAATTCATCACTCTAATTTGTGTGATAAAGTGATAGTGATCATGATTCATCAATCTGATTTTCATGTAATAAAAAGTGACAGTGATTACAATTCATCACTGATTCAGAATGATAAAGTGACACTGATGATTCATCACAGTAATTTAATCATGTGATGAAAGTGAAACATTGACTCATCACCCTGGTTCATGTGATAAAATTACCATGATTATGATCCTTCACCTTAGTTCATGTGATAAAAGTGACAATGATTATGATCCATTACCTTGGTTCTTGTGGTAAATATGACCATGATTATGATTTATCACTGATTCATGTGATAAAAATGACAATGATTATGATCCATTACCCTGGTTCTTGTGATAAATATGACCATGATTATGATTTATCACTGATTCATGTGATAAAAGTGACAATGATTATGATCCATTACCCTGGTTCTTGTGGTAAATATGACCATGATTATGATTTATCACTGATTCATGTGATAAAAATGACAATGATTATGATCCATTACCCTGGTTCTTGTGATAAATATGACCATGATTATGATTTATCACTGATTCATGTGATAAAAGTGACAATGATTATGATCCATTACCCTGGTTCTTGTGATAAATATGACCATGATTATGATTTATCACTGATTCATGTGATAAAAGTGACAATGATTATGATCCATTACCCTGGTTCTTGTGATAAATATGACCATGATTATGATTTATCACTGATTCATGTGATAAAAGTGACAATGATTATGATCCATTACCCTGGTTCTTGTGATAAATATGACCATGATTATGATCCTTCACCTTAGTTCATGTGATAAAAGTGACAATGATTATGATCCATCACCCTGGTTCTTGTGATAAATATGACCATGATTATGATTTATCACTGATTCATGTGATAAAAGTGACAATGATTATGATCCATTACCCTGGTTTTTGTGATAAATATGACCATGATTATGATCCTTCACCTTAGTTCATGTGATAAAAGTGACAATGATTATGATCCATCACCCTGGTTCTTGTGATAAATATGACCATGATTATGATTTATCACTGATTCATGTGATAAAAGTGACAATGATTATGATCCATTATCCTGGTTCTTGTGATAAATATGACCATGATTATGATTTATCACTGATTCATGTGATAAAAGTGACAATGATTATGATCCATTACCCTGGTTCTTGTGATAAATATGACCATGATTATGATTTATCACTGATTCATGTGATAAAAGTGACAATGATTATGATCCATTACCCTGGTTCTTGTGATAAATATGACCATGATTATGATCATTCACCTTAGTTCATGTGATAAAAATGACAATGATTATGATCCATCACCCTGGTTCTTGTGATAAATATGACCATGATTATGATTTATCACTGATTCATGTGATAAAAGTGACAATGATTATGATCCATTACCCTGGTTCTTGTGGTAAATATGACCATGATTATGATTTATCACGGATTCATGTGATAAAAGTGACAATGATTATGATCCATTACCCTGGTTCTTGTGGTAAATATGACCATGATTATGATTTATCACTGATTCATGTGATAAAAGTGACAATGATTATGATCCATTACCCTGGTTCTTGTGATAAATATGACCATGATTATGATTTATCACGGATTCATGTGATAAAAGTGACAATGATTATGATCCATTACCTTGGTTCTTGTGATAAATATGACCATGATTATGATTTATCACTGATTCATGTGATAAAAGTGACAATGATTATGATCCATTACCCTGGTTCTTGTGATAAATATGACCATGATTATGATTTATCACTGATTCATGTGATAAAAGTGACAATGATTATGATCCATTACCTTGGTTCTTGTGATAAATATGACCATGATTATGATTTATCACGGATTCATGTGATAAAAGTGACAATGATTATGATCCATTACCTTGGTTCTTGTGATAAATATGACCATGATTATGATTTATCACTGATTCATGTGATAAAAGTGACAATGATTATGATCCATCACCCTGGTTCTTGTGATAAAAGTGATAGCGATTTTGATTAATCAGCCTGGTTCATGCAAAAGAAACCCCATGGATTTCATGAAATGCAAGAAAACATGAACTGAAGAATTTTAACAGTTTTAAACATGGAGAGAAACCATTTAAGTATTTTCCATTCAGACTTCCATTAAAATGAGAAAGTTTCAAATCCGATTACTTCTGTTGCTTGTGAATTATTACAAATATGAAATTTATTATGACAATGCTTTTGAAATTTGTTCCCTATAGATTATTATACTGGATGGCATCACACTACCCCATTATAACCTGAGCAATGACAAATAAACAACATTAAGATAAGACATGAGTGTACTTGAACACATGGTTGTAAGAAAAGATGAACACATAATGCCAAAGTCGTTGCTGTGTTGACTGTTTCGCTTTATCTGGATGACCAAAAGCAGATAGTGATAAAATAATCATGTGATTATGGCAAAATAGTCATATCAACTGTGGATGCACAATGTGGTGCAGGTAACCTTTCTTTCTCTACAATAATACGGCTGAGTAGATCATGAAATGCTCAGAATTCCAATCAACAGTATTCAATGTTGACATCAGAATGAATTTGTATAAGCAGTATTTGTCTAACTTTCATGCAACTTTACTGTAGTCTTAATCGTAATCAACAGGGAAAAAAAGGCACTCTAAGCTCATATACAGTCGCAATTCACAACAACCAGAATGCATACTGTCAAATTAATGCATGTGTGGGTGGGTGTGGTGTGGTGAGGCACTTATAACACATTATGGACTATATCATGCCAATGTAATGGAAGCAAAGTGCCTTTTCCATTGAATGCTGCTGATATCCAGGCTGGGCTGGGCAGATATTGAACCTGCAACAACTGGATTAAGGGTCTGATGTTTTACTGAATGAGATACTGTGGCTCCCTTCGGACTGATACTGAGACAAGGAACAAAAGTGAAATATCAGTATGTTACTGTGGCTTCCCTTAGATTAATAATGAGACAAGTAACAAAAGTGAAATATCAATATAATAAAGATTTTCAATTAGGCAATTAAAAGCAGCTTCATATGAGAGAGAGATGACCATGTTGTTGTTGTTGTTGGGCTTAACGCCATTTTTCAGCACACGATAGGCTATTCATGGCGGCCAGTATTAATGGTGGAGGAAGAAACCAGGAAATCACCGGAAAGAACCACCGACCCACGAGAAGCTACTGGCAAGCTTTCTCACTTATCCACATTCGCTGAATCCTAGATTCGAACCCACGCAGACAGAGGTGAGATGGCATTGATCCGTAACGGACAGCGCTTTAGACCACTCAGCCACTCGGGGCCCCGAGATGACTATGTTAATCTCGTGGAAAGCAATACAGATGTACACTCATCTACCATAAAAACTACAATGTCTAAAACTGAAGTCATTATCTGACCAAAGTCCAATAGTAAATGGTGATTTACTGTGAACAATGACTGTATTATACAATCCAGCTTTGTGTTTTTTGTTAATCCACTCTATGCCATAGTCACTAAATAAGTGTCTCTGCTATCTGACAAATTACTTTCCAATTTTGGATATTATCTCCACTCCAACCATCTCAGGTACCATTTGTACGATAAGATCAACAAATTAGTTCCAAACATGTGTCCCCATGACCTAATGAAGTTAAATTAATACATCTCTTGGAATTAATTTTAAAACTAAGCAAAATTTTTTCAAATAAATGTGTATAAATGTGTTGTTGTAAATCATAAAATTGCTGATGCTTATTGCAGCTTCCCTCAGTGTACTAAATATACTAGGTAAGCGAGGTCATAGAATCGATGGCAAATGAAAGCGATAATTTTGTTTAATAGCTTTAATTGCTTTAATAGGAAGGTGCTCACATGCTCCAGAGATTCCTAGTTTTGATGGAACTGCATCAGACTGCGACAGATTAATGGGCCTTTTGGAGGAATCTGAAAGCAGTAACTCTAGTTCTCAAAGTAGATAGTGGAATGACACACTGCTGAGCAATAAAGAAGCAGGTGATCTAGTTGTGAATATGTTGCAGATATCTTTACAAAATGAAACAGATTTTCTTTGCCTGTGCGCCAGATGTTCTAGACGCATGAGTAAGGGCTCTATGTTTGCTAGAATTTTCAGGAGAAGATGGGACTGCTTCTCTTCCCTGGAAGACACTATGCATCCAACCTTCTTGGAGGATGCAACTTGATGAGGAAGTGATGGTAGTACATGAGCTATTGCACCACCTCTACTCTGGGTCCCTGGTCCAGTAGTCCAAGAGGGCACATTAGCAATTACCCTGAGGTGGAGGCTCTACACTCCATGAATCACTGGGTTAATAAGAGAGTGGGGGATACCAATCCAATCCTCTACCCTAGTCTGGGCTCACTGTACAGACTATCAATACTGCACAAGGTTTGATGGTAAATGTAGGAACTCTGTCTGATCCCTGTTTCATACATGAGGCTCTCAGTAATAACCAGGCAAAATTCAGCAATGATTGAGAGATGGCCAGTACAATTCAACTAGACAAAATAATGAACTATTCAGTCATCAGCCACTATACACTGACTGGCTACTCTGATGAACTGACAACTGGTACCTGGTTTATGGTGACCAGTCATCATATGCTGACCATCTGAAATGGTCAGGGAACATAAATTTGTCAGAACCTATTTTGTCTTCATCACTTATGAATGAGTGATGCTGCTCCTCCTTAATAATGTGTGACGTGCTACCTAGGGATACAATTGGTGCTTACCTTGTAGAAGAAAGGAACATGCTACTGGAACATAGTGTACAATTGATAGCTTTCTTTTAATGTTGAGCCTATACCAACAGGAATGGCCTTACCTGGTCACATAAGCTCCTGAGACCAGGGAGTGCTCTTCCTAACCGGTCATTTTACTGTAGGCTCCATTGGGCTCTGCATGAGAAACAGAGTTCCAGTGGAGGTGGGGCTGATATTTCCTCTACCCTTTAAAATCTGGAATCAGTCAGGCTGCAGATTTATTTCCAAATACACAATGATTCTACAGTGTGCATTTTGAACAAGTGATGGAGTCTGTGTGACTCCAAACTCAAAATGGCTGATTTCCAGTGTGTCTGATCTTCAGGTGATGATTTTGTTTGTACAATAATGGCTGATAATAATGTTAATGAAAATAATTTTGAAAGTTAAGAAGTATATCAGATTAGTGGAGCTGGGAAAAATTGATGGACATACTAGTGAGTGATTTTGAAACTTGTGTTAACTAGGAGACTAGTGCACATGCTGGATGAGACTAACAATAATGAACCCAATACCAGTCAATCCCCCTTTTGGTGTTATTTCAAAGGTAAAATACTAAGCCTAATTAAACTACAAACAGTTTAAAATCAGAACACAATTTTCATTTAACCTTGTAGGATTATGTACTACAAAACTACATAACTTAAGTAAAGATATTATTTGTTCAAAATATTTCTGCCTGAACAAACAGACTATGGCAATAATGGACGTCAAACCCTAATATGACATTATGGAACAGGTAAGAAAACTGGTACAGTATTCAGCAAAGCAAAGGTTCAAGAAAGTGTAACATTGGCACAATAACAATATTATTTTGGAGCAAAAGTATCTAAATAATAATAATAATACCTGTGAGTTCTGGAAAATTTTATATAACCATAAAGAAAAGATTCCCAACTTATTCATGCTGACTTTAGCTATGTATATGCCTCTTCTGACAAAAGCACAGATCAATATTCATACTCAGAAAAGGAAACGAGTATGCTCAAAAACAATTAAGAGACAAATGTTTATACAACTAGAGGTGACATTTTTAGACGATTTTAATTTCAATTGGGCTCTAACAGGGTGAATCACAAGGATATAGTAGTGTTAGGCAAATGGTTAACTATGGCAATTTTCTTCCTCCCCTTCTTTTTTCACTTCCCCTCCCCCAGGTTTTGTAACAAAGGGGGATAAAATCCTGGCAGCATATTTGCTTAAATCATACATCTGGAACAAATTTGGAATGTATGTAGCATGATGTCCCACCAAGTCAAATTATCCTGATGCCAGGCCAACCAGTCCAAACACTAACCTCTTAATGCTGAGTGCCAAGAGAGGCAGCAGTTATTGCAATTTTTAAGACTTTGATATGACTCAGCCAGGGTTCAAATCTGCAACCTCTTCTATCCAAGGTAGATGCTCTAACCACTAGGTCACCGAAGTGTTTGAGGAAATATATCGCACATAAATAATATTTGATGAAGAAAGACTGCAATGCAGTCAAGCTCAAGATGCATAAAAAATTTTATTTAGTTACAGATTCAACAGGCGTCCATGAACAACTTGACAGTTCTTTGCATGGGAAGTTGTATTCACATTGAGTGGACAAGGTTTTCTGACACAAAAATATAAAAGCTAAACAATAGAGATTGGTGAATTATTGGTGCAATGACAAAGTACATGACAAAACAGTGCAATCAAATTCACCATAACATAAGGGCATCGTGTATAGAATGCAACATATATGAAACCTGATCTTTAATTAAGCTACTTAGATTCTGTAAACACATCAACTGAGATGCACATAAAGTTGCATTGTATAAGGACCCTATTAATTACTTATTATCATGTTGCTGATATTGAGTTTCAGGCCACCTGTATGTTCTCACTGCACTGAAGATTTGATAGAGGCTTGTCCAGAAGAAATGACATGGACTATTGCAGAGGATACTTCTATGACAAGATGGATAAGAAATTGCAGAGCTACTCCTTGCTTCACCAATGACATGTGGAATGGACATGGTTTTGTTGTTGAAAACTTGGCATATGGCATTTCAACAACTGCCAATTGCAATTAAACTTTTTTTAAAGTTAATTGATAATGCCACCTTGAGCATGAACATGCTGAAATAGACAAAAATGTCAATAGTCCATGATCAGTAATGTAATACGGAAGATTCAAAGAAGTATGTTCAGCTGAATAAAAGATTTTAAACCATCATGCCTATATATGGAATGATTCCACTGATAGATTATCTAAGAGAGTTTGGTCATAATTCGACTATATAACTTTATACTTGAACAGGGAGATGTTATTTTCATATCCATATTTTGGAAATCAGATTATAAACAAAAATAACATAATAATTATTTCTCAAATATAAATTTGCAATACATGTATGGGTCAAATTTTGAACATCTGATAATAAGTGAAAATCATATCTGTAACTGTTTAAATGCTTTCTATAATTGACTATTTTATAAAATACATTATTTTTAAAGCTCTTTTGTCTTGCAATCTTTTGACATGTCTCACTATTTAATCCTCTCACTATTTTATGGCACTCTAAGTCATGTGTACTTTTGTTGGGTCACAGCTGCTATTAAAACATTTTGTATTAGATTAGCTAAAACTGTCTGAATAAAGTGGACTTGTAATGCACAGACAACCCTAACACAAACCATGCCTAACTTGAAATATTCACATATTGCATGATCTTGAAATAAAGGAAGAACAGTTTTGAGCAATACAATGCACCATTTTGAAATTAATAAAACTTTTACCTGTCTTGTCTAATTATAAACATTGAGGCAATAAGAGGCCAAAATGACCTGATCACCCACAAAAGGCCAGTGGATTCCTCGGGGTTCACCACTTTCCTCTACCTCAAAGACATACTCATGCCTGTGGATATAGTAACTGTGTTGCTGATAGCAATATTTTAAAATTGCTACAATTTCTAAACAGTCTGAAAGAAATTAAAGTTAAGGCATATATATATGTATTTAAAGTCACTCGGTTGTTCTCAATGCATATGCTGTTGATGATCATATATGAGTATTCAGAAAAATGTTTTAACTGAATCCAGATTTACAGCTATGGCAACAAAATGTGGTATACTGTACTGGCAAAAATCTTAAATGTAAAAATGACTAAGGAACCATTACATGAATTCAAGAACAATATCACACAATACTTGGCAATCATCCATGATACTTCACTTGACCAGGAAGTAGCTGATAGTTTGGTGTGCCTACATATATATATATATATACACATATATGTGTATCCATATATAACACTTTTGTCAGGTATTAATCTAAATGTCTTTCTATCCACTGTTACTATTTTATCAGCCTAAGTAACCTGTATTGGTTATTATCTTCATTTATTTTACCTGCACTACACATGTAGAACACAACTGTGAACACTGTTGACCAGGATCATCCGATATGGTATAACCTGCACTACACAAATATGAACACTGTAGACCCAGATTGATGTTACATAACCTGTACTAACCAAAAGTGAACAATGTTGACCCAGATTTACTGCTGTATAACAATGCTGACCCAGATATACTGCTGTATAACAAATTTAGCCAAATGTGAACAATGTTGAACAGCATCTGCTGTTGTATAACAATGCTGACCCAGATCTACTGCTGTATAACCTATACTAGCCAAAAGTGAACAATGTTGATGAGATCTGCTGTTGTATAACAATGCTGACCCAGATCTACTGCTGTATAACCTATACTAGCCAAATGTGAACAATGTTGACCCAGATCTGCTGTTGTATAACATTAGGACCTTACTGTGAACAATGTGATCCAGCTCTGCTATTGTATAACCTTTACTACCTAAATGTGATATACTGTGATTAGTCAGGACCCTCCATCTGCCTAGTAAGTAGATAATAGTAGAGGTATTAGATCCTGGATGCCTAAGGTAAACAAAGCTGAAACTAATAAGACAACTCTGGTTCAGTTAATTATTAACTGTCCTTTTCAATGCAGTGTTAGTACTTATCCTTCTATACCACACTAACTTTTCATCAAAACATTTTATTCATTAAAATGATCTCTTTTCTTTTGTGCAAAAAAGTCAACAATAGAATTTTACCAAACAAGATTATGTTATGCCACTCTGCTCTTTTTAAAAAAATGTAAGCAGACTCAATATACCAAAATTTACCTAACTTTTTTGATTGGGTCAAGTCTTAGGGCAGAGCTCCAAAAGCCTCAAGCCTTCAAACATTTGCTGAATGATGATTCACAACCTAGAACATTGGTGGACCAAGATCAGCATCTGTAAGGCCTATGAAACTATGCTGGCACTTAGAAAACTCTTGCTACTAAAGTTATTTCAGTTTTTTTTTAATATGCAAATGAGTTGGCTGAGCAGAGTTATAAGATCAATTCATCTTTGTTTACTGTTGTAATGTTTGATAACTTGAATCAGTACTGTTTTCCAGCTGACTTCATTTACAGTATTTCCAGCCTAACAATGAAAATGATAATTACATGAAATATAATACTTCTAGACACCCGGACTGGAATTAAAATATATATACTGGCGAGGACTATGTCAATGATGTAAAAACACATATACACAGAGTTTTAAATTTGTGATAAACCAGGCAATAAAAGCTGTATGAGTATTTGGTAAATTTAAAATCAGTATTTTACCACAAATATCTGGTTTCAACAGAACTGCGTTTTTTAAATGATCTAATGGGGTCATTTTGTGAGAAGTGCAAAACAAGAGTGATTCTTAACCATCAAAACACAGATCATCTCAAATATCTCAGTAACCTAATTCAGATAGCATTTGATTTCGCGACTCAATTTACAAGACTGTTCTCACACTCATCTAGAACATTATTTGTAATACAATGTGCAAAGAATATCCAGGTTTAATGCAACTTTTCAGCACAGGATAGGCTACACATTGCTTCTAGAATGTCTGGCAGAGAAAGATTCCATGACATGCATCCCAGAGAATATCCAAAAGTTGTTTCTATAGCATAGTTAGGATTGTTATGACTCTATGGTCAAGTAACAGAAAGAAGAAAAAAAAAAAAAAGGAAAACAAGTATTGTATAACTTTTTGTTAGTTTTTTATCTTCTTAATTACATTATATGTTATGAATAATTGTGTTCTGGACTTGACCCTGTCCAAAATCAAGTTAATTTTCTATCTGACTTGATTCTAAAAGAGATTATGATAACCTTAGACAACTCATATTAGTTGATGAGTTCAAGAATTCCATCCACAGTAATATCAAAGCTTATGTTGATGAGAAAAATGTAGATACACTGTACTTTGGAAAAGGCTCTGATGAATATTTGTTGATTTACAAAGTTTGTCACTAAGTCCTCCACTAAGAAGGTTTATGGTAAACAAACCATTTCAGTGTAATATGAGCACTTCCAACTCTCAATCTGAAACAAATTTTGGAAATCAAGTTTCTGTAAGATTGATCACAAATCCTTATCTCTTCCTATGTGCACCTATTGCAAAAAGAAAGGTTAAATAATTTGATTGCTACAAACTGAAAAAGCAACAGAATCATGACAGGCCTATTCCAAATGCTCTTATCTCTACAAGAGCAAGGTTATTGAAATCAATACATTTATTGGGTCAAACAAACCCCAGTCTGATTTTATTATGGAGAATTACGAACCATTCATGTCAAAAGGTTCAATATCACTTGTGAGTGATTCTGCTCATCCTATCATTATTACAATTTTAAGGAATGAAGGAGCTTCCCTGTCTTTTATTATTGTATCAGAAAAATCGTGCAGTAGCAACACTGAATTATAAACACTGTAGAGGAGAGACTGCGAACTGCAGTATATTGGTTGCAAACAGGCATTAATTTCTTGGTTACAACGGCTGCAGACATGCAGACACCAATACGGTATGGTGTCCATGAAAAGAATAACATATAGGTACATCTACCTTTTGTGCATGGCCTGCAGCAGAGTGGTGTGCAAAAGATCAAACTGTCAGACGGTATATTTTCAGCTAAGCAATAGTGACAGAATAAGTAATTGCTGCTATTAATTGGACAATTTATCAAAAAGTGGTTTTTTTTGCCATGCTTGTGTTACACTTCTTTGACATGTGTGACATGGACAAGTTAAACCTTTAGATCCTAGATCAAGGCTATCTCTGAATTCCCTTCACCTATCTGTAAAAAGCAACTGATACAATATTTGAGTATGGCTGTATACTAGAGTAGGAAAACAGTTTCATTGGTCTGAAAAATGTCAAAGGCTTTTGATAAATTAAAGGCCATACTTAAGAGTGCACCATATCTTTCAGCTCCAAATTTATGCCAATCATTTTAACCCTTTCTCTCATAGTGTGTATGGCTTTTTAACCTTTAGATACACATGTAGCAAAGTTAAAGTTACCCAGCGCAGAAGCCTGTTAAGCAGTGAAGTGTATGTTACATTCAATGGCAATTTTAACCATTTTATGTTATCATCAAGTCAGTGAAGCCGCATAATTAACCATAGTGACAATTTTTCATACTCTAAATTTGCAAGTTCTTTGTGTCTATATCACTAAATCAACTTTTATTTGATAATTTATAAAAACTAATGGTTTCCTACATCAGTCTCAGACCCTTTACCAAAGTTATTGAAGCTTTTATAGTTGTGCTTCTACTTGAGCAAGTACTGAATGATATCAGCGACCGTTATTTTGTTGAATGGAGAATACAAGACAGATAAGACCTACATACTTTAAATAGCAGTTTTTGACCAGAACATAAACAGTGACCATGTGATCTGACATAATGCTCATTTTCACCAAAGAATGTATTATCTAATAGGGGGTTTTCCACGAAGGTGGCGCTACGAAAACCAGCTCAAAATAGTTGCTGTTTACAGAGTTGCCAAAGGCGCTTGTATAGGAATCAGGTAAAGTGCCAAAAGACACCTGTTCGAGACTATGGTAGAGTGACAAAAGATGATTGTATGAGGTAACTGGTTAAGTAATGTTGTGGTTGGTGCACTACAGATTCAAGAAGACAAAAATGGTATAAATCATCCAGTGTGATATTTTGCTAAGAAATTAAATAAGCACCAGATAAATTATTCCACAATCAAAAAGGAATATTTGGCTTTGATAAGTCTTGGCACACTATGCAGTGTACATTAGTGCAGCTACTTCTCAGATTACATGTATTGTATTTAGTGATCAGAAGCTCTTACTTTCAATGACATGATGAAAACAAAACTGACCAGTCCTAACACTAACCTTTTAATGCTGAGCAGTTGTTAGTACCATTTTTGTAAGTGTTTGGTATGACTCAACCTGGGTTGGAACCCACACCTCCCGACCTCCCGTATCCAAGGCAGACACTCTAACCACTAGGCCACTGGAGCGGTCCCAAAATAGGAATATATCTGATTGCTCATTTCTCCTCTTATATACACCTTCTATTGTTATTATATTTCACAACATGACAGATCTTACTACTTGATTTGTCTCAAAATGGCCTATTCATGTGACCCACCTTAACCAAAGGTCAATTACTAAAAATCTTCTAAACAGTCCAAACCCCATCAGCCAATGATAAATGAACAAAGTCATCATGTCTTATTATTAAGATTATTATTAGTAATTGTCAACCCATATGTGAGCATCTATTTATAGGTCCTATATTATTTTAGCTCTTAATATTCCTAGAACAGAAACAGGTCATGTCAACATTGGACAAAACCTAACTAATGATAATCTGTATGACTTATAACTAAGAATAAACAGGAAAAAAATTAGACAACATCATGTACTAGGAGTTAAAAAAAACACTAACCTTTTAATGCTGAGCAGTTGTTAGTACCATTTTTGTAAGTGTTTGGTATGACTCGACCTGGGTTGGAATCCACGACCTCCCGACCTCCCGACCTCCCGTATCCAAGGCAGACACTCTAACCACTAGGCCACTGGAGCGGTCCCAAAATAGGAATATATCTGATTGCTCATTTCTCCTCTTATATACACCTTCTATTGTTATTATATTTCACAACATGACAGATCTTACTACTTGATTTGTCTCAAAATGGCCTATTCATGTGACCCACCTTAACCAAAGGTCAATTACTAAAAATCTTCTAGAACAGTCCAAACCCCATCAGCCAATGATAAATGAACAAAGTCATCATGTCTTATTATTAAGATTATTATTAGTAATTGTCAACCCATATGTGAGCATCTATTTATAGGTCCTATATTATTTTGGCTCTTAATATTCCTAGAACAGAAACAGGTCATGTCAACATTGGACAAAACCTAACTAATGATAATCTGTATGACTTATAACTAAGAATAAACAGGAAAAAAATTAGACAACATCATGTACTAGGAGTTAAAAAAAAATATAGATATTCTGGAGGGACTGAAATGTCACCAAAATAAAGCAAGGACCTTTGCTTGCAGGATATAGAATACCCTGAGAACTTGGGGTTAAATGGTTCAATTGTTTTGCATAATTTTAATGTATTTACAAATCTCTATGTATTTATATTATATTCTTTGTATAAAATACTTGAGCACTCTGTTTATCTAGGGATCTGATATCCATTCAAGCAATTAATATCCCAATACTTGTTTTTAAAAAAATCCAGAATAATGACAGAATTTGGTCATTAACAGTCTAATAACAACAGTGAATACTTTTGGAGAACTTCACAATTAGTTACCGTGAAACAAAAAAAAAGAAGAAAAAGGATTCGGAGTATTAGACCCTTAAGAATGTACTACTGTCCCTCTCCAGAATCTTTACCAAGCTTATCTGTGGCAAGCACAGAGTGGCAGCAGTAGTTACTGATCAGTACTGTAATTGTACCAATTGTACACTAGTTTAATACAAATATTACAGTGGATTGCAATTACATATATGAAACATATGATTGCTTCAAGGAAAAAAATTTTTTTCAATTGTTAAATTAATAAGTATCCATGCCAATTGCATACATAAAAAAATACCTGGCAACAAGGATCAGATTTATCAAAATGAGACCACTAATCTCAGTAACCAGAGCACAAACCATGACTGGTTGCTGCTCACCCCTAATCACTCTTGTGTATTTTGTCTTCCTTGACTGGAGCAAAGGCTTGATCCTTCATACTTGCTACTAAGCCACTGCTTGCTAAATAAGGCATGAAAAAACTCAAGAAATATACTAATGAAACACTAAACTAAAGCAGACAAAGGAGAAAAACAACTGATGGATACAAACAATGCACATAATGTGACAAAAAAAACCCTAATTTTTGATGAGTGAAATGGCACACCACATATGCACATCATCGAAGGAAAACAAAAAAGAGACTTGGATATGTTCCATTCAGCTCTGGCATTCTAATATTTAAATGTGAGGGAATAATTAGCCTGGAAAAGAAATGCATGCAATAGTAACAGATAATATAATACTGGAATTAATTTTAACAAAAATATCTTACAATTAAGATATAGGCAATAATAATAATAATAATAATAATAATAATAATAATAATAATAATAATAATAATAATAATAATAATAATAATAATAATAATAAAAATAATAATAATAAGAAGAAGAAGAAGAAGAAGAAGAAGAAGAAGAAGAAGAAGAAGAAGAAGAAGAAGAAGAAGAAGAAGAAGAAGAAGAAATAAATAAATAAGGACAGGATGAGGGTGGGGGAGGACCTACAACCCCACCCCTGCTAAAAATACACACACACACACACAGTCACCTGTCACTTGAAATTTGACCATCATTTTATTCTTGCACATGTTTAATGGGTATTGGACACACTTTGAGTAAATAGACATATAGACTTTTGTACTGGTGCCCTTTCAAGAAATGCACTTTCGAAATTTTGGAAAACACGTCAATTAGACCTTTCTAACACATCAAACACATTAGACCTTATCCAGCCCTGTACAAATACCATAAAACTTGGAAGAATAAAGCAACTGATCTGCAACAATGACATTCCTATCTAGATGTTTTGCAGATCTGTATACATGTACAAATACACATTTCTTCACTCAAGGATGATTTGTATTATTGTATTGTACATAATGTTCAATGTATTTTTTATTCATTTCTTTTTGAGCAAAATTATTTTTTTTGGCAAAAGTATTCATTTTAATTTTGATGGTATCTTAACACTTATTTTTAATACAGATACAAAATCTTTTATTTCAACCAAAAGCTTTAAAAATAAAAATGATGCTTTAAAAATATTTTTGAAAAATTAGAGAAAGAACAGTGGCCTTATTGCATCTCATCCCAGCACAAAGCTCAAGAACCTCCACTTTTACACACAGTAACATTGCAGACATCTATTTTTACAACACTCAAAGGATATTAAAAATAAAAGATATTGCTCTTACATCATCCAAACCCTTAGAGACCAACCATTCAATCTGTAAAAACTTATTTCAACCCTTCAATGACTTCAACAAAATATACTGCTCGGATTTGTAAAACCAAAGAAGGATAGATGCATAGTAAGAGTCTGTAAATTAAACATCAATGAAGTAAAGAGATAACCCAAAGCATTACATAAGGATATTGATATGATTAAATGACCTATATAACAAAAAATTAAATGAACTCATGGATAACTAGGCCATGAAGTAACACACAGTGATCAGGAAGCAAATATCAGTATTAACTACATGTATAAAAGGATGTGACAAAAAGGGATGGGTGGGATTGCCACATAACTACTTCACTGTTTGACTGGTATGAACAATAACAATGACTGTTTTAAGAACTAAAAGTTACACATGTATAAACTAATTAAAGTACACCACAACAAATAACTAAAAATACAGCAATATTTCTACTCACATTGTCTATTAACAAAGTGTACTCCAACCCAACCCCAGTCTCCAAGATGATCAAAACTGTTATGAAGTCCTGGAAACATTCCATTTATGTACTCTCTAAAGAACTGCAGAAAACAGGCTCAAGCTGTTAGTCAAATTTTATCTGAATTAAAGTATAATCTTGACAAAAGCTGCAATTTGTACTAAAATTTCTTAAGTGTACAATAACCAAAACAAGTTGTTATAATCAAACCAATTGGAAAACTATTATTTATATTATACATCAGCCATTGACAATGCTTATCCCATACCCAACTAAACCTGGGACTGTTAAATCTGCTGTGTCTTTTAACTTCTTACTGTTACAGGATTCTTTTTGAATGGCAAATTTAGGCATTGCTGTTGTTGTTGTTATTGTTTTGGGTTTAATGCCATTTTTCAGGGTATGATAGGCTGCTATACATGGCATCCAGTATAACTGCCAGTAAAACTGGTGGAGGAAGAACCTGTTAAAACCTACTGACATGCTTTTTCACATACCCACATAAGCCAAATCCAAGACTCAAAGCAACAGAGTTGAGATGGCACTGATCATTAAAGTTAAGCACTTTAGACCACTATATCACTTTGGCCCCACAAATTTATGTAAAACATCCTATTTAATGTTGGAATCTTGTTTTGTACTGATATGATTATGTACAATGAAACAAAATTCTAGACATGTGCACTAGATGCATTTCATTGACCTTAAATGAATAGGAAACATGTTTCTTTAAAATAAAACATTACACAAAGGTTTTATTAATGGATATGAATTATCAAGGTATAAAATGAAGTTTCCAGATGGAATTTTTTGTCCATATTGTCATCGAATCAACTGGATAACTGCAACTTTCATTCTACACCAACCCATGGCATATTTAGCTAACTGAAACAGCATTTTAAATGAGAATCTCTCTTAAATAAAAGAGTCAATGCCCATAGCAAACAAAATCAACTGACCAATAAGAGTTCATTATGTCACATGTAAAGTATTCAGTAATATCATTTCCACAGGCACCAACTCAGAATTTAAAATTGTTTTAAAAGTTTAAAGAGAAACTTGCATGTGACATGTTTTGCTTTGTGGGGAGACCATAATTACTCACAATCTCCCAGAATAAATGTAACAAATGATCTGTTTTAATAAATTTTGTTGTGATAAATTTTATAACTTAAAGAATTAAAGTACTGTATATACGTTTTACACAAATTATTTGCTTCCTCTTTTTTGTTAATTAGTTTAAGACCAGTTAATACAAGAGATGAGGAATTCATACAAAATGACACTTGACCTATACAAGTTATTTTAATCTTCAGTAGACCTTAATAATTATTAATTTCTGATTTTTCATTCTTTAAATTGAGAATTCATCTGAGATAGAAAATGCATTTATATATGTCAGCAAACAAAAAAGGATTTGACAAAAATCATTCACCTGGTAGAAATTAGCAAACAAAGCAGCTAACTCACCTGGTTTGAACCCCCATCACCACAACCGCTTCCATGCTGACCATTTTATCCTATCAGCATGCACAGCCACTGATAACATATGTCAACATGAAGAAGACATTCCAGGTGTATAATTTATGGCATGTGCTTTACTGATCATTTAATAACTACTTTTTTGCAGCTGCTTCACAGCATGTTACTGGTATCAAATATGAACCATACACTTCTGGTGTTGTGCAGTGAAATGTTTCATTCAATTCTGACTAGTGGTTGCTGTTTGAGTGAAGTAAAACTACACAACACTAATAAATGTAATCAATGACTGAATATGTTGGCATGGGGACAGACTCTAAACTGCACGTGTTAAAGTCAAAAAGATTGTTAATTTGTAGAAAGGGGATAGGTCTTTTTAATAATCTTCTTTACACTCACTGAAATGAGCATCTGTGTCCATGACAATTGTTCTGCATTTGCTGGGGGTACATTATAAAGGATTTAGTTGTAGCCATCTCTGCTCCCATACTCAGATTCCTTGCATAAGGGAATTACACTATTTCATCTGTTTTTAAGACAATGCAACAGTGCCTTTCAAATTTAAATGAAGACATGAAATTGGTAATGAAATGTTTTACAAGCAATACACAAGACATGGTAACCAAGTTCAGTCATGCAGCTATCAAATGGAGCAGCCTGAAATGGCCTAAATGTTTGAATAAAAATCAGACACCAAACATGTGGAAGTTTACTGGCATATGAATAAGATAGGTCTTTCTGTAATCTGCATACAAGTAATACAACCAATCTGTTAACACTTTAAAACAGCACTATCCTCCTAGTGAGAGACCTTCTAAAAAGGAAAAGTACATCAAGTTGATATGTGTATCAGTAATGTATCATACTGTAGGCAGGTTATTGTGAATCATAATGATACATGGCAGAAAGGCACTGATTCACCCCTATCAATGAACCCTTTTCTCATGATCTTAAAAAAGAAACATTAATTTTAAAAATGCTACTAAACACTCCTTTGTATGTGCAAATATACAATTTCAGGCTGTACTTCCTACATGACTGACACAAACATGGGTTGTTCATTTACATGGATACATTTCTATGCAGTCAAACTAATCATAGCTGTCTGCATGTACATGTTGAGATTTTGCAACTTAGCTCCACATGACATTGTTTACAACTAAATATTTCCATTAATTCCTTATATGGCCTTATTTTCCTGTACTGATTTTTACTACTGAAGGTCTTTCAGCAAACAATTTCAACATGCTCATGGAGATTAATTAACTGATTTCTCCAAACTTTTCTACATATCCACCACTGTGCAAACAGTTAAATGCTTTAAGTAACTAAATAATCACTGAATGTGTGCCATATGCACAAGAGCAAAAATTTATATATTGTAAAAAATTTGTTAATATGAATGAATGTTACAAATTTCTTTTTCTCCCAAGTCATTTTACGGTGACATGCCAAGCCGTTTCTTGATGCAAGTAAACATTTTACATGTGGCAGTGACAAACTTTTAGATCTAACATCATTGATTTCGGTCACAAAAAGCATATTTTCATTTCTGTCATAAAACAGTTGCTTACTATATGTGCTTCAGGTCTTGGAAATGCTTAATAATGTGTATTTAGACTCCAATTTTTTTCTTTCTGGGAGGCAGAAAATCACTTAGGCAAGAGTTATCCCATGCATGTTATATGTCAAAGACTTGCCAGTCCTGCTTAGTGAGAAAATGTATTGATTTGTTAGCTGTGCTGATATTTACAAGGACATAATCCAGTGGCTGAAAGACCCCTTGATGTACTTGTTGTCATTCACATCAAAAGAACATAACCCAATAACTGGTCAGAAAGTTCAAAGACTTTGACTGGTGGCAGGTTGGGGAAATGTGCTGATATTTACAAGGACAGAGTGGGAAAATAAACTGATATTTAAAGTGATTGAATTTAGAGGCAGAAAGACCCAGAGGTGTACTTGTGGTGATTTATAAGAGTACATAAAAAAAAACAACTTTAGCTTACATATTTGTGTTTATTTCGGAGTTTAGCATAATAAGCAGTGCATGTGACCATCAATCAAGACATGTTGAGACTTAGACAATATGCCATTCACTAATTTGGATAGTATTTTGGAGTTAAACGGAAAACTGATGAAGACTGTAATGAGACTCAGAAGAGAGCTAAAGTTGCTAGAACTGAATGTTCAGATGAGACAGTAGCCAAGTGTAAGAAAAATGTGAGGCCTACACAGGCACTTGATTCCGGGGTAAACTAATGTGTACCTCACCAATTAAATTTGTAAGATTCTTGCATTTAACTAATTCATTGGTGAGGGACACGTTAGTTTACCCGGAATCAGGTACTTGTGGATGCCTAGCTTAGTCCATGAAATAAGACCTGCCTTGGATTGACAAAATTCAGTCTCACTCTGATGAACAAACAAGAGCTATGTCAATGTTATGAAGAATGTAAATTCAAACTCGATTGCAAGCAAAAGTTCTTTTAATTTGCAAAGTTTTATGGGAGGTAACTGCAACTTTTGCTGGTGGGACTCATATTTTTACCAAAATTGGTGTCCTGGACTCCTCGATTTAAAATTCTAGCAAGACCTCTGTGCTTGATTTAATTTCAACATTTTTTGTAATCACAAATGGCCACATATCTGACACTGTAGCATGTCACTGCTGATTAACACCATGCAGTGATGCACAAGTCTTTGCTTCTTGGAACTCAGCAATGTTTTTTTTTTATGACTAAATTGCACTCTTAGAGTGATTCCTTTTTAGATCAAAGTGGAAACAATAATTTTGTTTCATTACATCCAGTACAAACAGAATGGGCATTTTGCATACTCATGCTAGTTTTTCATATTCTTTTTTAAGCGTTGTCAAATGTTGCAAAGCGCTTAGAGCTTCTAAAGATTAGGCACTATATAAAGTCCTCATTATTATTATTATTATTTAAGCATCAAATCCTTACATTCAGGGGTAATTGTGGGCAACTGTGCATCCTGAAGAAAAAAAACCCTACACAATAGACTTAAACAATTATCATATATATGTATTCCTGTCTGAATATTCATCAATCTTAAAAATGCTATCAGATTATCTTTTCTTCACACTGTGGTATACCTTGATATTTATTAACATATCCTTTTAGCTACTGCTATTTTTTCATAATAATCTTCAAAGTTATTATCACCAAAATGCAAAGTGAAAAATGAATGAATATAACTATATTATTTCTTTAGGTAAATGCAAGAATCACACAAAAAAAAATTTAAAAGGAAGTAATTTCAACCATTAAAAGAATAAACTTTTCATGCACTGAACCATGATAAAGAGATTAGTTTTCATGCATTCAACCGTAAGCAATGTCTTGTTTCATTCAAGAAATATATCCCTCACATGAACCTAATTAAACATAGTTTGGCATATCTCGGCAACCTTTGCATTTCAATAAATTCAAATGTATGTCAACGGAACATGAAGATGTGTCCATTTGCTAGTGTCAATTTCGAATCTACCAGGGTAAAAACTGCCAGCAAGTATATTAATTATATATTAATTTGTGGAACAGTGTCCATATGGGCTGCCAAGTGTGTGAGATATTCCTAAAACATTGACTACTTGTTCCGATGTCAACTAATATCAAAACACGCTATACAAGGCCTAGCTACGATGTCGAAGCCTCAACTATTTTTGTTGCGGTTGAGGCTATGAACTGATCCCATTTCATGTAATGGAGCAAAAGAAATCCTCAGAAAGACAAATAGTTTAGAAATCTACTAAATAAGTATAATCATTTTGTCAAAGCAGTTTGGCTTATTTTAAAAATAAATTAGCGTACTTATGCTAACCTCACCATGTCCACCATAACAGATAACGTGAGACTTTCACTGTGACCCCTTTTCTACATAAGGCTTGCCAGACTATATATGGATATTCTACGCTATGGTATTAGTTGTTGAATGACAAGATGGAGAATAGATACCTGCATCAATTGTGGAATACGGTTTGGTTAAAAAAAATAATTGCTTTTTGGTAGAATTTCAAAGTCACCAGTAAACCGTATTTAATTTTAATGCGCCGAATTTCCGACTCAAAATGCGCCATAATTTTTACTACAATCTGTTTACATTTCCAAATAAGGCATTAACGTCCTTATGTGGCACACAAACAAACGAGGCTAAGAACAAAAGTAGGCATTATTTGAACTAATATTGCAAGCAATCAAAACGAAAATATCGGATAAGGTAAACAAGATTTTACCACTATTTCTACATTGATTTGTGATTATTCCAGTATTAAATAAGAGGACTACTCAATTTATTTCATATTATATCAAAAAACATGTTCAAAATTTTTAATATTAGGCTAAAAAAGAGCTGGGTGTGATTCACACCTGGCTGCTCCTTTAACACGCATAGACTCATCTTAGTACCATGTCCACAAGGTAGGACTAGTACTATAATAAAAGGCCATTACTTGGGCAGTAAGATAAGCACTAAATCATAAATAACGTGATATGTCTTACATTGTAGGACTAGCTTTTTCATACATCAGCTGAGCTAAGGCTCGAACCCACACGGAAGGAGACGAGATGTGCGACCACAAAACCAGCCCATGCACCCCACACTCAAATTGTGAATGCCATCTTGACTTTGAATCTATATTCTGTGAGAATATTCCAGTATACTTCAAACAAACTGTCGATCTTTTAATTTGCATAATAGTATCATAGCATGTTTCAGCGTAAATGTATACATTTCGATTCAAGTTCTGATCTGCGATACGAGTAGCTACGATGTCGTAACCTCAACTTGTTTTGTTGTGGTTGAGAGGTAGGACTAAGGTACTAATATTAGTACTACGATACGAGTATCAATCAATCGAGAAAGGGTAATGGTCTTAAATCGGTCATAACTGTAACAGGCCTTGACCGCACCCCTATTGACCGATACTCTCGATTGCATTATTGACTCTCTTTTATAATATCTGTTACTGACCTAATCTGCTCAAGAAACAGGTGTTTCGTAATGAAAACAATTGCGTTGGAATGTTAACTCTGTGTTGTTACCTTTTAATGATTCATATAATTTAAAGTACCATAAGTAAAACTATAAACAAAACTTACAACACAAGAACTTTAACCTCATTCCGAAATTTGGCAAAAGGCAGCAGACTAACGACTAAATCTTGGTCTTCTACTTTTTCACCAGGAAGTTACTTCCCTCAGGCTGGTATCGCATTTTCTCGTTGTGACGAGATGTCATGGACATGGAAGAACTACGCTAAACAATCAGTCACTTCCGGCCAAAACTTCTTATTTAATCAGAATACCATCGGCTTTTTTTTTTTTTGTTAAGTCTCTATTTAGGTGGCGCTCACCAGTTATTATGTACTTTTGAGAGAGTGATGTATGTAAGGTGAAGTTGTTTACATTTTAAACATGCACAGTGGAGAGAATGTTGGCATACCTATATACTACTTTCATGTAATGTGGATGAAATTTCTTTGGATATTGTACTTTTGGAAATTTTAAATGATCTTAGGACACTGCTAACTAAAATGACTGCTCCCTTGTGCTTCAAAAATCCACCTAAATTTGTCTAAAGTACACTATTCTTGGCAGCTATTAAAATATGGAAAATGAATTTTGCCAAACTAAATAATACCAGCTTCTAAAAGTGCAATGACTGAATTACCAAATACATAAAAAGTAAAAAAAAGTTATCGGCTCTTTTTTTTACAATTTACCTCTGAAAGTCGAGAAGTGAAAATGAGCAAGTAGAGCTAGCACTTTTTTGAAAGATGCACATCTGGAGAAAGGCCAAGCTGTATACTCTCTAACCCATATTACACCCATCAATCATACATCAAAATAAACTTTTTTGAAAGGTGCACATCTGGAGAAAGGCCAAGCTGTATACTCTCTAACCCACATTACACCCATCAATCATACATCAAAATAAAGGGAATTAAAGGTTCTTTGAACAAGACCTAAGATATACAAGGTCTCTTTTAAATAACCAGTATAACTAGTGAGGAAACAGGGGGAAACTCTTTTTCTTTAAAATTTTAACCCTATGCTAAATACGAAACTGTAGAGCGCCACCTTAACGACAGAGAAAATCCGATTGCCTCTAAAATTGCTCTAAGTGACGTAAAATTACATTCAAAATAATGTCTTTTCTTTCCAATAACTTCAACTCTCTGAATATGTTAGAGTTAATCGTCACTATGCACCATCGTTACTAACCTGGACTCTTAGTTTCTTATTTTGCATAGGGTAGAATTTAAAAATAAAAGATATCCCAGGTTTCATCTTTTAACAAAATACCCAGTATTTCTTAGGTGTTAATTTTATTTCAGAAGAAAAAAAAACACGCAACAGACACCACAAACAAAAAAAAAATCGTAAAAAAAAAAAATTAAGTCACTTATTTTGAAATGATTACATGAACGTTCGTTTGCGCACCTGGGTCCAGATACATTGAACAAATTGACTTTTGATCTTAGACACTTCGATACAAGGAAACCTACAAGAACAGACTTAAAGACTTAGTAATTTTTAGTTTCTTAATTATTGTCCGTTTAATTTTCTTTTGCAATTTTATGGAGCAGCTGTGAGGGTGAACCCTGCAAGTATTTGTTCGAGTCCGTACAACAACAACAACAACAAAAAAGAGGTTCTTCGAATGGCTGACAAAAAAGGAGGTCAAAATAACTTTAAACCAGCGCCTCTTACTTGTCTATTTCAATACGGTTACGAACCGGTAATAAATCGTTTGGGTTAACTCAGGTTTGTTATTCCTGTTGACATAATTTTTTTTCTTCAAACTTTTATGCGATTTCGTTTACCTGTAGTGACACTCAATTTTTGTCGTTCACCCTCTCTGCTTCTATAAATTAAACAGCCAGGATAGATATTCTTAATAAATGAATATTGGAGAACCACATTCAGCTATAATTTGCTCGAGAACGACTAGAGGCAATTATAAAATATTTACTCGTCCGTGATTTAGTTAAACAACAACTACAAACTCGTCAGGAGTCTAAGGTTGAATTTGAAGAGGTTACAAAACATTTAAACACATCACTGAAACCACTAAAAATCTTCTTCCTATGTTAGAGAACTTCCAGCTGAAATAGCTGCTGCTCAAACAATACAACAAATACATGAAGGCGCTGGAGCACCAGCCCCTTAAAAAAAGAGAGCTCTGCAATAAGTAATGCTGAACTGTTAAATAAATTTAATGAAGATATTGTTAAAGCAATTATTAACATTAAAGACCCACGACAATTGGCTGAATTTGCTTTGGGGAGTTTTAGTCGAAGAGATAAATTAATGAAACCTGAATACGCTAAAGATATTAAACCCAGTAAACAATAGCAAAAAGTATTATATCGCATACGTATGAATGTTGAGCAAGATAGAGCCAATGATCTATTATATCAGAATTACGTTAAGGAAATTGAGAAGAGAAACAACAGAGTAAAGGACAGAAGAAGAAAAACCAAGCAAAAAAGGAAGAAAGAGAGCGTAAAATAAAACAATCTCCCAAATCACGAAAGTAAATTCCATCACCTAAACCAAGCAAAGAGAAAGAAGAGGAAGAATGGCAAGACGCCCCTCCCAGTACATACGAATTGTGGAGACAATATGAAAATGAAGAGCAAGAAGAAAAATCACAAAAAGTTTCAGAACCATTTACTGGAATTGGTTAACTGAATGGTTTTATTACTTGTCCCAATAATTTCCTTGCTGATGTTGATCGACTAGAAATCTTCATAGGAGGAAAACGAGCTGATAATAATTCTCCAGAAATCAGCAATGAAACAGCTGATAGTTGTAAAAGATTATTTACAGGTGGAATTATGAAGATTAATGTATATAGGTCCCTCATTAATGAAATCGCCGATGACTGCTATGGTGACTAAGTCACTGGATTGAGTATGTAATTAAATACAGTTATTATACACAGTAATCAATGTACATAGTAATCAACGTGGACCAACCATGGTCAGGGCAGTTAATTCTCGATTACCAATATACAAAACAACCTACAGAGATGGACCAGGCAATGTTGTTCAGGGTCCATTTAGAAGGATAGCTCAAAATGCAATACCGATTGGGGATGAAAGCTATTTATCTTGTTCGTGAAAAGGTATTGGTGCTGTTGACAATGTTGCTAGTAAAACATTCTCAGCAATCAAAGATAGACTAGCACAGCACGATTAAAAAGACGAAAACCTCAACCTGTACAATTACCTAGAACTGAAGTAATGCCTGTAAATATTAGTAAAATAATAAATCAAGCTGCTAATGAAAACCTAGCAGAGTTGGCTGATGTATCATTATCTGAAAAAGAAAAAAAAATATAACCGCTAGTCTGATAGCAGGAAGTGGTCTCACTTCGTGGTCTTCGTGTTAGACGAAAGCAAATATAATAGAGATTTTCAAGCACATATCTGATACAGCGTTTAACATGGATGCACCATTACTCAAGGGTGAGACTGTACGTGATTATCAATATTATTCTTACGACGCACGTGTACCTGACGAACGTAACAGAATTGACTTACAAATTCGGGATACAGGCAGATATTTGTTTTATTTACCTGCTGGGGCTTTTATCGAAGTTGAAGGTGAAATTTTGAAAACGGATAACACTGAATATATGAGCCGTTGCTAGAGTTGGTTTTGTTAATAATGGTATTATGGCGTTATTCCAAAGTGCCTCATATATGATTGATGGACGAGAGATTGAGGTTTGTCATAACGACATCGACGTTGCTACAACGATATTGGGTCTGTCAATATAGAGTGATGATTATTCAAGATCAGCTGGCCCATCAATGGTGTTTTCAAAGGATATAACTAATTCTTCTGATAATAGACATTATAATTTAATACAAGCGCCACTGAATACTTTGTCCGATCCACAACCAGCTGGAATGGTAGCCGGCCTGGTGCTGCATTTCCGTCATTGCATAGTGTTAATTAAGAATTCAACTTAGGAGTTTCATCATGTCGAGCAATGTTAAAAGGTAATAGGAAAGCATTTTCATGTACAATTCCAGTCACATATCTTTGTATTCTGTAGAAATGTAAGAAAGGTTAATTTTGGAGCTAAACATACAGTTGTATTATTTCGAAAAGGTACCAATGATGATGCAATATGGCACGCAGAGGGAGTTGATGCTGCTGAAACTAGAGAACTTCATGGTAAAGAAGTACTAACAAAATTTTATTGTGGATGTCAATGATGACTCCCTCAATAACTGAAGAAGACCGGTTGCTATCTTTTATGATTCAAGGAGGTAAATCAGTGTTGTCATGGATGACAGTGACCACAGATGCTACCCAAAGTAATATTAATGGTTTATTTACATGGCAAATAGCTTCTTAGCAGGGTATTTCTGTACCAAGACACACATATATTGCATACCGGATGATACACGAGTAAATAATCAAACCCGTAATCATATGATATTTGATAAACTCTGTGTTTCTGTAGTTTCATTAAGGATGCATGGACATCAAGAACCATCTGATGATATATTGTTGAACTTCGATCAAAATCATGTAGCACGTGCATATCAGCGTCTTATGTCGTTTTTGGGTCGTGATCAGAACATTGATACTGGTTTACAAATATCACAGTTAGATTTTACAACCTTACATCCGATTTATTACTTTTCGCTCGAACATTTTGATTTAACCAGACAATCAGTAGTTGACATAATCTTTCGAACTCGTGTGACACGATGAGCTATTGTTGATTATAGGGCAATCGCCGTCATACTCAGTGATAAGACGATGATACTTGAAGGTGCTGGTGGAGGAATGAGAGTCGTTGATGTTCCAGTACAAAATATGTAACACATAATTAGATCATCTATTATAGTTATAATGTCATACAATCATGTTAGTGCTACCCTGACTCCTGGTCAGATTAAAAGGCTACAATCAGCATCAAAAAATAACCGTGGAATAAAAATATCGCCAAAAAAAGAACAGATGAGCGGTTTAAATAAATTATCGTTGACCGAACGTCAGTTAAAAGGCAAAAAAAAAATTAATAATAATCAAATAAGGGCGTCAAACTTAATCTTTCTACGGGCGCTGTGAAAGATATTGCTAAGACTGGTGGTATATTTATAGCAGATATACCAGCTTTAATAGCCGCTGCAGCCCCATCTGTTGCAAAAGCAACATTCATTAGGCGCTATTGAAACTTGCTGAAATGGCATGAAAGAAAGCAACCGGGCAGGGACTACAAAAAACATCAAGAAAGGGTAAAGGTCTAAGATTGCCCGGGAGCCAATATTCATATTACGGAAAGGGTCACAGATTGTCAAGGGGCAAATATTCATATTACGGAAAGGACCTAAGACTTCCCGGGACAGTTTACTGATATCGCCTATATACAATTTTGATTTACTCAATACAGTTAAAAAACTAAAACTAAAAATCTTTAGATGTGTTTTCATGCGGAATCAAATACCAAATCAACCGAACAATATTGAAACTGGTATTATCAGTTTCGATAAAAACTATGGATAAGGTATTCATGGAGTTGGATATAAAATTGATCTACGCGGAACTATTTATTTTGATTCATATGGATTAGAACCACCAAAAGAATGTCTTCATGTCAGCAATAATTATACTCTAATCTGGTAATCAACGTTACCAGCAAAAACATTAACTGATCAACCAATACGTTGTCGTGAAGTACTTAATGTATTGATGCTATATCAAAATCAACAAAACCACCTCATAAAGTTGTGCATTAATATACTACATTGTCACATTTAAACAGACATTGATAAATATAATGGTAGATAGTTACGAAAGAACTGCTCGTGGCAAGGTTCAGCAACAAGTGATTTATCTAAATAAATCTTGATCAGCTCAGAAAATAGATTGACGATTTATTAAATATTACTAAGTGTGGACCAAAATGAAGTCGTTGTTTCTCAGGATAAACAAGGACAATTAAAGACAAGCAATACACAACTGCCAGATGTACTTATACGAATTCCTACCGCAGTTGTTGATCAGGGTAAATCACAAGATTTTGGTAAGTTAGTTAACGATAATATCAAGCGAGCTGGTGATTCATTCACGGGTAGCATTTTCATGACTCGAAAAACCCAACCGTAGATAATGACGATGCAACAAAAAAAATACGTAGATGATCAAGAAACTAATGACGCATTAGCCAACGGTAGTATAATGCGTGAGTTTCTCAATATGAATAATGATGGCATTAATAATCTCAGAACACCATAATATGATTTTGATGCTGTTACGAAACAATACGTTGATAATAAAGAAGTCTCAATCAATAATAAAATAATGACACTCAAAACTGATTTTACTAATCATATGGGTATGCTTTAAAATTTTCGCAGCAACATAAACAGAACCACAAATTAATTTTTGGGAACTCCACCAACTGTTGACATAAAACTCACTGATATTAACACAAGACTCGACGATATTATCAGTGAAATTTATAATATCGTTAAAAACGAGTCTGATAAAAGTTCCTCACCAGCAGATTAAAAATATTGTTGACACGGTTGCTACTGAAAATCAAATATGTTCGCAGCAAAACAATACTCTCAAATATACCGCAGAGGTCACAGGTGTTTATAGATTGTCTGCGTTTAGCAGTGCGAAGTTTGACATATTTACCATATTTCCATGACGTCACTCGACTGAGAATTTCTCTGGAACAGTGTCTATAGTGTTAAACAAAGATGTCGAAGAAACTTTTATGTTGATAGTAAATGAGAAAAAATTAACTGCAGCGTCGTACTGTTGGTATCCGGAATTCGTATCTGAAACACCACAATTAATTACTTAACGTAATAAAATAATTAATCAATTGACAGAGTCATCTATCGACGTCCAACATTGTATTTAATCAAGTATCTGAATGCTTGACCAAACTAAAAAAAACATCATTGACAATTATACAGTAAAAGTATAAAAAAAAATATCGCAGACGTATGGTTATCATTGATATAGCTATTTAATCAGATTCTGTTATTGTAGCTGGATCCGGATTATTATTATCAACGAAAACAATGACAGCTTTTGCAGTTGTAACAATTATCGTTTTAACTTCAACGACGGTATTATCAGTATTATCGTTGAAAAGATAAATACATGTACAAATGATAAATTACGCGAGCATATAATAAAATAACACACAGCAACAGGAGTCTATTCGTTCCAGATTCCTATTAAAGAAATGTGTGCGCAGGCAAGGCGATGGGTGCCGTTTACTCGCGAACCTGGATACGTAACTCCGTTGAGAACGAATTATAATTCTATCACCTGTATGATAGTATTATTTGTACTAAATTATTAATTCTGCCTACTATTATCACGCATTCCTCTATAGAATCCAGGGATAGCACTCTCTGTTCTATTTGGTATATGTTAATAATTCTTTGTAATAAAAATCCTATATAGCTTGATAAATTTAATAGGAATCTGGAACGAATTTGCGTATATATGAGAATTAATCACGAGGTCGTCAAGCGAATGTGTTTGTTACACACGAGTTCATATAACACCGATTCAGTGCCATCATTTATTGATGATGCGTGTTTAGTCGTGATGGTATATGGGCTGGTGTGTGCAGGCAAGGTGATGGGTGCCGTTTACTCGCGGACCTGGGTTCGAAATTACGTAGAGTACGAATTAAAACTCTCTAACCTGTATGATAGTATTATTTGTATTAAATTATTAATTCGGTCTATTATCATACATTCTTCTATATAATCCAGGGATAGCACCTTCTGTTCTCTTTGATGTATGTATGTATGTATGTATGTATGTATGTATGTATGTATGTATGTATGTATGTATGTATGTATGTATGTATGTATGTATGTATGTATGTATGTATGTATGTATGTATGTATGTATGTATGTATATAAACAGTGAAAACATTACTGATGTAATTTCTGCTATTAATAAATGTAAATATGATGGAATAATGATATCTGCTATTCTTGATCCTCAAAAGATTGTCACTTTGAATCATTACAACAAAATTTTGAGAATAAATTCACATTACCTTCCAATTACCGATTCGTAAAATCTATTTATCAATCTATGTTAGAACGAGCATGATGAAAAACTTGCAAAAGATCTTGGTAGAAAGATAATAGGTAAGTTTACTCAAGGTGGTTCATACGATTATAAACGAGACTGTACAAGATTGATCATGGACGACGGTGAACTAGATTTCATAATCTCTAATATAACGGAGAAAAACATATTTATAAACCGATGAATTGCTTTTTTATCAGATGGAACAAAATTAGGTTTCATTGTCAGCTATCTTGATGGCGACTCGCCACAATTTACTCATTTAAGATCTTCGATGTTTGCTTATGTTTCGATAAATCGACTATCGATGATAAATAGATTTCCTCGTTACGCTGTTAGAGTCGCTATGGATTCATTTTATATACATAAAAATATAAGGATTTATTAAAACCTCTACTCAGTAATGGTGAATGGGGGACGTGCAGGATAAAACAAGAAAATATAATAACTCTGAATCTGCCAACGTTGAAATTAAGGAAATATATTACAGAAATAATGATCAAATATCAAGGTCATCTGCACCATCTGTGTACGATCCTGTGGCTAGACATAATAATGTTTATGTTTATGGGTGTGGAGGTTCAGGTAAAACAACTCATGCGATTAACTTATTTATGAATAATAGTTCATATATAATTGTTTTGACACCTACACATAAACTTGCTAGAGAAATAAAAGAGGAATAAAATCATGTACATATTATATTTTTTTTGGCAGTCTCCACATGAATGGCTAAAGAATAATGTAGATTATTATGAAGAAATAAATGACGACCATAGAGCTATTGATGAACCGCTGAAAGAGTTTTAAAGATTAACCAGACTACAGTCAACTAAAATACAATGTGAGATAATGCGTAAAAGTAATTCCAGAAACTACCATGAATGATTTTTGTACTTTATGGAGGCCTGCTGATTTGCTAGTCGCAAGTAAAAAGATAGTTTGTGATGAACTGCAAAACTATTTCCGTTACATAAAGAAAAGTTTCCAATTTTACCTGTACCTTTCTGTTATCGCCCAGCAGATACTCGACTGTAGAATATTGAAGTTGACATTCCTGGTAGTGAAATACAAACACGTACTGAATGACATTGTTTTAGTTGCTATTGATGTTGGGAGAGCATTTAACATGAAAAAATTCACCGTGGATGTTAGGATATGCTATAACGATTCATTTGTCACAGGGATTAACTGATACAAATATCTGGATTATAGATGATCGCATCGAATGGTCAAACTTAGTCTATCTTGCAGTATCTCGCGTCAAAAGAATAATTCAACTACATAGGGTTATTATAGATCACATGATAACTGAGGAAATCACTAATGACGCTGCTTTAATAAAGAAAAAAACAGCGGGTTATAAACAATGTGACAAAAAATAAGCATGACTTTAATATTGATACTGAATTTATTATAACACTAAAACAACTACAAAATAATTATTGTGCGAGCTGTAACACAGTAATGTTATGCTAATATTCGAATAATATTTTAAAAAAAACAATTTACCGTAGACAGAATTAATAGTGATCTTGGTCATACACGTGAAAATGTATTGCTGACCTGTCTTGAATGTAATCGACTCAGAGGTGCTAATTTACATAAGTGAAGACGGTGGCAATTGTGCATCCGTAGGTTACTTGCAATTGTTCACACATAAATCCATGTTATGGGACTGTAAAATCTAGTCCGTAGATTGCAGGTCTTCCAGTGGATCTAACCATGTTAGAAATTGTATGTGTGATCTCGTTTTTTCCACCCTCAAGCTCCCCTGGTTCGTATAGATATATCAGTTACATTACCTAATACTGGTTGTTCACGGCATTGTATTTTATCGCTACAGGGTATATATTTTTTTGTTATTGCATTAGAGGGTTTCGTGGAAGTTGCACGAGTAGGTTGATCTCGGTCATGAAGTCGGATATCAAGTCGAGTTCCAGAACCACAATAATTATATCCAGCTGGGTGTTTCTCACCGGGGTATTTGGCCCATGGAGCTCCTGGCAATTTCCCTAATGATGCAGCTATATCACCACCATGCTCTATTTGCAACATGGAAATAAATGTATATTTTTTGTACCACACATTTACCTGTAATTGCACGTCTTTTATATTTTGTTGTTATTGCTGTCAATCCAGTAGTGGACATGGGTACTCTGCATCGAACACAATATAAACTCATTATTTAATATATGGATATAATTTACTTTTCAGTGACACGAAAACAAAAACCAGTAAAACACCATGCAACACTTCCGAATTCTATTATAATGAATCTAATAGGTCCATCTGGATCTAGTAAAACGCAATTATTGCTTAATCTGATAATGATGTGGATGAAGTGGGATAAATTATATTTAGCTAGATCCCTAACAGTTCAGTTGATTGGGTCAGTTCCACAATATCCAATAAAAATTCTGCTGGGGGGTTACCTAAATCCTAGATTCAAAAATATTAATTGATTTCTAAGAATTAGTCAGTATATGCCTAGGCAGTTGTGAAGAAACATCGCTATAAGAATTATACTAAGTGATATGCCACTCGTGAATTGGCAGGAGACGTAGGACAAAGAATTTTGAACAAAGAAGAGCTTCAAAAGGAAGCTTTTGGGGGACAACTTCCAGTGTGAGGTAGAAGTCCTGAGAACGAGAGAGACAGAAGTGTGACTGTCGGTACAGTGTCCACAAGTGGAGTTGACAGATAGACAAGAGTAGTAGAGGAAGAGAAATAGTCTGGGAGGTAAAGAGATAGGGAAGGAACCTAGAGAAAATGGAGACCTAGAGAAATCAGGAGATTAGTAGAAACCAAAGGGTGAAAACTATCACACTAGAATCATATGAGAGAAGCTCAAAGGGTCGAGCGAAAGCATTTGAGAAATTTTAGTGATTGACTATTATTTGTCCATTAAATTGTTGTTATTGAATTTCAATCTTTATACCTTTTATTATTTAACTGTCAGCATTGCTGACTGGGGGCTCAGAGCTATACACCAACATTCACTAACCCAACTTTTGAACCATAATCGAGCCTGGGTGGGTGCCATATCTAAACAAATATTGGAAGCACCACACCAAAACCATAAAGGGAAAAACAAACCCATAACAGTGGGGTACAAAGATTCCTAATTGATACACATTGCTAAAGAGGTCCAATTGACACAAAGTTGCCGAATTTTTAGAATGACTGATTCATCAACCTTTCTTCTTTAAGAGCAAGAATCAGTCTAGATATAAAAAGAAATACTCTGCATGTGTTTCTTCTCAGTAAAAATGTGTCTGTTAAAGCCAGTAACACTTGCTTTGAAAAATCACTGCTATGAATGTCACCTGTTTTGTGACCAGATTCTCACTGCACACAATTATTAATTATGGTATATAGTTTTATGACCTGTTATGAGAGACCACCTGTATTGAGAGACCATTGTTAGGGTGGTCTTCCTAGACAGGCTATACTGTAATAAATTTAAAGCTCCAAGTTCTGTTTTTATATAGACACATGTTGTGATCTCTGGCTAACATTGTGATGTTTATGAGTTACAGTATTTTTTGTGCTCCAGTAGTTTCAACTTGTAACAGCATTTTTAAGGACACCTTAAGCATAAAATTTCAACAGGAATTCCAATGGATAAACTGAACAAATATTTACAATGAATATATTTAAATAACCAGATTTCAGATTAACTAAATATCATTAGCCCTACATAACTGTACACCTCAGTAGTCCACTTAATATTTTAGTTTCTACTTTTGGTGCTATCAGACCTTTGGAGTGGGAGCTGGGTGGTATCCAACAGTCTAGTTATTACACAGTCTGAAGATGAAATAAATTTGCTGTTAATGATAGTTAGAAGCCATGGAATTCAAGTAACTGAAAAATGTAAATATTTTGGTGCTGTAGAATCCTGGGTAAAATTTCTTTTCAGGGATGGATGAAGTTTTAAAAATGTGAAAACATTTAATTTTGGTAGAGATGAGGAAAATCTAATTCCCATCTGATAATGAAACATAGTAAGCTATTTAATTTTTAATGAAAAGATGATTCTCAGACAAATTATCACAAAAAATACTTTATTGTTTCATTTGACAAAGAGCAGCCAACACACACACACACAAACATACACATATAATATTTGATCCTTAGAATACATATATTATTATAATTGTTAATTCATTCATGAAAGCACCTGAAAATCATTCTTAACAACATATCTATTCATTCAAGCCATCATTTGCTGTACCAAAATGATACAAGTATTTTTGACATTCTTTAAATTAATGATGTGTATTGATTATTACAGAGATTCAAGATTAATTTGTAAAAATTATTTATAAATGCTATTGGTCCACCAGTGGTTTTGTAAATCTCACACGATATACAGTGAACCAGTAACACTTAATAATATAAACAGAAAACATCATGCAAGATTTACAATACAGCACATATGCATATTGAATCAGAGCTAGCACATATTCATTACAGTTTTTTCTACATATATTTCGTTCAAACATGTACTGTATATGCTTCATTGTAAGTCTGGTCCAACTGCATAGACCCAGATCTACCATTGTATAATGCACTATTAGATCTGGATGTATAAAGTATGTTAGCAGTAAATCAATAGAACAAGCAATGTTAACCCTAATCAGTGTTTATGTTGTTTGCTGTGGGATCATAAGTGTATACAGATGGCATAATTAATATGAAATCTTAGGGATATATCTGTAGATCTCTACCGTTTGGTTTTAGTATTTTGTACCATTATACACTTAATAAGGCCTAGTGAAACTCTGAAAACCTGTCAGGACTTGATAAACTGCGGTAATGTTGATACTTTTGAAGTTTTCACAAAATTCTAATGTCTTAATTTTTTCACTGATCAAAATGACAATTTGTTGTTTAAATGCAATTTTTCAGAAATTTAAAAAAATAAAGAAAAATTATGTACTGTATGGTACTGAAATGCTTCCTCAATAAGCAGACTGTTGATTCAATCTAGTCAGGTCCAGCAAACATTATCCATCAAAATGGACACTTCATGCCTGCAGAGTACTAAACAACAAAAATATGTGAAACTTCTGCATTTTGATAAAACACTTTTATATTACTTTTAAAATTTGGATCATTATGGAACCAATGATCAAAAAATGAATTCAATATATAAATAAAATAACTTTACAAGGGGTTAATGGTGTCTTAAAGAAAATGGCAGCAAATGCAGCAATGTATAGACTTCCTAAGTCCCAAAAGGTGATGTTAGGAATCCATATAGAAAATAGCAAAATACTGCATACAATGAATGTCATGCACATTCCCAATATCCAGACACTTTCTAGCCACATGAATTTGTATTCAATATGCTGGACCACTACATTCTGTAACTGTAACAAACTATGAGTCTGTGAAAAGAAAAATAATTTCTGTTTCTTATTAAACAGAGAAGGATCAATGCCATTTTTATAATAAGAAATGCAATAAAAAGTGTAAGAAGATCTGAAATGTGTAACAAAGATTGTAAAATGACTAAAGACCTGAAAAGCTATTTAGGTCAAGTGCTACCAAATTTCATTTGCCTAGATCATGTGGTTCATGCTTGGAAAATTATGGGTCTATGTTGAGTGGTTTTAAACAAGCTTCTTTGAATGGGAAAAAGGATGAATGGATGAAGAGACATGACCAAATGAAAAAAGAAAATGTTTGCATCTCAAAGTTTTATTAAAAAATGCAAGATAAAAAGGATTTTACAAGTTTGTCTCATACAAACAAGTCAAAATGTTGCCAAATACTAGGGTTTTATAGAAGTCATTTAAAGGTTTTTCTTTTTTAATGATGGCAGTAAGATTTAATTTGAATCAGCTTGATTTGAACAAATGTGCATGAGCTTAATGCCAGAAGTCTTAATTTTAAATTGATCAAAATTCTGTTCCAAACTTTTAGAGAGAAAGGCATTTCTCATTTTAGAAACAATGCACATTATTAAAAATGAATCAGAATCCCAGGAACAGTTTTGAAAAACCTTTAAACCAGAATGTTTTTGTAAATTTTGTTAATTTTGTTAGGAAGCTTCTTTTTAAAGCTTTTTATATTTTATAATGGTGTCATACTGGATAAATAACCTGAGTGAAAAGAACAAATCTGAAAGGCCTTTATGCTTGAATATTCCCATTAAAATAATGTAATACATAGTCCAGTGGCTACTGCAAACAACTGGAATGGATGATGTACCAGTGGTTACTGCAAACAACTGGAATGGATGATGTACAGTGGTTACTGCAAACAACTGGCATGGATGATGTACAGTGGTTACTGCAAACAACTGGCATGGATGATGTACAGTGGGTAAAGGATAATATTATAAGCTCCCCTGGCCTTATGACCTGTGTCCATTTTTCCAGTCAGTATCACTAATTAAGAGCTGTATACTAATCACATTATAGACTCAGCATAAGACATATTCTTTAACCTTCTTCATGAGGAATATAATACTTTAACACCCTTTGAGTACAGGCACCTTGCACAATTATACTTCTTCAATGCCTTTACTGTAAGAAGCACCACTATTGTACATTTATGACAAGCAACTTATATAACTAGAGCAATGCAATAATAGACATTATACTTGTCAGGTTTATTTTTAGTTACTGGTTCTAATGTAGCTATTGTTGTGCCTGTATTTTTGTCCTTGGCTGTTTGTAGAAGATTTCAAAACTGATATTTATAGATCACTGCATAATATGAACAAGATTTTCAGAGCTTTACCTCATGACATTAAGTGTGCAGTGTAGAAAAGAAAAAACTGAGTTCATATTAAAAATTATTAACCAATACAAATGGAGTTAAGCTTTTCTTGATATACTTGTTTTGCTTCTCAACCTAAGGAAAAATAATAAAAAGAATACACTACAAGAAACAATGTAACTGAATTTTTGCAATGTTCCAAAGTAAGTACACAAACATAGTTAAACAAATACACAGTAACTGTATTCATGCACACCAGTGACCTTTGCATTTGGTACCATAATGGGTGCTCAGTCATTCATTTTTAAAAGAAATATCATTTTGATTCACTCAAAACTGAAATTTGTAGTTATATTAGTCTGAAATGGAGGGATTTTATTTTACTGTCAATCCAACTAAATTTTTCATTTCTGGTGGTGATAGACTTAAGTTATTTTTAGCTGGGTCAATTCACTTATGATACACATGTTGCTGGACTAACAAGCCTTGATGCAAATATATTGTTTCTGTTCTGTTATTTATGGTTTGGAGTCATAATTTGGAAAAAAATATAAAATTGTTTTATTTAAATATTCAATAAAATGCAGGATTAAAATATTGTTTGTTATTGAATACTGAAATCATTTCATTTTGGAGTGCAGTTGATTTGTGATGAAAATGTCAAAACTGGAGTACAATTTCACACCATGAATACATTTTTGGAATCCATGTAATTCTGGTTAGCAGAAATAACTAAGAAAATACATTTTGACAAAATTCTGGATTTATAAAGATAAGAATATTTATTGCCATTGTTATTGTCAGCCACAGATGACACATTTGTATGCCGTATCAGCTGCATGCTATTTGTTGCCATACACGACTTTTACTAAAAATTGAACATTTTCTCAAAAACAGTAAAATAGGGAAAATTGCAAAGAAGCTAGGGTGTGACAGCCCATTTCACCAGTGTGTATAAGGCTTCATCATTTTCTTTGCTTATCAGCTCTGTGGCTTTTACTTTTCTACTAAAACTTGCCTTCTACAGCTGCATTTTTGTGTTAATTTAAAGCTTGCACTAACTTGTAAAGCATAACGTCTCTTTGGACCTTTTTATGCCTTTCGATGCTATTATTAGCAAGAAATGCCAACAGTCTGAACCTTTCAGTTCACTAATAGTTATAAATATTTCTCCTAAATAAGTTTTGGATCAAAATTGCAAATTTTTCAATAGTGCATGGCTCATGTTTCTTGTAGTCATTGAGGATATCATGTTTTTTTTGTTAAAATAGTACTGTCTATTATATCACTTAAAGTTAAGTATAAGTTTTAAATGCATTTTGCTATGTTTGTCTCCAAAAATTTAATACAAATTTGGGTCAAAATTCAATTGTGCATGTACAAGTACAAATTGTTCATAGACTAATTTCTGTTGACAAATGCAAACAGTGACATTTGACTCTACCAAAACTCCTTGACAAAACTGTAGATCTGTGTGTGGTTGGATCTTACTCATTTTTCATTCAAAACCATTTATATACTGCAGGTGTTTTAGTGAAATCCCTATGTCAGTGTCTGGCAAAAAGTTAACAAAATGGCCACTATGGTGCCATAATGGAGGTCTAATGAGGAACATATTTATTCAGGACCAGAAGCATATTATGATATCTGTTGTTCTGAAAACTCATGTTGATAAGACCTTCTAAAGAAAGAAAAGTAACCAAATAAAGATTTTCTTTACAATCATAGAGGCAACCACTTTGGAGGGTTGATCAGCATAAGTTTAATATATCATATATTCCTTAACTTAAGTTCCCATTCTAATTAACATGCCCTCTCCTTTTCTGATAATGAAAAATGTAAATGATACATTGTAAGACCTGTGCTTTTCAAGACCCATCTGCTTCAGATCTATGATTACAACAAAATGCTGCAGCAGTCTCGGTTGATCACACTGTTGCAATGTATGTATCAATCTATAAGTTACTAAAGTTGCAGGCATACATGTTAAACACCTGTGTTACACATGATGCAAAAGCTAAGTGGTAAGTTCAAAGATTCACCAGCCTTACTTCACCTGGCTGCTGTGTGGAAAATGTATTGATCAATTGATCATTGTAACTGTGCTAAATTCAGCCTAAAGAACAGCAGATGTACATGTTGTCATCAAAAAAGCAACTTTAGCTATTCTTATTGTGCTCTACCAAATGCCCCCATTTGAAAAATGTAACACAAACATGTACACACCAACATTAATGAGGGAATATATGGCATGTATAAAAAAACTATTCATTACAAGAAACCATGTCTTTTTCTTCCATTTAGAAATAGAAGTAATTAGATTTTTCAGATTTCTGGAGTGGTCACATTGGCACCAGTTTCAATTAGTACCAACTAAATATAGTGAGAAGTGTTTCCGTAAAAACCTCATGCACATATGACCATCTCTTCAAGACGAGTAGTCATAAGATTTTAAGATGGCCACCATTAATCAGCACTATTTTTATTTAGATCCAACCAGATATAATCACAGGTTCTCAGTGAATACCCTATGTCTAAGGATCATCTGTTTAGAAGAGACAGCAGTAATAAAACTTTCAATATGGCTACCATAGTGGTCACCTTGTAATTCTGAACAGCACAATTTTCATTGAGAACCAACTATATACAAAAGGAATATTAATTGTTTTGATGTCCACCTACAGCTCTCAAATTTAGCAAAGCGTCAATAAAAAGATATAAAAAAATCTACCACTACTGCTATGAGGTCTGATTAGCAATTTTTTTTATTTAGGACCCACTAGACATTCTAAGTCTTCATGGATGTCCCAATAAAAATTTCACATAGGACCAACCAGACATTACAAAAATTATTTCTGTAAAGACCACATATTGATATAATTATTAAATTAGGAAATGCTGGTGTTAATAAGATTTTCAATATGATTGCTGTTATGGCCATATTGTATGCAGTATAGCCCTATTTTTATTTAGAGCCATTTACAAGACACCATAAGAAGTCTTTTAGCAATATCCCTATGTCAGCAAAACCATTCATGCAGGAGATGCTGTGGTAACTAGTTTATTGTGATAGCCATGTTGGATGCCAGAGGTGCACCATTTTACTTAGGAAACTGGATATCATAGAATGTCTTGTAGTGAAAGTCCTATTATCAAAAATATAATTCATTCCAGACACAGAATTTGAAGAAAGTTTACCTAGACTTTTAAAATATTATCTAAAACATACTTTTGCTTTTAAAAACTGGGGTTCAGCCCTAAGTGCATAATGTTGCATTCTAAACCTGTGATAATTGTATGGAGATAGATATCAACAGCATCTAATACATACTGGATGCTTAAACACAACTGATTCATGACACCATGGTGGCCATATTGGGTATCAGTTAAAGACAAGCTACACCTAAGGAAGAATGCATTTAAAATTTCATGATAATCCTTCAAGCAGATGACGAGAAATAGCAACAACAAAACTATATTTACAGATGACAGCCAGTCAATAGACTAAAAGTCATTGCAAAAACTCTGCATATTCTTTCACTAGTACTGCTAACAACATATCTGGTAATTACTTAAAAATTCCAGCAACACCACAGCTATGGTATTTAAGAACGAAACACACAACTTCATTTAACTTAGTTCTCACTCTCTGCCTAATACTGAGGGTGTCTTGTCATCACAGACAAAGTAAGATGGCTATGAAAAAAATCTCATCTGAACAATGAACATATGAAATGTTTGTCAACACAAAAGCCTTTCTGAATATAAGGGACTGAAATTTCAAGAATCACCTTCTTAATATGGGCAAAGACTTGGTAGAAGAAATATTTTGCAATATCATACTATCATATTACCTCAATGTCAAAAGCCATGTAACACTGAATAAGGGCATGGTGCAGTTTCAGGATGGACCAGTTATGGCTGTCAAGCTGTTTCAGGATGTGAAGTGATGCAACTGTTTCTAAACCAGTTATGTTGTAAAATGGTGCAACAGTGCTCAATAAACTGTGTAAAAATAACATTACAACCCATCATAGAAACATTTATGTACAGATAATAAGAAATAAAGCATAGATCTTTAAGCACACAAAAAATCACAAAGCATAATTTAGACAATGTGCACTGTGACAAAAAGTAGGACCTAAATAAATGTAATCAGATTCAAAATTTCAGAAATAAAGAATTCATTCTTGCACATTATATGATACAGATATGAGATGCACTGAATGCTTATTTCCTAAACATTTAAAAACAAAACCTATTTCAACTAATGATAAATGACATTGAGGATTGATTATTTCAAATCAATGTAAATATGCAATTTCTCATATCCTTTTAATACAAGGGCTTATAAACCATTAAATGGTCAATGGCACTTTAACTAATATGCAAAAACAGCATCAAAAAATTCTACTCAACAGTGCTGTTTCAGGATGGACCAGTTATGTCTGTCAAGCTGTTTCTGGATGTGAAGTGGTGCAACTTCAGTTTCAAAACTAGGTCACAATTCTTTATTTTTCTTATATTTACATATAGACTAGAAATGTGTCCATACAACATGAATGCCCTCACACTCCCTCCACACACACTACAACATGGATGCCCTCATACCCTCACCAAACACGCTGTTTAAATAAAGTGAGGTAAATAAATATTCATTCAATAAACAGCAGCAGAGCAGCAAGTCAAACAAGGACAATAACTGTCAAATTTTGATGGAAAAAGGTAGTCGTTCAATGAGAGACGCCTTCCCTGATATTTACTTTTCGGATCACCATCTTACTACCTATATAACGGTGTTATATAGTGTGTTTCAAGATCAATTAATATTGGAACAGAAAGCCAAATTTTCAGCAATATCTTATACTTGCTGCCCATACTGATGCTTTTCTACATGTCATATTTCTTTTAGTCAGACATTATTTATTATGATATCTTCATTTTAATGAATTTAAATTCTCACACTAGCAAATGGATATGCTTTCAAGTTCCATTGAACTACATTTCAGTTGGCTGGAATGTGATGGAAGCAAGTAATGCTGAAATCGGTTAAAACAATGACAAGTAACTTGAACAAAATGAAGCTATCTAATAACTTTCTTCAATTTTAGCATATTTGATTTTATTTCATTAAAGAAACATACATCAACTTAATCTGAATTCAGAATTCTCCACTTCCAGTGCATTAAAAAATAATTTTAAAATAAAAGTAATTCATGCAAAAAGAGAACTTTACCTGAAAAAGCTATTTATTGACAATTATTCCAAATGCAATTATATAAAAAAGACATTCAACCATTTAACATCCCCACCCCTCTTCCCACTGTCAATACCCAATCCTTTCTTCATTTATCAGGAACCTCAGTACATTGCTCCCTTGCAGATGCTATGGTATATATTTCTGGACCCTGATATTCTCAAGATATCAAGGAAAAGATATGTATAGAAATGACATTGAATCGAGAGATAAATGAACAGATAAGATGGAAATACATTGATAATTCTGTTAATCATAGCATCAACAGTTTAGTGAACTAAGTTTTATTTATTTATTTATTTTGTTGAGTTATCTTCAGCTATTCATTTTTTTCTTGCAGTTTAATCAGGGTTCAGAGGAAATTCTGAATGATAAATTCAAAGACTTGCAATTTAATCATGATTCATACTGAATTCTGAATGATAAATTCAAAGACTTGCAATTTAATCATGGTTCATACAGAATTCTGAATGATAAACTCAAAGACTTGCAATTTAATCAGGGTTCATACAGACTTCTGAATGATAAATTCAAAAACTCGCAATTTAATTAGGGTTCTTACAGAATTCTGAATTATACATTCAAAGACTTTTCCCAAACTTTCTAAGACCACAAACATAGACTTCCAAGACCTATTTTCACTAACATTTTGTATAAAAGTTATGTTATACGAGAAAACAAATGAAAATTCTACAATATTGTTTAATGATAAAATGAAACTGAACGGGTCATCAAAAGAAAGAAACAAGGAAATCTCGACTACATGCAAATCTAAAAACCTTGGATAATTTCCTTTGTGATTATGGAAAGAAATTAAAATTGTTTGGGTTTATTTCAATTTTCAAATACTTTTTTAAAGAGCTTGGGGTAATCTGATGGATTTTCCCAAACTTTCAATGCCTTGCAAATCCTATCTAATTTTTCCCAAACTGTCAAACACCTTCAAAGACCATATGAACCCTGTTAATTTACTCTAATGAGAAAATCAGAACAAGAAAAAAGTGATACTTTTGTTACAATTACTATGTAATTTCAGAATAGTCCATTTCTAGATTTTATAATATCTTGCTACAAAAGAAATGAAATTCATACATTTTTGTTAACCTGAATCATATAATCATATTTATCAAAAAAGGAAACTATCACTATCCTTTACCAATATTTACCTTCTTTTTTATTACAACACCATGCATTTATTAATGATAATGTCACAAACTCTTTATCTGCACCAAAATCCACAACATTCTCAAAATGGACAAAAAGGGCTGAAGTTACCTGCACTTACACTCAATCTTTCTGTCAAGCAACCCACAGTTATACACACATTTCACATCATTGCTACCATTTGTGCTGCATACTCTGTACCCAGAAGTCCTCTACATAACAACGTAAACTCCTTCACAAGCTCTCGTAACTTCCTCTTATTGCCTCGTTCCCTGGAATAATGAAAAATGAAAAGAAAATATAAAAATTTGCAGAGACAATTATTTTTTACTTGTTCACAAATGGAGATACACAAATCACAAAAAAACTGTTTGCATCTTTTATTATCATTTATTACCCTAAAAACAAAAAAAAATGACATTAAAGTAAAACCCTGCTATAGCATGCGTTATTATAACACATATTTGGACACAAGTTCATGGCATGGCTCCCAAATGTTTACAATAATTTTACCAATTCTTTGAAGTAATACAAAAGTTTTGTTCCAAAAAAATAAAGAGTTTAATGCAATAATTTACCATACACTGTGTATTCTTCCAGCAATAAAAATAATCAGTGGGTTTTTTTTAATAACAATATTTTAGAATTTTCTGTTTGTGAATGTTTATTTCAATTGTGTCAAAAGTCAATCACTGAACTTTGATCATAGCCTATATTTGAAAGACATCAGCTGTTTAGAATGCTTTTAATTGGTCATATAATTATTACTGAACCATTAACAATAAAGTCACAAAGTCTTGTTTGTGTTTGTTTTCAATACATCTTATACAATCTTTGTTTAGTCCATGGCATACAACAGCCAAAAGATGTTTGTTTAGTCAACTGGAATACACAACCTAGAACAAAAACAATGTGGTGGACAAAGAATGGTTTCTCCTCCAAATTTATAAATCAGTTTATTTAAATACCTAATTAAGTAATTTCTAATCATCTATGTCAATCATTTCTGAAATTATCTGGTCCTGCTTCATAAAAAAACATGAAAGACAAAGCTTCCTTTATGTACACATGACTTAACCAAGCTGTCAGACAATCATCCCACTATCAACCAACCAGTGAATCATATCATCCATTCCTGGAGAAAAAGGTCTCCATTTTTTAATTAACAACTGTTCATTCTGTAGTCTAAATAAATACAATATTCATTGGGAATCTAGTAGAGAAAATTTTTGTGTTTTGTAATGTATACAGACAATGCTTAATGAACTCTCAATACATGCATACATTCTAAATCATTGATATTCTGACTTTCCTTGTTACTTTTGGATTACTCTTCAGACACATCAAGATTTATGCTCAAATGACAAAAACTATCCCATTGTGGAAACACTGTTATGGATGCTATAATATGGATGGTGATGTGATGTGATGATGATTTTTAACGTAGCTTTAAAAAAATTTCAGCCATATCGCTACGATGTCTGCAGTGTGACAATTTAGAGATGTCTAGGACTGGGGCATTGTGCTGCAGACATGTAGCATGATGTCTCACTCAGTCACATTATCCTGACACAAGGCTGACCAGTCATAACACTAACCTCTTAATGCTGAGTGACAAGCGAGGAAGCTGTTAGTACCATTTTTGTAAGTCTTTGGTATGACTCAACCGGGGATTGAACCCAACACCTCCCACATCTGAGGCGGACGCTCTAACCACTAGGCCACCGGAGCGGTTAACATGGATGATGAGTATATGTATCAATATTTTTAACTACAGTATTCATCCTAGACATGCATGTACCAATGCACAGTAATTTTCTTAAAAATCAAATATTAAACATCACTGTATCTTCAGTTTTTTATATTATGCAATATGACTGTAACTGTGCCAATAAAGTAAGAACTTAACAACTATATTGAAATCTACACACACATACCATCAATGTGCATAACTACAGAGATGGGTGTACTGTATTTCATGCAAATGTTCATGCCTTTTACTCTTCATACACCAAACAACCATTGTATTGTTTGCAGAGTATATGTCTGAAGAAATTTAATATAAAAAAACTATGTTGCCTCAATTGAAAATCTACCTGAATTATTAACATAGTATTATTTTTAACTGAGGCATCAATCAATGAAACAGGAGATGCAGATATAAATAATCATAAAGACCTTTGTCTTGTCATTTTGAAAGAATTGTTGTTGTTGTTGTTGTTGGGCTTAACATCATTTTTCAGCACAAGATAGGCTAAAGATGGCAGCTAGTATTAATGATGGAGGAAAAAAATGAGAAATCCGCAGAAAGAACCACCAACCGAAAAAACTACTTGCAATCTTTCTCACATATCCACATTCGCTGAATTAAGACTTAAACTCATGCAGACAGAGATGAGATGGCAGTGATCCATAACAGAGAGTGTTTTAGACCACTCAGCCACTCAGAACCATATTTTGAAAGGGTAATCATATTGTTAACTGAGAATCAAATCTCATTTATCAATCCAACCCTCTTTATCACTTTTTTTTTCAGCAAGAAAATATGATTGATGGTGATCTCAGTATCATTATAATATCTACTACTGTTCATTAACAGTTGAACAATGGCCTCTATAGCATATAATCTTTAACCAATATTTTAATGAGTGGTCTTTATAATGTCAGTCACTGTAACAAAGCATCACATTTTAAAATGAGTTCAGAAGCCATTTGGTATTTTCTTTTAAAGTAAAAATTATATCTCAGTCGAGCTAAGTGTAGATCATTGATCAATTAGTCTTACTGTTTTAATTTATAGTAATATCAAAATAAACTATAAAAACCATTTCATATTCTATCATAACTAGTAACTTCATTACTACTCCATGAATTTGCTTCTTATTTAATCTTTTAAGTGCTTGTACTGTTTTTACTTGGAGATGCCATCATTATAAAGATCTTAACTACAGTTAATGATTACCTTTTACTAAGGTCGTTACAGGTACCATGACAATTCCACTATATGTATATTAAAATGGGAATTAATCATTTTGTTAATTAGAACCTTAGGTAAAAAACTTAAGAAACAAAAAGATGACCAGGATGTGCGTCATAAGTTTGCTTTGGAGATCTTTATCAGGTGAAAAAGCCACATGTTCAAAAATATTATCTTAAAGTACAACCCACAGCCATGGACAAAAGTATGTTATCTAAACATTGTTTACAACTGACCATCTGCTTAAACTACAAACTACAATCATGGATAAAAGTTAAGCACACAATATATAGAGACAACACAGGATTATGAAATAAGTTTTAAATTCTGTATTTTTCATCACTGATTACTGAGCAGTGTCTTGGGAAAAAGAGACAAAAAAATAAGAAGCAATATTGCAATGTTATATCTGAATTCACATTATAACAAAGCATATTACTCTGGCATTCCCCTGTATTCCCCCCTTCCCCCTGCTACTATCACCATCAAATACAAACACACCAACAACTTGTGGAGTGACTTTAATAAATTTAGTGAAACTGTCATCTGAAATGTTTTGCACAAGAGAAAGTGAAATCAGAACCCATGATCACAAAATTCTTGTTCTCAGAATTATAATCTGCTAAACATTATGTCATTTAAATTGAAAGTTATTAGACATTAGCCAATCAGATATCAGAAATCTGAATTTAGTTTGAGTTAAAGTGTGATAATCTTTAATGTTTGACCTACTTACCTGAGAATGGCCTTTGTGAAGTTCTCCTTGTCTGTTTTGGTGACCCTCACTGAGGGATAACCTTCCTTTTCTACAAATTCATGGAACCATGTCCTTACATATTCTGAATGGTGCTTGCTAAGAACAAACAACACATCTGCCAAGTGCTCCGTTACCATCCGAGGGGCCTCACCTCCTATGCTCTGATGTGATGAAAAATATGGATGATTATTGTGTGGATTATTCATTCCTCTATTAAGTTGAACAAAGTATAAACAATAAATGAATAGGCAAACTATGAACTTCATAGCCATCAAATTTATTCTTTTCATTTTCACTGTCCTTTTCTAATAAGCAACATCCAAATGTCTACATGTTGTTCATAAAATCTAATCCATAATTTTAAGCACCTGTCTATTGTCATGCCAACACCAACAACTGGTCTAACATCAACAGTTTAAAAAAAAAACTCACACAGCAAAAATAATGCTTTTTTCAAGTGTCATTTGTCCTATAATAAGCTTACAAACACACCCTTTCTACACCAACATTCATTTGCATGCATTGTCGAACTAGTGTTGGTGAAGAATTCACACAAACCCACATCTCTGTTAAGATTATCTTGTGTTAAAGTTAGGGTAATCATTAATCCCACTGTTGTATTTTATTTGTCATCAATTTATCACAACATCAAAATCCCATATGATTCACATGTAATAACCTTGCTTATAATAATACAAATGAATAAATTGAGTGCAGTACAGCAATCTCTGCTTCTGTGCTATGGCTAAAGAACCTAATAAATGAATGTAACTCTGATGTGCACCATCTCTGCAGAAAAGTATCTGCCCTAAATTTCAATATCTGGAACTGTACCTCACATATTTGTGAAATAATTTAAAAAGGCCACAGTAAAAATATGGCAGTCAATAACTCTGGTGATCAAATTAGCAACATTTTGCATTATTTATCCAAATATAGCCCACCCAAATGCAAACATTCCAGATTCTGATTGACTCAGGCACAATCTATCTATCCACCTACCAATTACAGCCATAGACACATATATAGACAGCATTATGGTTATGTTCACTCATGCACTCTCCAGGGTGCAGGGAAACCTCCATGACAGCAACAGGCACCTACTAATTTACAACCAAGAGAAGGATCTTTGTTCTACATAGGATGAGTTCTCCCAGCATAGGAATTTAACATCCCCATCTGAATGATGGCTCATAGTTTAGTATTATACCAAGTAATGATGTAAATGGAGGTTCTGAAACCTGGGACCTTTTGCAACAGAGACCAGTGAGCTAATGACAAAGTCAACATCTCTTAATTCACCAGCAAATCAAGGTTCATACTGTTCAATTGAAATTATATGCAGAACAGTTTAATGAGACCCTGGCACATTACATGATGGCAGATCTCAGACTACTATGCTGTGTGCTCTATCTGAGCATTTACAGCTGATATAAGTATATCAAGCAGTTATCAGTCAATCCAGTCCACATCAACTCCATGACAGTTATATACTGATGTATAATGAAATGATACTTTGACAAGTCTGCATTCTGATTGCCAAAAATGCAAACCAAGGTCAAAATTTTGACCAAGCATACTGCAGACTGGACTGATTTAGCTTCATATGATTTTATACCTGTCATGAAGAAATTTAATTTAGTTCTTTAAGAAATATAAACATATGAAAAAACTTCAAAAAATATCTTAAAGCACATTTTAAATTTTTTATTGTTCAACAACTAGTATGCAAATTACACACATTTATTCAACCACTTTCTGCACTAATTATAACTGCAGCATTCCCTTGATAGGAAGTTTCCCTAAACCACTTTAATCCTTCCAACACAAGTCAAAATTAAGTAAGTAATCCATTATCATCACAATTTGTTTTTTTATTTGAAGCCATATCACTCAGTAAATTTAAAAATTCCAACAATGGCATCCTAAATCAATTTTTTGCTTCAAATAAGGTCACACTGTATTCTCAAAATGTACTTTGATGCAGTCATATAGAACCAATTTTATTTATAGCTGCCAAATAATCATATGCTCACAAACCCGTTTAATCTCAAAATGGGTGTATGTGATTTGTGATTTAGATTTTTAACACAGCTTTAACGATTTTTCAGTCATGTCTGCAGTGTGACAGTTTATTGTCATGTCTAGGACTGGGGCATCATGCCGCAGACATGTAGCATGATGTCCCACCCAGTCACATTATCCTGACGCCAGGCCAACAAGTCCTAACACTAACCTATTAATGCTGAGTGCCAAGCGATGCAGCTGTTAGCACCATTTTTGAAGTCTTTGGTACAACTCAGCTGGGGTTCGAACCCATAACCTCCTGCATCTGAGGCAAACATTCTTACCACTAGACTACTGGAGCAGTTAATCTCAAAATGAACTAATACCTTCTAATTTCTGAAGACCACATGTAGAAAAATGGATGCACAGGATTTTTTTTTCAAGATCAGGGATATTATTTATGTTTCTAAGTACCCATGCCCGTTTTAAAATATGGATTAAAATTCAAACAAATCATGCAGAACACTGTGTTGTGTCTGCAAACAACCCATGTACATGACTTGCAGAAACTTTAAAATAAAACTTTGAAACAAGATTTAAACTGTGATCATGCTATAAAAATCAAAAAGTGATGCTGATGTTTCTCCATCTGCTAAATAACATTTAGCTATAATAGCATCTGCTATTCTTCCATAGAGTATCAAAATTCATCAGGTGCACAAAATATTTTTTTGAACCATGGATAACCATAAGCAACAGGGAAGTGTCTTGTAAGTTATTGGTCTCTTGGCTCCATGGACCAAATGGAACAATACACCTTAGTACATGGATACCAAGGAACACAGAACAATGTCTAATCTGTGAACAGTATGATGATAACTAAAATTTCTGGATAAGCTCGCAAGATAGGAAACCATCATACATCAGAGAACAAAACATTAAATATATATAGTACTGTTGTGAAAAGGATCGAGCTGAATACCATGAATAATGAAGAAGTTGTTGTTGTTGTTGGGCTTAACACCATTTTTCAGCACACGATAGGCTATTCATGGCGGCCAGTATTAATGGTGAAGGAAGAAACCGGGAAATCACCGGAAAGAACCACCGACCCATGAGAAGCTACTGGCAAGCTTTCTCACATATCTAGATTAGCCGAATCCTAGACTCGAACACACGCAGACAGAGGTGAGATGGCAGTGATCCGTAATGGACAGCCCTTTAGACCACTCGGAGCCCCAAATAACGAAGAAGAAATTAGGCTTCATAACAATGATGACAATGAAGTCAACACATGAAACTGCAGTGTGTCAATGTACAATGTTTCAGGCATTCAAACTTATTGTACCAAAACTTCTTTTGTGTTGATGGAGTCATGGTAGATCAGTTAGTAGTATGATGAAGTTGTTGTCCACAGGCCACAGTTCAATACTCCTGCAGGCCAGCCCAAGACAACTGTCAATGTGTCCTTGGCATGATATAGCCAATGATGTGTTTAAATCTGTCATTAAAAAACTGATTTATTTGTATGGAAGCTGATGACCTGCACAAAACTGACACCAAATTTTAATACAGATGCTGCCATTACTGCCACTGGAAAAGCGACATACCTGGCAACCCTAATATGACCTCAGTAAGGAGGTCCTTATATTGCCACTGGAAATGTGACAGACCTACCAACCCTAACATAACCTTCTCAGTATGGAGGTCCATATGTGACAGACCTGCCAACCATAACATGACCTTCTCAGTAAGGAGGTCCATATATTGCCAATGGAAATGTGACAGACCTGCCAACCCTAACATGACATCAGTAAGGAGGTCCTTATATTGCCACTGGAAATGTAACAGACCTGCCAACCCAAACATGTCCTCAGTAAGGAGGTCCTTATATTACCACTGGAAATGTGACAGACCTGCCAACCCTAACATGACCTTCTCAGTAAGGAGGGCCATATAATGCCACTGGAAATATGACAAACTTGCCAACCCTAATATGATTTTATCCATAACGAGGTCTATATATTGCCACTGGAAAAGTGACAGACCTGCCAACCCTAACATATCCTCAGTAAGGAGGTCCTTATATTGCCACTGGAAATGTGACAGACCTGCCAACCCTAATATGACCTTCTCAGTAAGGAGGTCCATATATTGCCACTGGAAAAGTGACTGACCTGCCATCCCCTAACATGACCTTCTCAGTCAAGGAAGTCCATATATTGCCACTGGAAAAGTGCCAAGACCTGCCAAACCTAACATGACCTTCTCAGTCAAGGAAGTCCATATATTGCCATTGGAAAAGTGCCAAGACCTGCCAAACCTAACATGACCTTTTCAGTAAGGAGAGCCATGTATTGCAATGGAATAGTGAAAGACTTGCCAAACCTGACAGGACCTTCTCAGTATGGCAGTCCATATATTTCCATAAATTAGACCGTTTTTAAATAAGGTTTGATGAATATCATAAGCTGTTAATGTTGACTTGGATAACATGCATTTGAAAAGTTCAGAAATGTGATATGATACAGCAAAAACAAATAATATGTTCAATTAAAATTTTTGTGATGTTCACCTGGACCTTAATAACAGTAGTTTCAGAAAGTACAATTCCAAACCTTCTGGTGTTCAATGGCTTCTTACTGATTCTATCAACTTGATATAAGCTACAAGATTTTTTTTCTTTAGTTTCACAAGGTGGTGGCAATCATCTCTTCTGCCATAAAACACATTAAGACAACATATATCTCATAAATGCATTTGCTGCCATTCATGCTATTTTTTTTCAACAAATCGAATATTATTTTTTTTAATAAATTCTGTGATATCTGAACTTTATAAGAATGATTCTGCCTTTTACCTTTAATGAATTTTTATTTGCTGGATGACACTGCTAGAACATGCAGATGCTCTGTCTCAAAAATGAGCAAATTAAAGCATCTGTGATACTCCTGTAAAGTTAGTCTGATTCCCTGTCCCACCCCACTATAGCTAATATGAAAGTCCAAATCACGGCCAAAAATACACAAGCCAAATATCAAGATTTGACTGTAACAAATGCATTTTCATGCTTATTTGCTAATATCAATTGTAATCTAAGAGTCATTTCAGTATGTCATTTAGTCAAATCAAGAGTTGTCAGGACTGAAGTGATAACCAAGTCGTGCCGTATAATGTTTTGCCATTTGATAGTGATACCCAAGTCTTCCCATTTAATATGATACCCAAGTCTGACCATCACCATGTCTTGCCATTTAATATTGATTCCCATGTTTTCCCATTTAATGGTGATAACCAAGTCTTGCAATTTATTGGTGACAACCATGCCTTACCATTTAATGGTGACAACCATGACTTACCATTTAATAGTGATAACAAAGTCTTGCCATTTAATGGCAACATCCAAGTCTTGCCATTTATTGGTGACAGCCAAATCTTGCAATTTAATGTTGATACCCATGTCTTGCCATTTAATGGTGACAGCCAAATCTTGCTATTTAATGTTGAAACCAAAGTCTTGCCATTTAATGGTGATAACCAAATCTTGCTATTTAATAGTGATAACCATATTTTGCCATTCAAGGTGACAACCAAGTCTGGCTGTGTAAGACGAAACCTAAGTTTTACTTTTTAATGTTGATATATAAGTCTTACCATTTAATAGTGATTTCCAAGTCTTGCTAATTAATGGTGAGGTAATAACCTACCCTAAGTATTCTATCCAGCAGAACCTGTCCATTTGCCACCACTATTTCCTTCACTGCAGGAACTGATGACTGGGCCAGCAACTCTGCCTAAAATTGAAAAAATGTTCCCATAAAATCATGAAATAGGATCTAGAGAGCCAATGTGATTGCTTGAAATTTATCATGAATTATGAATGGATCTGTAAATATGTACAGTTCCCACAAAACAGACAGCTTGACATACAGTAGCAAATGATTATCTAACTTCTTTTAAAAGGCATGAGAAAAGTTCAAATATGGATGCATGAGAATAATTCAGATATGGACACATGAGAATAGTTCAAAGATGGATGCATGAAAATAGTTCAAATATGGAACCATGAGACTGGCTCAAATATGGAGGTATGAGAATAGTTCAAATATGGAACCATGAGACTGGCTCAAATATGGAGGTATGAGAATAGTTCAAATATGGAGGCATGAGACTGGTTTAAATGAGGAGGTATGAGAATGGTTCAAATATGAATGCATGAGATTGGTTCAAATATGGAAGCATGAGAATGGTTCAAATATGTAGGCATGAGAATAATTGAAATAAGGATGCATGAAAATAGTTCAAGTATGGAGGCAGACTGGTTCAAATATGGAGGTATGAGAATGGTTCAAATATTGAGACATGAAAATGGTTCAAATATTGAGGCAAGAGAATAATTCAAATGTGGACATGAGAGAATAGTTCAAACATGGAGGCAAAATTATTGAATATTTTAAATATGTGTGTAGATATTTTTGATGGAAATATTCAATGTATATGATGAGATTCATGGGTGAGTACACTGTGTTCATACTCTAATCATGCTATAGATAAGATATGTATATATAAACTATACATATGTATGCACCAATACGTGGTTCTCTGAATAAAGTAATATATATGCAATCTGTTATCACTGCAGGTGTTTTTCTCATTTAATATACATTGATTTAAAATACTAACTGTGCCAATGAAGCATGTGTTTTTGCACCCACTTATTACCCACCCACTCATAATGCTGAAAATTTGTTGGTACTGTACATGGTTGCATATAACATGGTTCAGTTCATAACATGGTCTGATTCTGTGTTTCTCTGCTACTATGTTATGGCGGGGTCACACTGTATCTTTAATAAGATTTATGGGAGTTATTTTAAAATGTATTGAGGGGCCCCGAGTGGTCTAAAGCGATGTCCGTTACAGATCACTGCCATCTCACCTTTGTGTGTGTTTGAGTCTAGGATTCAGCCAATGTGGATATCTGAGAAAGCTTGCCAGTAGCTTCTCGTGGGTCGGTGGTTCTTTCTGGTGATTTCCCAGTTTGTTCCTCCACCATTAATACTAGCCACCATGAATAGCTTATCAAGTGTTGAAAAATGGCGTTAAGCCCAACAACATTAAAATGTAATGTACAAATATTGTAGAAATAAATCCAATCAAACCAACTAGCTTAATATTTGTTCATTAGTGTTGCTCTGTCACTGATACTGAATTAGGGTGGCACAGTTTTTGCTAAATTTAATTTTTGTTTTCAAAATAAAAAGCATAAATTTCATTTATTTTACACTGATTATGTAGAAAGTTCTCACAACTTAAAGTAAGCGATGGTAACTTGTGATAGAAGAAATAAACCCTCACAGTTAATTTTTTTTTTTTTAAAGAAACATTACTTACCAGGAACAGACAGGAGGCTTTTACTGTATGGCTTTCTGCCATACTCATTCCTATCACAGCTGCAAGAGGGTAAAAAAGATCTAAGTCAGCAAAAAATTATAATCACTCTGCAAAATATTTATATACATCATTAACAAGGGTTCTACAGAACATTATGCCTAACTTGCAAGAACCTTTTAAATACCATTACATAGCATCTTTGACTCTTCTGCTGCCATGAACAATGCTACAAATATATAGTGATCCTAATGCAAGACATATGTGTTATAGATCTGAATTGTTGACAAACTAGTCAATTTTCTTATCAACTTTTTCTGGGCCAATTCAATTTTTAAAACTTACCTTTCAATTGTCACCCTGTAGCTAGTATTGAGTTGATATGCCACTAAACTATCTGCATAGTTAATACATTTACTTGCAGGATCCTTCTTCCTAGCCCTACAGACCTGGCAATTTTCCACCAATGAAACCAAACTGCTAATGTACAGACAAACATTACCACAACATAATAGGATCTACTGCATTGGCATATAATGAATCCAATAATTTGTTATGGGGAATGATGTCAACATCCATACCAATCATGACATTCATGTAGACACTATAATATATCATCATATGCAATCTATTCCATTAAAATGAATAATTTACACAACCATATGATAAAAGGATGTGATCTTATTTTGGGTAATTTTGTGTGAACTGAAAATGGAAATGAAAAAAAAATCTGAAAAGAGTTTTAAAGGTATCAAATATTTTATGCATTACCTGCTTGAAAAACTTCAGATAAATTAAATGAGCCATTTAGAATCAAATGCTTTGTCTTCTTCAAAATCTGAAAATAATAGAAAAGGCAACGAAGATGATAACTATTGATATCAGTACTATTGTAAAACAGTACAGAAGGCACACACATTGATATCAGTACTATTGTAAAACAGTACAGAAGGCACACACATTGATATCAGTACTATTGTAAAACAGTACAGAAGGCACACACATTGATATCAGTACTATTGTAAAACAGTACAGAAGGCACACACATTGATATCAGTACTATTGTAAAACAGTACAGAAGGCACACACATTGATATCAGTACTATTCTAAAACAGTACAGAAGGCACACACATTGATATCAGTACTATTGTAAAACAGTACAGAAGGCACACACATTGATATCAGTACTATTGTAAAACAGTACAGAAGGCACACACATTGATATCAGTACTATTGTAAAACAGTACAGAAGGCACACACATTGATATCAGTACTATTCTAAAACAGTACAGAAGGCACACACATTGATATCAGTACTATTGTAAAACAGTACAGAAGGCACACACATTGATATCAGTACTATTGTAAAACAGTACAGAAGGCACACACATTGATATCAGTACTATTGTAAAACAGTACAGAAGGCACACACATTGATATCAGTACTATTCTAAAACAGTACAGAAGGCACACACATTGATATCAGTACTATTGTAAAACAGTACAGAAGGCACACACATTGATATCAGTACTATTGTAAAACAGTACAGAAGGCACACACATTGATATCAGTACTATTGTAAAACAGTACAGAAGGCACACACATTGATATCAGTACTATTGTAAAACAGTACAGAAGGCACACACATTGATATCAGTACTATTGTAAAACAGTACAGAAGGCACACACATTGATATCAGTACTATTGTAAAACAGTACACAAGGTACATACATTGTTATCAGTACTATTCTAAAACAGTACAGAAGGCACACACATTGATATCAGTACTATTGTAAAACAGTACAGAAGGCACACACATTGATATCAGTACTATTGTAAAACAGTACAGAAGGTACATACATTGTTATCAGTACTATTCTAAAACAGTACAGAAGGCACACACATTGATATCAGTACTATTGTAAAACAGTACAGAAGGCACACACATTGATATCAGTACTATTCTAAAACAGTACAGAAGGCACACACATTGATATCAGTAGTATTGTAAAACAGTACAGAAGGCACACACATTATTATCAGTACTATTCTAAAACAGTACAGAAGGCACACAAGTTGACATGAGTACTATTCTAGAAACAGTACAGAAGGGACACAAGCTGACATCAGTACTAATTAAAACTATACAGAAGGCACTCATTGATATCAGTATTGTTCTAGAACTAAACAGAAGGCACACACATTGACATCAGTACTATTCTAAAACTATACAGAAGGCACACAAGTTCATATCAGTACTATTCTAAAACAGTACACAAGTAATGGATATCATATAGATTAATATAAATACTTTTCTAAAACACTAAAGGCACACAAATTGATATCAGTATGATTCTAAAACAGTCTTAGACTTAGGGAAGGCACACAGATTGATACAAATACTATTTGAACAACACAGGAATAATGGATGGCACATAGGTTTATTTTAGTTTTGCTAATTGGATGTCATTTATAAGTCCTTAAATTGTATGTTTGTGAAGATTACAAATTTGATAATGAAAACATATATAATATACAAAAACAAGTATATGTGGTCATGCCATGTACATGTCAACTGCTATTATTATCATCTAAGTCTTATATTAAAATTAAATCAGATATTGACAATAAGATGAGATATTAAAGACTTTTGGGCATTTAAGCAAACATAATTTTAAAGAAAGTTTAATACATTGTCATTTAAATATTTAATTTAAATTATTAAAATCTATCTGCTACAGCATGTATTGCATGCCCAATGGACAAAGTTTACTATATGTATAAAAAGATTAGTTATTCTTTCATAACAATAGTTTGAATTTATTATTAGGCTTTCAAAGATAGAACAGTGTTTCTATCATGTTTGCAAATTATTATAATTTCAAGAAGTACTTGTTTTTAATAAGGACAAGAATGCCCAATAGTAAGAAACAGGGTTCTCCATAAGACTGATAATGTTCATTGATTGGAAATATTTAGAATGAAGCCAAATAGCAAAGTATGTGTGGTTTTGGTTACCAAACAAGCCTAATTTTTTTCTTCTGCTTTTTATCTGAAAAAAAAACTTACTAAATAAACCAAACTACCAACAAAACCAATAATTAACTGGTTGTAACAATTATGAAAGTTTAATTCTGGATGTAATGACATGTTTTCTAGCATATGCCTAATTTTTTTGTTACATGTCTGGGCTCTTACAAAAAGTAGCAAGAAAAGAGTGAAGACAACAAGCTTTATAAAATTTAACAAATGATTTATTTCACTAGAAAACCAAGGTAAACAGGAGAAAAGAATTTACGGTCTTACAAATCAAATCCAAATATAATCCAACAATTAAGAGAAGACCTATTATTAGAAAGTCCTAAATAAACCTTGAGTTCAAGTCCTGATGAAATTCCAAGATGGAAGGCAATGATGTGCAATAGTCAGCATTGTACTTAAGTGACAACAATTTCTTTGTTGAATCACAGAAAATAATATTCCAATTTTAAATTCTGAATAGTTTTCAATGTATTTATTCAAGAATTTTGTAAGGAGCACTGATATATATTTCCAGAGAAAAGAATCACTAATTCCAAAATCAAAAAGTTCAACTTAAACTGGTCACAACATAATACTTTTATGTGTCAAAGTTTTAAAGCCCAAATGGCTAATTCTTATGAAGAAAACAGTTTATACACTAATTTAAGATCAAAAACAGATTCCTGTATGAGGGTCACATGGTCATCCATCCAGAGGGAAAAGAAGTTTGTTACATTATAATTATCACATTCTCCAGGTATGGTCTTGATTCCACTGAATGAATCTTACTCTTACAAAGAATAAAAACAAAGAAAAAAAAGATTACTAAAAACCTTACTAGTTCTGAATCAAGATCAGCAGCTAGATACAGTGTTTCTTTATTAGGTGTTTATCAAAATAAAGTCAGGTCAAACAGAACTGGATTCATTCTCAGAATAATTTCAAATCCAGTAAAATAAAGTTACATTTTAATAACATGTAATAGATATTTTTTAAAATTTTGAACTAATAAATAATTATATTGCATATACATAACAGTCAGTCTAGACAAACATACAAAAAATCGTCTATCTACCTGAATTTTTTGCAAAATGTAAACAGAACCACACATATTTTTCTATTTGGTCTAATAATACATTAATGAAAAATTAATTTAATTAACATAATTATATTTCAGATCATCAAAGACACTGAAAACAGAAACAATGACCATATTCCACTCACTTTTTTCCATTTCATCACTAAGCAACATGGCATGCTACACTGAGATTTTTCTTATCCAAAATTTAACAAATTTCTTTACAGCTTGTTTATGATACATTGTAAAATCCCTAATTTCTGAACCATGTGCTCCTTGGATTGCCATTTCATTTTTTTCTTCCACAGTCATGATACCATATGAATAAAGTATTAATGGTCCACTGTTACTTGCTTTTTGGCCCATGGGACTGTCCTATTCCATACAAATAAAGCTATCAATATTCCAATGTTTTTTGCTCTTTTGGTCCATGGGACTGTCCTATTCCATACAAATAAAGCTATAAATATTCCAATGTTTTTTGCTCTTTTGGTCCATGGGACTGTCCTATTCCATACAAATAAAGCTATCAATATTCCAATGTTTTTTGCTCTTTTGGCCCATGGGACTGTCCTATTTTATGCAAACAAAACTATCAATGTTCCAATGTTTTTTGCTCTTTTGGCCCAAGGGACTGTCCTATTCCATGCAAACAAAACTATCAATGTTCCAATGTTTTTTGCTCTTTTGGTCCATGGGACTGTTCTATTCCATGCAAATAAAGCTATCAATGTTCCAATGTTTTTTGTTCTTTTGGCCCATGGGACTGTCCTATTCCATGCATTAGAGGTAATGAAGAAGCAGACTGGGCTGCTAAGATGGCCCTATCTTTAGAACCATCGGATTTTAAATTACCATATTCTGATTTTAAACCTTGTATCAAAAAGTATCTACGTCAAAAGTGGCAGGTATCATGAGATGATGCAATCAATAACAAACTTCATGCCGTCAAACCAATCTTGTGAGAATGGACTCCTTCCTACAGAACTATTCGTAGGGAGGAGGTTGTCATTGCAAGAATCAGAATCGGTCATACATACATTACCCACTCACACATACTAAAAGGTGAAGATCCACCAGAGTGCGTTCCTTGCAATGTACCATTTACTGTTAAACACTTTATGACCACGTGTTCCGACCTGCAGCCTATGTGTGATAAATACTATAATGTACACGACATGCAGGAACTTTTTGATGCTATTCAAATCACTAGTATTTTAGATTTCCTAAAGGAAGTAAATCTTTATTTTAAACTGTAACTGTATGATCTTACCCATACTAATTTTTAACTAATGCAAATACCAACTATTATTTACATCGTTCATCAAGATACATAATTTACATTTCCCGTTTATCGGGAACCAATATCTTTAACTGTTACCAACATTTACCATTTTATATTTAACTACTATGGATTTTTTACTATATCGCTGGTCGATATTGAACCTTTCATTTTACGAATATGACCTACTGTATGGCGCTAAATAGCCTAAAAGTGCTGGTGCGCCGTTAAAATTAAATCAATCAATCAATCAATCCATGCAAATAAAGCTATCAATGTTCCAATGTTTTTTGCATTTTTGTTTCATGGGACTGTTCTATTCCATACAAATAAAGCTATCAATGTTCCAATGTTTTTTGCTTTTTGTTTCATGGGACTGTCCTATTCCATGCAAATAAAGCTATCAATGTTCCAATGTTTTTTGCTTTTTGTTTCATGGGACTGTCCTATTCCATGCAAATAAAGCTATCAATGTTCCAATGTTTTTTGCTCTTTTGGCCCATGGGACTGTCCTATTCCATGCAAATAAAGCTATCAATGTTCCAATGTTTTTGCTTTTTTGTTTCATGGGACTGTTCTATTCTATACAAATAAAGCTATCAATGTTCCAATGTTTTTTGCTTTTTGTTTCATGGGACTGTCCTATTCCATGCAAATGAAGCTATTAATGTTCCACTGTTACTTGCTCTTTGGCCCATGGATCTGTCATATATTGTTCCACTGTTTCTCTCATTTTGGCCCATAAGATTGTCCTATTTCCTGACTCACTGAATGAATCATTTGATCTCTTAAAACTGGGTGCATCTACTAATTTCTGTTGTACAGTCTCATAACAATCATGTGTATCTGTAACCTTCTGCTTAGAACCAAAGAACTTTGGGAAACTTACCACTGGAAAAGTACACATATGATAGTCACTATGAAACAATATGTACATGACACTGAAAAAAAGGCTGACTTCAGAATGATTTATGATAATTAAAATGGAATTAGTATTCCTCTGACAAACAAAACAAGTCTTAAAATCTTGGCACAGTTTTTCTAAATACAATAAAACGCAAGTGTTCCAAATATCACACAGTGATAAGAGGGAATAAAAATGGTTTTATTAAAGACAGGTGTCAAATCATATGTGCATGTACTTAGTCTTTTGATCAAATGATCATGAGGAACTGACCATAGGTTAACAGGTGTCTTAATTTCATTGTCTGCCAATATTTAACTTATGCAGCTTCAACTAATCCAACTACAATTGCTTGAACTTTGATAGTTTGAACACTGCATGACTGATACTAGCTTTGCAAAAACAGATAAAATAAAAGAGACTTTTGCCAATGAAAAATACTTGTGTACTGAGGACTGAGCTGTCAGCATTTTTATGCATTCCAAAACTAATAAGTATGCAGGCATTTCTGTGGATTTTGGCATCCAAAAGAACCCTGAGAACTGTATATTGAAATCTGTGAAACAATGATATTACAGTAACCTGTTGTATATGACTTAGTGCCCACCCACAAGCTTACAGTAAACTGTTCAACATAACTTTGTGCCCACCCCCAAGCTTACAGTTAACTGTGGTATATAACTTTGTGCCAAGCCCCAAGCTTACTGTAAACTGTTGTATATGACTTAGTGCCAACCCCAAGCTTACAGTAAATTTTGTTGTACACAACTCAGTGTACATCCCCACCCTTTCGGTAAATTGTGTTGTACAGAAGTTAGTTTTCACCCATAAGCTTACAATAAATCATGTTATATAGGATTCAATATTCACCCACATGCTTATAGTAAATTGTGTTGTACACAACCCAATAATTATCCGAAAGCTTACAGTAAATTGCATTTTACATTACCTAGTGTCACCCCCATGACTACATGTCCAACTGATTTGAGAAACTGACCACACTGCTGATATAAATTAAACAAGAACACTGACATTCAGTAGTTTGGATGGATATGCACATGAATCTTCAACTAATTGTAAATGTCAAGGCATTTTCAATAAAAATTTCAACATCTAACACATTATCCTAATAATTGCAGACCTGTAAATTAATTAAAAATGAAATTTAAATTGAGACAAAGTGTGCTAACCTGTAAATTATTTAAGATTGAAATTTAATTTGAGAGACAAAGTGCTGCTAACCTGAAAAATATTTGAGATTGAAATTTAGATTGAGAGACAAAGTGTTGCTAACCTGACTCATAAGTGTCATGAAACCCTCCACAACATCTGTATACATTTGTACATCTGAAATGAAAAATGTTTAAGTTTGCTCATTTTTTGTAAACTCCAAGAATGTAAATAAGTAATGAGTGTTTAACTATTTGGAATATGATCACAATAAACATAACTTGCGGGTTTTAAAATTCCAAAACAGACTGATTCTATGTTGAACAAGAATAAGAAATTCAGCTAATTCTACAAGTGGCTTAAGACATAAAACATACTGAGATGTTATCCACAATTATTTAGAATAATGTGATGAATTCTTGAAAGTTTAAAGAAACATTTCTAATTTAATATGATCATCATAAAATAATGTAAATAAATGACTTAAATTTGTCAAACATAGTACAAAGCAACTCTTAACTTAGCTCAAAAGCATTAGGGCTTTTCCATTTAAACAAACATAGTACCTATGTAGGGCACTTTCTAAAAAAATATATGACAGGGTATTCAGATTACCCTCAAGAATTCATATGAAAACAATACAAAATTCTAAATTGCATCTATAGGTGACTATTCTACATTAAAAGTGCCTTCTCTGGGTCCTATGTATATTTTACTGGAACGTCCTATACTAAGAAGCTATGAATGAATCAAAAATAATAGACAAAAACTAAGTTACTAATGTCAAAATACAGTAAGGACTCTACTATGGCAGGAGGGTCAGGGTTAACAGAATGACATCATTCTATCTAACATTCAAGTGTATTCTCTAGGCTCTAAAAATGAGGTACAGGAAGGGGGTAATATGAGTGAGGACATAGCTCATATTTCTCTAGCAGTTAAAATCTTAAATCTATACATACTGAATGAGAAATAGTGAAAACACACATTAATTACATATTTAATGCTGTGGTTTCTCTAACTTGAGTGAGGGTACCAAATTTCAAGGACTGCATTCTTGCCTTGAACCTACAAATTTATAGACCCAACAAGTAATCAACCACATGGGCTTCCAAAACCAGGGCATAGTATGAGCATAAACTACTGAAACATTAGTATTGATGAAAATTAAAGAGAAAATAATAACTAACAGAACTATATGAAAATTAGATTTAATACTCCTTCAAACCAATACTTCATTCAACAGTTGTCAAAAAATTTAAAGCTGACCGAAAGCATGCCATATTTTATCCATGCATGTTTAATCCAAATAAACAAGGTGACTGCAAAATTGAAGTACTGCTTCAAGCACAATTTCAAATGAAACAATGTAATGTAAATACATTTATTAAAGCAGACTACTGAAGTTCACACATTAATGATTTTCAGACAAAATCACTGTATCAGCGTAGTGTTAATCAAGTCTCCCTGTAAATACAAATGTTTGTTGCATAAATAGTCCTGAAATTTATGAATTAAACAAGTCAGCTTTCTGATCTTTCACATATTTTTACATGAACTGCAATTAACTCTCCAGTATGAATCAGTTTGACTGATGAGGTTTTAAAGTCTACTAATAGAGTACACTCATGTTCACCTGTGATGGTTTTCATAATCTGTTTAGCATACCACTTTTGGAAGTGTGATTTGAATTCTTCTTTTAATCTTTATTTATTGTCAAGCAGTTGATGTTAGCCTGTACTGGATGCAGACCCAACTGATACCACTGTCTTTTATTTCAGATAACATCTATGCACTTTGATAACCTCTGAACACATCAAACAGCAAATGCCTGCTACATACACAGAACAAAGGCAGCTATTTATGAGTTTGATTCACATGTGGAATGACATGAAGTGAATCAAAGTTGAATTTTACCACTCTTAAACCACTGTATTAACACCATGATTGTCAGCATACTTAATCCACTGTGTTGACACCATGTTTATCAATTACCACTCTTAAGCCACTGTGTTAACACCATGATGGTCAGTTACCATTCTTAAGCAACTGTGTTAACACTAGCTTTATCAGTTACCACTCTTAAGCCACTGTGTTAACACCAAGACTATCAAAAGTATGGCTTATACAACTTAAGGGACATTGGTTTAAACAGCTTACATACACATGCATTAATAACTGAGTTAGTGTTGTTGGCTACTGCATCCTTTGATGTTTAGCATAAGTGATTTAGCTTGACAGGTGATTGATTTGTACTTGTACAGCTGGTAGTGTTCTTTAGATCATTCAAGTGACTGCAGTCTCTGTGTGTGTGTGTGTGAGATTTGGATTTTTAACATAGCTTTAACAATGTTTCAGTCTTATCGATATGATGTCTGCAGTGTTACAGTTTATAGTGATCTTTAGCACTAGGGCATCATTCCACAGACATGTAGCATGATGTCCCACCCAGTCACATTATTTAAACACCAGGCTGACCAATCCTAACACTAACCTCTTAATGCTGAGCACCAAGTGAGGCAGCTGTTAAAACCAATTTTGAAGTCTTTGGTATGACTTGGCTGGGGATCGAACCCATGACCTCCTGCATTCATGACAGATGCTCTAAAAAGACGGCAGTTTGTTGTTTTATTCTTTTGTTTTCTTTATTTTTCATATCTAACTTAATTCATAAAAATTAAATACTGTCAAATATGAAAACACTGACATGCAAAATTAACAAATCCACACACACACACACACATATATATATATATATATATATATATATATATATATATATATATATATATATATATATATATATATATATATATATAAATGTCCACTGTCAATGAGACTCAAAAAGATAAATGAAACCACAGTATTTAACTTTAAGCACTTATCATGCATTGCTTTTTACCAATGCATGTATCTCAGTTGTATTTCATCAGCACACTAAAGATTTTGTCAGGCAAATTAGATAACACTATTTCTTTTTGTATTTTTACAAGCTCAACCAGCCACTCACTTGGATTATATGAGGGACTTGATCTAGATTTAAAATGGGCCACAGACACTGGGCTATCCATTTTTTTTTAACACTGCATGAATAACTAAAGCAGTGACTGATGTTCTCACTTGCTAATCTCAATGCATCTGTTAGAATTAATCCATAATAGTTTCATTAAAAAATATGCAGAATGAACCACATTAGTCTTTCTTCATCTGTCAATGGATTAAACACATACTGAAGGCTATACTTGCAATTTCTGAGAAAAAAACAAACCCTCCAATCAATCTGATGCAGGCATGGCTTGATGTAAGGTCATTTAAGTTTGCTAGAACCACTAGTAGGTAGCTATTCTATGCCAACACTTTGAAGCTTTGTCAAATTCCAACTTTTCAACAGGCAATGCTTTTTGAACCCCACCCCCATACAAAAATGTCCAAATATCTAAAATGGGATGGGAAAAGTCAGAGGATACTAGGAAAATGGAGGCTCAAATAAACCTGCTGTCTCAGGAGAATAAACAAACTCTATACAGTGCAGTATAGATCCTCAAAATTTCACATAAACAAGCCATCTTAGGGTTTGCCTTTTACTAAGGGTCTCCGATTTGCTTAGATGGGACCTCTTTCATCCTGAAACTTGAATTAGGAATCCATTGGAATTGAAGAATTATCTGCAGTGGTCTAATGAACCGGCAACTCAGTATAAGGAAATTTGCAACTGTATTGAGTCTCCCATGAGCCACAAAAATTTCAGAAAGGAAATTCTATTTTCTAATTAACTGGAAGACAATAAAGTGATGATTTTTAAGCTCAATTGATGACTAAACAAAGCTTTCCAGTTTCCTTAGAGACTAAGAACAGGCTGGAGTAAACTCTTGGTGAATTTTGTTATGAACAATCTCTACTGCCCTGTCTTGCTGGAGGTTCTTCTTACTATGGTCTCTAGAACTAGCACTGGGCACTAGGTCTAAGATTTTCCTTGTTGGCAGTCTCATTCCTAAGATCTTCTATCTGTCCATGATAAAAGGCTGGAAGCAAATGGGTTGTGAGCTGTGAAATGCATTCTGATCTTTCTGGAAGGCAGATGTGAAAAGAAAGGCAATATCTTCCACAAGCTTATAGGATACCACTAAGTGTACTGTGCTGCTCTGTTAAGCACACATGCCATATAAGTGACTGGAATTCTTAGTGGAAGAGTGTTCGCTGTGTTCAGACAGCTGCAATATAGCTATCAAGACCAAACTGAGCACAGATTCACTGCTATGACATTCCAAACTAGTTGGGTGTCTAGCCAGAAAACCTCTTCAATAAAATAAGGAAGGCTGAAATCCACTCTGGATATTGTTAACATGAAATGAAGATGGTGCTTGTGAGTTTGGATTTTCAAACTTAACAAAGTGATAATGTAAAGACATTTTGTTACACATGCATTAAATGAAGTGGGCTGTGCGAAACACAGAAGAAGGCTAGTGTCTAGCTAAGTTGGGACACTGTGTGTATCATCATCTGTCCCGAAGACTGGTACTAAGTGTTTGAAACTGGGGGATCAATATAATTAGCATTGGAACATAAGTCCAGCACTGGGTAGTGTAAGACAATTATCCCATTCTAATGTAAGGTATACAAGGAGGAAGTGTTGGGGATACAAATCTTGAAGCCAGGACTGTTGATACAGAAGTACACTTTCTTACAGTTAAGTTTCTCAAATACTCTCCAATCACAAAAATGTTAGGAAATAAACTCTGCTACCTCTCAAATCCACCCTCTCTACCATGTTATGATTTCCCATGCATTACCATATAGATAAAGGGAACAAACTTTCATGAATTACCTTCCCTTTCCCAACATTGTGGGTAGAGGTATCAAGGCTTTATAGTAATGGACAAGGTAATTTTTCTTAGAAATAATAACCACAGTTAACTAAACAAGAAATCTTTTAAGGGACTGGTGCTCCACTGGCAGAAAATTTACAGGAATCCAAGATAAGTTTCTTTTAACTGCTTAGTGTTGAAGCCATTTCTGATATTCTTGAGTGATAACAAGATTCCAAGATGACTGCTGTGGTGGCCATGCTGGACATACGATTGGCACCATTTTCATTTAAATAAACTAGATATCATGAAATGTCTTTTAGTGAGGACCACATGCTAATTGAGGCACTGTATATGTAACTAGATTTTCAAGATAGCCATCATGGTGGCCATATTGGATCTCTGATTGGCATTGTTTTCATTCAGGACCAAACAGATACTGTAAGAAGTCGTCTGGTGAAATCCCCATGTCGACATGACCCTTTATTTAGATTTTCAAGATGGTTCCCATGGCAACTAGACTGGAGTTAGACTGACACCATGTTCTTTAAAAACCATCCATACATTATTAGATATTTTTCAGTGAAGACCCCATGTTCACATGAACATCAATCCAAGAGAATACAAGATTTTTCATGATGGCAGTTCCGATTGTTATAGTGGCACCATTTTCATTTAGGACCAACTAAACCTTTGGGACAATGTGTTCATTTTATAGGTAACAGTGATATCATGGCCAGTGATAATGGATGGATCATCAATGGATGAGGGAAAACAAGCCATTCCCCACTCATATATACGTTTACATAAGAGGTAATAGGAGTAGAAATTGAATCTAACATTTACCATGGTTACCCTTTGAGGGAAATATGACTGGAGTCCCTCTATAAAGGACAAGTCACTCTTCTAACAAGAAGGCTACACATTTAATGATCAATATACCAGTAAAGAAAAGAATTAAATATTTTGTTTATCTGTGATATGGAAACTGATGCCACCAGGTTAAATTCCCTTTTGTGATGCTAGCCTTGAAGATTAAACCTCCAGAAGACTGTGTGGCAGACAATGGCTCCAGAGATTGCTTTAATTTCATAAACTGAAATTTTCCTGAAGCAGATTTGTTGCTGACAGACTACAGAATCTGCCTAGCATATCATTCACTTAAGCCAAGACACCAAGGGTTAGGTATGTTGTCTGCCTTTTACTAAAAGAAAAAGGCATTTCTGGGTCACATACCATTTTCTGTCTGTTTCAGAAAGTGCCTGCAAACACAGAACAGATCTTGCATCACCTTCTTTTTCAACATATGAACCAAAAAGAATGAATGAACACCTTCTCACTGCCTGCAAATGGGGAATTTTTCTTTGCTATAAAGCCCAACCACATCATTAGCCCAATGAAGTATCTCCTCTGAAATGGAAATAGTTCGTGTCCATTGAAAAAACTTTGCTAGTGCTATCAAAACCCATTTTGTAAGACTGCAACTTTAGTTATGTCCTGGCCTCAAAGCTTGTTAGTTTCTCTCCATAATCTAAGGGTGATATTCCCTTCTGTGCAAGGCTCTCCTGACAAAATGTCAAGCATGTAGGAGGAGCTGAGAAGTAGGGATTTTCAAGGGAAGGTCAAGTATATCATTCGGCAAGATAGGTCCCATCTGAGGTGAGTTATCAGAACCAATTTGAAGGTCTGGCTGCTCACTTCCTATATGAAGCTCAGGATCATAACAGTTGGAGGAAAACTAGTCCCAACTGATTGAAAGAGCCAGGCTTCTGGGCCCAGGGCTGAAGAGACAAGATTAGGCCAGTTTGTGGTTCCATCTCATTTTAAAGAGGTGCATCAATGGAAACCACTAAAGCACATAAACCATTTGCAAGACTGAAAGCTGAATGAAACACTTGGTGTGAATAGTCTGTCCTCTTCCTGACAATGAATCTGCATGGGCACTAAGCCTGCCAGGATTGTGACACTAAGCCTGCCAGGAATGTGACATAAGGCCTGCCAGGATTGTGACACTAAGCCTGCCAGGAATGTGACACTGAGCCTGCCAGGAATGTGACACTAAGCCTGCCAGAAATGTGACACTAAGCCTGCCAGGAAAGTGACACTGAGCCTGCCAGGAATGTGACACTAAGCCTGCCAAGAATGTGACATAAGGCCTGCCAGGACTGTGACACTAAGTCTGCCAGGAATGTGACACTGAGCCTGCCAGGACTGTGTCATATCTTGACCATGATTATGAGGATGGGAGCACTAGTGCATAAAGTCCAAAACAGGAAGCAAATATTTATTCTACCCCTCCCCCTTTGAGAAATTAGTCAACAATATGTCCAGCACTGAGAATTATCCTTCCACAAGACTGATCCTTCCAGAAACAAAAGATGTTTAAAATATCTTCATTTTCAGAAGGATGATATCAAGCCCTCTCTCCTCCAGCCACCAGTTGCCACTGACTGCAGTGAAGTGGAGCAAGAAGTATGCCCATGAATCATAATAGCTGGTGTCCATGCAAAGCATAATCTCCAGATGGGGCTTTTCCAGAGAAAACCTGCCTTAAGCCAATGTTTGTCTCATCACAGAAAGAGGTCAATCTGCAAATGGTGCATGGAAATCAGTCAAGAAGGATCAAGTCCACTGCTGCATTTGCCAAACTGAGGAATTATAAAAAATCTCACTGCAATCTGCACCCTGCAGGAAACTAACAGCTTGATAATCTGCATTCTGTGGGAGGCAAACAAGGTTGAGATGGGTCAAGAATGCTGTACCCAGCTAAACTAAGTGCTGCTAGTAGCTAAGGTCTGATATCCTCAATTCACAGCTGAGAAGGGAGAGAATTATTCATACAGTTCAATAAAAATGTGTCATCCAAGGGCAGAGCTGCTGCTGTTGATATGGCTGACCTAAAGTTGATAGTCTCCATGATCATCCATGGATTGAGGTCAACAGAGAATGGAAGGGTAGGAAGCTGATAGTTCCTTAGAGTCCAAACCAAAAAATCAGATGGATAGGGACATGCATTAGCTCTAGATCCCTCCAATCTGAACTCTTGTGCTACTGTTGAATCACCAGAAGTCTACACCCAGTTTGAGGTTCCTGTTTGCTCTAGGTACTAGAAACAAGCCTGAAATAGAGCCCCAGAGAGTTCAATCTGTTAACTCTCCACACCACCTGCTTGGTAAGTAAAGAGCAGTATATTTTTTAAACAAAAACATTTTCTCCCTTCATTGGCTTAGCCAGAACTTCTGTTATCAAAGGGGAAGAAGAAAGGGGATGGGTGGATAAAGAAGAATGAAGCCATCAGAAACAACCTGGATTGTCCGTTCTTTTGTGGGAAATTGTCAATCTGTGTCTGTTAAAAATGAAGGAGTCTGGCTCCTATAGGCAAGGTGTTGGTAGGCAGTTGGGATGGCATGTCATTGGTAATTGTTCAGAGGTTTAGACAAGAAACCTGGCTACCTATTACTTTTATCCATATAACCTACAAAATTATGGGGTACGCTGCCGCCTTTAGTTAAACTGGGGTTGAAATTGTTGCAGTATATGGGGTTAAGCATTCTTATCTCTTGCCTATGATGATCTCTTGAGACTGATGTGGCTAAAAAAACCCCGGAGAAAGTGTTCAAAAATGCCAACATGCAGCTCCTGTGCTGCAAGCTCTCACAGATCTTCAATATGTCCACCAAACATCAATGACATCCCAAAGGGCCGTTAGCATAAAGGCCAATAAATATGATCTTTAAAGGAACAAAAGTGGATACAGGCATCTTGTCTCACAAAATTTTCAATGCCTAATTATTTTGGCTCAGTGAAAAATTGCTAATGAAGCCAGATCAAGCACAGATGATATTGCCACCATATTCTACACCAATGTCATGTAAAAAACACTGCAATATACACCAATTCAATGTCATGTAAAAAAAACACTTCAATATACACCAATTCAATGTCATGTAAAAAACACTGCAATATACACCAATTACAATGTCATGTAAAAAACACTGCAATCCACCTTATACAGAACTGCAGGGTTGACACATTTACCACAACAATTATTTTATCCTAAATACAGCATGTCAACTGTGGACATGTTTAAGTGCATGCAGCACAAGTGGAAGGAGAATAATGTCTGTAACTGGCACTCTGAAATAAAAACATTTGAATTCTCAGGATTTGGTTTTGTCTGATTGATGGTTGAGATATCTGTAATCAATGCCAGATGAAGAATTAAATGAAGTCAGGGAGTTCATCCTCATCCCTGATGTCTACCAAAACCTAAGCCATATATGTATGGCTCACATACAGTGGCAGTGGACACTAAGACACAAAATTCTACAAATCTCAACAGCCAATTTGAAGCTAAACTCCCAACACATTATGGTGGGGTCAGAGAAGAAACTGTCAACTTTAATACTTGTGATGTTTAACTGTACATTTCTTAGCTCTCTCAGTTGATAAAGTCTGCTGTTTAGCAGAGACAGTTGTCAATACATTTTCTGACCAACATAAGCATATGTCACCAGAATGGCCTGGATTGCAGTCCACCCAATATAAGCACTGTCTGCACTTTATGCACTTAGCTATGTCCATCACAGTGACACATGTAAATAGTGAAAACAATGCAATGGCATACATATGTAATGCCAGTGAAGCATCATGTGGAACTTACTGTGAAGTGATTGCTAATAACCAGAAATGCCAATTGAAATTACATGCATAACCTTACATCATGTAATAGTAGCATACTGCTTGACAGATTTCATAGTCAAATTGAACTAATGATAAACCTGCATCTAAAATTGCACCATCATACTTATCATGACAGATGATGTGCGTAATATTTATCATCAATGATGACAGAATAAGAAATAGGCAAACACATAGCTGGATTCAACGTCCTTGGTTGTGAGCTCAAAAGAATCACACATCTAGTGAAAAGGCACAATCAAATTTGGTATCTGCAACATCCTGGAGAATTTTGCATGCTTCCTAGCATAAGCAGAAATAACAACCTACAAACTGATGACCAATCCATCTATCCATGGAAAGACCATTCATGTCTGAATTCACCTTGGCAAGCAAAGGATATTTTAGCATTTCCATTCCTAAAACAATCATAAGTGCTGGATTTGTCAAATAGTGGATGTACTCCTAATTTATTTCATCAGTTATGCATTTAAAGAAGAAAATAGCCAATAACCCCTGACACACTGCAACCTTAACAAATATAAAATTATAATAATTTTTCCACTTTCACATCCAGTGACTTTGACCTTCTCAAATCTAATATAACTAAGATAGATTATAAAAACAGGTTACATGAAACATGATGCAAGGAAAGTTATTATGTGGAATCCAAAAATCAAGATTGTAGCTCCTATGACCTTGCCTTGTCACTTAGAAAGAAAAATCACAGGTCAAATCCAGTATCCTTGACCCTGGACCTAGCAGTACCAAAAAGTCAATCAGCTTGTCTCTACTGAAGGATAAGTGATGAAGTTAAAGATCACAACTAAAGTTATACTGTAGAAATGACAGAAGGATGGGCAAACAGATGGACACTGCAATCACTACTTCATAAACCTTTGGAGAGATTTTAAAAAAATGTATAAAGTTGCAAAATGTAAATATTTCAATTTATTATATTTAGAAAAAGAAAGAACTTTGGGAGAAATAAAAAAGCCACCAGATTCAAAAAACAAAAAGTAAATTCAGTGTCCATGTTCATCACTGAGTAACTGATTTCTGTTAGAAGTTATGTCTTACCTGACTGGAAGAGCTGTAATGTCTTGCTCACTACTGAACCTAAAAGAACCTGAACCACAGGTGCAAACCGGGAATCTGCATGGAACATTATGATTAACTATATAAAGACAAGAAAATAAAATTGTGAGCAAGATGACAAGAAAGTCAAATGAAACAATAATTTTTGTGTCAATAAAAAAGTGACTAATCCATGCATCCATTAAGTGCAGTCAAAGCAGATTCTAACATCTAACATTTAAAAACAATTAAAGATACAACTCCCTTAATACAATTTGGACTTGAGAAAAATTAAAAATAAAACCATCCAAGAGCTTTACCCAAATTATTGTTTAAAGGCAAAGATAACATAAGACAGCCTATTTTGTACCACTGGATAAAACAATCAAGACAAGAATCAAGTTAAGAAAATATTAAACAGGAAATGTGGCCTACACACTTAATTGTTAACTGATGTAATATTCTAGCCTCATAAGGGTAAAATAAGGAATCAAATTTATATTGGATTTGCAAGAAATAAAACATTGTCAATAAGTCTGGTTAATGTAAAACTTATACAGGCTTCTTGGACAGGAAATATTTATTTGCTTCATATAGTATGAGTCAGTGACTAACAGATAGAACTTTTTTCTTACATGTTTCTTTACCCACAGTTGAATCAGGAGTTCTCGTTTAATTCTAATGCACACAGCATGATGTGATGTCATTAATGCCAACAGATAAACTGTTACAATTATATGTTATTGCTGTAAATGAAGTTAGAATGAACAAGTGTGCTGCACTAAATTGTTCCAATTAAAAACCTGTTTACCCTGCAAATTGGTGATTAAAATAATGCTCTATAACTTAAAGAACTTTAATAAAGTGTATCTCTCTGATTCTAAAAATACCTCATACAACAGAATACTCTGAAGTCCCTGTTAAAAACCCCACCAATGATTAGTTGATTAACTAATCTTTTGCCTTTGAAGCTCAAGGAAAGGCATTTTCCTTCTATATATCAAATCTGTAAGCCTAAAAATTATCCCCAAACAAGTGACTCCAGCCTAGAAACTAACCCCAAAAATGTGACTCCAGAATTTTTTAAAGTCTTCATTACAATACCTTGTTAAAACTATAGAGCTTTTTTAACATAATTAAATGCCTTGTTATAATCCATACCACTAATAAACCAATTAGCTAATATTAACTCTTCAGCTCAAAGAAATACTTTCTCCTCCTACAACTCAAATCCACAATGTAAAATTTAAGACTCATGAATTTCTAAAAGTTGATGAGCAATTGCTTATTTTCAAGCATAAGAGATGGTCTATTCTTGAACTGGTTTATCATTCCATTTTATCCCTTTGATCAACCATAGAACATAAATATGATGTAGTCTATTTCAGACTGGATCATCATGAAATTTACCTGTTTGGTGAGATCTACAATAGAAACATGAGGTACAGTCTGATACATCTGTGAGAGAAGCTGGGACACATCTTTAGCTAAAGGTGCAAAATCATCCATCAGAGTCTGTAGAGTTCTCTTGAATAATTCACATACAGCCTGCAAATACCACATAGTCAAGAATCAGTGGCATTAGATAGCCATTAGATTGCCATGGTGTAATTTTTTTTCTTCTTCACACAAGGTCTATAAAATGAAGCAATGGTGCATAGTAGCATTTTATAGTGTTACTAGTCCATGCTCTTCAAATAACAGAAAAGAGTGAAGACAACAAACTTTGTAAAATTTAACAAACAATTTATTTTCATGGAATATACAAGTGAAAAATGTGAAAAAAGAATGTATGGTATTGCAAATTATCTCCAAGAATAATCCAAGAATTAAAGACAACAATCCTAGTAATAAAAAGTCCTGAATAAAACTCAATTCAAGTCCCAAAGAGATCCAAAATTGAAGGCAATGACATGTCTTTTATAGCCTGCAAAGTACTGATATGCTAACAGTCTTTTGTTGAATCACAGAAATATTATTCCTAATTTAATTTCAGAATAAATTCCAATGAATGTCTTTATCCAAGAATTTTATCCGAGTATTTTTATATTTCCTGAGAAAATAATCAATTTAATAATTTGAAGAAAATAAAATTCAGCCCAAACTGGTCACAACATAATACAACTTAAAGTGCTAGAAGTTAAAGCATGACTGGTAAAATCCGGACTGTAACAGATGATATAGTTCTCTACTTGACCTCAGGTCACAATTAGCATTTTTTAAACACAACCATCAGCTAATAGAAAATTACCCTCCAGAACGATCTAATGAGCCTTGTTTTGTTTTTTTTTATAACAGAATAGCCTGCAAAATTCACTTAGGAATCTCCAAAACCCTGACCATGACCAACATACTGACTCCTTCTTGTTTACCTGAATAATAATTCTGATAATTAGTTCATACACATAGAGAAAATAAAGTTATTGTTAGTTGTTTACATACATGAATTTAAAAAAAAAGTCAAACAGGTCAAGCAGAAATGAATTCAATTTGGGACATGGGCAATTCCAGCATATAATAATAGTTTTAAAATAACATGCAATGAAATATAAATTTAAACTAACAAACAATAAGATTAAATATACATGTCTGATTTGTGATTTAGATTTTTAAATTAGAATTAACAATTTTTCAGTCATATCACTAAGATGTCTGCAGTGTGACAGTTTACAGTGATTTCTAGCAATGGGGCATCATGCTGCAGACATGTAGCATGATGTCCCACCCAGTCACATTATCATGACACCAGGCCAACCAGCCCTAACACTAACTTCATAATGCTGAGCACCACATGAGGCAGCCGTTAGTACTATATTTGTTAAATTTTTGGTATGACTTGGCTGGGGATCAAATCCACGACCTCCTCCATCCTAGGCAGACTATCTAATCACCAGGCCACCGGAGTGGTCTTAAATATACATAACAATAGTACAATTCATACAGGTCATATAGGTGATCAGTAACAACAATTTCAGTAATGGATGTAATTTGTTAGAATCTGATTACACATATCTTTAAATGGTAATTATTCGCTTGATTTGGATTCTCTTACATCCATATTCATTTTGGAAGGTCATTATTTACAATTCCCAAGACATATATATATATATATATATATATATATATATATATATATATATATATATATATATATATATATATATATATATATATATATAGATATATATATATATAGATATATATATATATATATATATATATATATATATATATATATATATATATATATATATATATATATATATATATATATATATAGATAGATAGATACAGTGACATCACAAAGCTGCGCATGTTGAAACAAATTTGTACCACACTGTTATTTGTTATGATAAATCTGAAATCCTTTTTTCTTGACCCCATTTAGTACCTGGCTACTAGTGTAGAAATCCATAGCGATCAAAAATTTTCATCTGTTTTTTTTATGACAATTAGGGCAACAAGGCTGCATCCATTTGTTGGTCCTTATGACAATCCGTGTCAGGCTGATTCTATTATCTTCAAGCATGTACAGGGGTAGGGGGTAGTGCATGAATAAGTAAGGGAAACAGCAAATGGTAGAGGAGTAGCACATGAGTGAGGGATGGGGCTCATGACATAGTGCTTGTGAGGACTTTTTGTTTCATTCATATCTTGTATTATGTTAATGATTTAATGAGAAACTGTTTTAAAATATAAATTGTGACAAATTAAAAGTTAATTTAGTGATAAGTTACCTCAACCACAGAAGGGTCTGAGATCCATTTGGTGACTAGAGTTTGAAGTGTGGGAGCAATTTCTTGAAGAAGAACAAAAACCTGAAAATAAGGACATAGAGACCAAATGATTGTTATTGTAGGGTTAACGCCATTTTTCAGCACAAGATAGGCTATACATGGCAGCCAATATTAATGATGGAGGAAGAACCCTGGAAAACCCCAAGAAGAACCACGAGCTACGAGAAGCTACTGGCAGGCTTTCTCACTTACCCACATTAGCCAAGTCTGGACTTGAACTCACGCAGACAGAGGTGAGATGGCAGTGATCCGTAACAGTCATCGCTTTAGACCACTCAGCCACTCTGGACTCCTAAGACCAAATGAATATATATATATATATATATATATATATATATATATATATATATATATATATATATATATATATATGGATATGGACCCCTAGTGGTCAAGTGGTCTAAAGTGATGACCATTATATATCACTGCCTGCCATCTCAACTCTATCTGTATGAGTTCAAGTCCAGACTCAGCTAATGTAGGTAAGTGAGAAAGCCTGCCAGTAGCTTCTCATGGGTCAGTTGTTCTTCCCAGGGTTTTCCAAGATTCTTTCAACACCATTAATACTGACGGCTTTGTATATCTTGTGATATAATAATATATGCAAGAAAGAGCTATTATTAGTGAATTATTTTTCTCTGAAAATACTTAATCACATTACATTATGATAATATTCACAGTTTCCTCTGAATATAGTCTTCCATGAAAATACAAAAAAAATCCCCAACCTTTCTGTCTGTAGATTAGATAGACAAATGTAAGCAACTCTTACAGGTCAACTCCCTTTCCAACTGCAAAGTGGTTACTATTTTACCCATTTCTACCAGGTTTATTTTACTTAAGCTAAACCTTAAAGGATGTTCACACTGTGGGAAAGGGTGGGAGGGATTATCAGCAATGTAATCAGGCATGTATTATCAGAGAAACATAATTTATTAAAACAATTTGCTTTTCCCCGCCAAATATATTACCTAATATATTACATTACGTGAACAGATTGGGAGGAGGAGAAAATGCAGAACATCCTACCTGTACCTATCACCCAGTAGGAGCATGATTCACGTAGAAAAAAGATGAACTTCTACTGTCAAGAGAAAATTTGTTTATATATGTGCAACCGTCACGGGCTCTGCACTTGACTATTGTCTAACAATCACAAGTTTGTCAGGTGAATCCAGTGAAAGTGGTAAAATTCATGTCTGGATCTATGGTTATGCTTTCATAAATGGGGAATAGTCACTGTCTGTGCAACTACTACCAACCCTATGAGAATCAGTTCTCTTCTTAGTAAGGCAATATCACACAAATGGAAACTTGAGACTGGCAGACTTGCAATATCAGATGACTCTGCTATGTTATGAATTGAGACATTGGATTCAAAGCCAGGCTCATGAAAGCAGCCGTATTTCACGAGTTAAATGTTCATTAGTGTATCTGATCCTGTGAGCATTCTGAGTAAACTGAATAACTCCCTTCAGTGAGGAAACCATGTGGGATAATGTCTCACATTTCAACCTTCAGTTCCAAGAATAATCTTTACAGTTGATGCAGATACTGTCCATGCACCTCAGGTGATATCAGAGGATACACACAGGATCATGCAGAATTACTTCTCTTGACAAACTGATCTAGGAAAGAAAGCAAATAGTTATTGTTGGTTGACTAGGGAGGGCAACCAATCTTAAATTAGAAACTGGGCTGTATCATTAGGAATGAACAGTCATGTATGTATCAGCTCAATCACTCTGCATGATATAGAACCACCTAAAGCACCTTAGAGCTTTTGCAGTCTTTGCCCTTTATTTATCTTCATAATTAAAACATGAAGAGAAGCTGTATGGACTCATATTACCACCTAACTGATTAAAAAAGCATGTACTGTTCACACTTCTGTGTTCTGGGAAAAATTAAAAAAGAAATTTCAAGCATCATATGTCCCCAAAGGACAGGAAGGTTTCTGGAGGGGAAATTCTATTTGAATCAGCCAGGTTACTGAGGCCGGCCAGAAATGTGTTGAACTACAATATTACCTGATATTGGGAGTACCCATGAAGGTATTCCCCTAACAAGAGACAAAAGTCATGTGATTGTTTCCCCCTTGCAGAAATGTCACCACAACTGAACTGTCCCACATTATCAGGACCAAGTTTTCATAGGTATGTTCCACTCAAGTGTGGAACACATTGAGAATGGCTTTCATTTAGAAGAGGTTGTAGTGAAGAGTCTTTCTTGAGATGTCCACATGCCAATGACCATCATATGTCCAGTAGTAAGTATGCCCTCCAATCAGATCAATGGCATTGTGTAGACAAAATACTTTAAGAAACTTCAACATCTTATATATGTTTTCTCCAACACATGAGCTGTACTTTCGATGTATTTTGGGAGAAAAAAGCAATGTTAATGTGCTATAAGTTCCATACCTTTTCTACACTGATTATCCATCCTAAAATGCAAATGTAGGAAGTTAGGTCATTCATAACAGGAACCCAAATCCATACTTGCTTGATGTTTGTTTAGTATCTCATCCAAGAATGCTGCCTTCTCCATCCTGAACTGGGGCATGATGAAGTCTAACATTTTAATGCAGGTACAATTTCAACAACTTGGTTGAAGCTTTCTCTGATGCATAATTCATTTTTTAGATGCATTTGGAATGAAAATGCCGAGTTCATGTCTTAAGTGTACCATACCTAGGTCAACAAATAATTGACAAGGTCTAAGTTTTCTACACTAATTTTTTACCACACACTGAGGGAAGTAAGGTTGTTCATGTTGTTAACTAAAACCCAAACTTACAAAATGTCTCTGTGGCCGACATCTTAAGCTCTTTGTGATTTTCCAAGGTCTTACAATGGGGCCATATGAATTGATATATGGAATTATGCATCAGAAGACTCATGCATACTCATCGCATCTCTATTTCAAGATTCAACTGCCACTCAACTTCATAACCAGATATGTTCTGGAGTAAAAGCCCTGTGTGTACAGATCTTGTACTATTTACATATACCTTTATAAGCAGAAAACTAGAGTGCTTGTTTAAAAGCATCCTCCTTCAAGGAGTCACTCGTAGGCACCGTCATAAAGACAGGATGACAAAAAGTTCAGTGGATCGAGTAACAAAATCTGAAACCTACTTGCATAATTTGGATCACCTGGCATTTTCTGAGAATGACAGGTCCAAATTTGATGAAAAGTTATTATCCTGACACCTCTGGTCGGTTGCCCGAATGTGTGGGCAATGGTGGATTATTGATGACTGACAATAGGCCTGAAGAAGGAGAAACTGTGTCCTCTCTCTCTCCCCTCCATGCCAGTTTTAAAAGGTATGGGCACATGAAAACTTGATCTGGAGAAATAAGAAACTCCTGATGTTATTGAGAACTGCTTCTGTGTATTCCCTGACAACTGCTCTGTCTCTTGTACATTGCCAAATAGAATCATTCAGAGATAGGAGATTGCTCTGAATGTTCAGTAGAAAACTCATGTGTCTCACTTTCTCAACTCCTCAGTTTGACACCCTAACAGCACAGAATGGAAGGGAGTGGATAGACTAACAGTAATGTTCATTAGCTGCCTTTTCAGCATGATGAAAAAATTGTCAAGTAGTCAAGTAACAAAGACAAGTAGGGAGGAAGCTACACAAAGTTCTTGACTTACTCTGACATGGCATTGAAGATATGTCTGTGTACTTTATCAGTAACTAGACAAGGTATATGCAGATAAATATCACTGTATGTGGGGTGGGAAAGTTGCATGCAACTGACTCAAGCAAAAGATTGCAAATACTTCAAGAGAGGTGCAGTAATTTTTTTAAATCTTTAGCCATTGTGACAAGATTCTGAATGATCATCACTGTCTACATCCACCAAGGCACTGATCTTATAGGTAGATTGGATGAAGATGGAGGACATTCTGATGAAGACAAAATCCAATGGATTTCATCTACTGTCAGCTCAGAATTTATCAGCACTGTTTCCTTATCTTCATTAATAGGAAATGGGGCTGAAGTATCATGAGCATGCATCATCACTTTTCTCATTAGATATGTTATCAGTAGTGATAACATGAAATGCTGATCTAGCTCAACTGGTTTGGCTTGGTTAGACGTTTCCATAAGTAATGATAGTTCACAATGAATTTCATAGGAGTGTTAAGACTGGTCAATCAGTCAGCCAGCTTTTCAATAACACAGCTCGTTCATATGGCTGGACTAATTGGTTGGTAGATGGAACAGCAAATAAAATACTGTATTGTCTTGCGGTCCAGCCAACTGATGTGGTATGATCAGTATGACTTGCTATGCGGATTGTTTGGAAGGCTGCTTTGCCTTACCAGTCTGAGATTACAGACTCCTGACAACTGTAATCATACATATCTCATTCATATGGCTGGACCAGTTGATTGGTAGTCAAAACAGTGTACTGAAGATGATAGTTATCTTGTGGGCTGGACATCTTGTTCCATATGGTCAGTATGGTTCCCAAAGGTTGGTATGGATAAACTGTCCATAATATACAGACCAAGTGTTCATACTGTAAAAGCAAAAATTACTGATCTTCGCATCTGACTTGTCTTCTGAATATTTTAATGTATGGAATAGGTTAAATGATGTGTGTATGCTAGTGCCTCTTGAGCCGAGGACAAGTCTGACTGTAAACTTTCATTTCTTATGTGTGCATTGATAGTGACTGCAAACCCTCAAGCCTCAAGGGCAAGGTTGTTTTTGTTTTTGAGCCCTAACGCCTCACAGGTGATTTTCAAGGCTTATAATTAATGGATTTGAATATATAAATGTCATTTCTGCTTGTCAACATATCAACAAATCCTTTTGAGCCATAATGATGATAAATGATTCTAATGCTTTCTATTGTATTCATTAATGAAGTACATTCCGGCACAGCATCTGCAATGGGAAGTGGATAGGGCATCTCAACATCACCCATGAGACTAATCAATGATTCTACTGTATTCATAGATACTGTATATTCTCACCCTTGCATCAGAGAAATCTCCTTTTTTTGCTAACCTTTCTTTTCTTATCTCAGTATAGTCATCTCAGTCATGGTGTCCACATGCTAGCAACTACTTTCTCAAGGTATGCAGCCATTTTTTTTATTCTGCTAGGCTTGATGGAAATGTGTTCAAACTGAACAAACACCAACACTTTTGGAAATTTACACAAAAAAATTATAGGAGAGAAATAAATAACTTTAAAAAGATTTTACAGGAAATAGTTGGGACAAGAAAACTAAACTTGTAATAACAATAGCTATGACAGCAAACTTGCTTTCACTTTCCAAATACATTACAAGCTCAAGTGTGAGAAATATCTGTCAGAAATTAACAGAAAACAAAGCTCCAGACAAAAAGGCTATACAAAACACTTGCCACAAAAATCCTAACCCTCTGAAAATCTACCGAAAGCTTAGTAACAACCAGAAATGTGTTTTGTCAAACATAATTTCTACTTGTAAAACATCACCATTAAGCCCCATTTGAATCAAAGATGTACATGTGATCAGAAATGATAAATCATACACATACCAATTAGAAAGAATCATTAACACATGCACACATTATTCCACAAGCAGATTACATATATCCTTGCACTACTAACAGCAACAATTACCATTTTTTGAAGTCAGAAAATATAAATTTTGCAAGAAACCATGAACTTAAAATGAACAGCACATGCCATGGATGGGGTACTGTGTTTGGAGGATCTTTCATATAAGTATTATAACACAATTTGTCAAAGAAAAGGAGTTATATATGATAGTGACACAGATCTCTAATTACCAATAAATAACCCAACACATGGTCACAACATTTTACTCTTTATGATGGCCAAAGATGTGTACCCAGTATTGTTTCATTATTATAAAACTTTACTAATTCAGACTGATGAAAATGAAACATTATTTGTTGTAATGAATATTAATTATTTATTGTTAATTTCATATAACATACATCTATTAAATGTGATAACACCTAAGTACTATCCAATGTTTTATGATGTTATTTTCTCATGCATAAAAATTGTGTACTTTGGATGGACAGGTAACACCATAGCCCTCACTAACATGTTCATATATGCACTATTATGTACACAACATTTGCATCCGGCTTTAGACTACTTCACATAATATTTACAATATGTAACAATTATAACTGTAATAGCTGTTTGTGGGTGAGGGTTTATGAGCTGTAAATATAGCTGGATTCTCTGTGATAATTCTTCTAATTTTCATATAACATTACAAAATCAAATGACCTACAGAACAATGAGAAGAAATCATAGTGAGTGATGAATACTTTATGCGCTGAATGTGTTAAACTATATTACAAAAATGAAGAGTTCTTTTAACTTTAATGGAAAATACATGATGAGAAAAATAATCTATGTTGGAGTTTCTACCAAGACATGAAAATCAATGCCTTGTGGTGAGAAAAATAATAAACCAGAGTGACTGGGATTTACTTGTCTCAGAGCAAATTCCACCATTGCTTATATTATTCTGGCGCTATTCTTTGTCTTTAATGGAGGTGAAGAATGCACATACTATTTCTAAATCTGCATAGGATAACAGAGAGGACATATTGACATCCCCAATGAGACTATCAACGATTCAGACATGAGGTGTATATTAAAGTCAACCTACAAGCAGTTGTATGCATAAACACAACTCATGTTCTTCACAAAATTATATGAGCAATATATTTCTATGTTCAGTATCTTTTATATTTACTGGTTTAGGTCCTTGAGATCTGGGCTTCTGTTTTTTTTCCAACACCATATTTTCTTGATTTCCACGTGTTTCACGTTCTGTATCCAGGGTGGCAAACAGCCAGCTCAGCATGTTAAGTTTGAGCAATAAAGGAGCCTTGACAGATGGTGATGGCTGCAATCAAAAAGGATACAGCATAAAGCCATTGTAACTTCTGCATTAATAGGGGCATCAGTGTTATTTGAGGTCAACCTGATATATAACTTATACAAGATAACTGCAAATAGTGGCCTATTTTTTTAGACTGGGCTAAAGAGATACATTAAAGCGAGAACAATGTACCACTTACATAATGAGCTCTTAATAAAAAGCATATAAATATCATGATAACGCTCCTCACAGCTTGTACTATTTCATAATAAATCTTTGATATGGCTTTATCAACCCCTTGGGTTATAGAAACCTTAGTACATTATCTCTATGCATTAGTTGATGAGCATACTAACTGGACCCAATGTACCATCTCTAACGACAGATTGAAATCCAATTAAAAAAACAATGAACGAAAAACCTGACTATGTAAGGTGTTTTGGGTGCACTTTTTTATGACACTAACAGTCTACTGTAACATGTAACAAATATAATGTTATCAGTTATGTGCTCCATTTCTGCAAGTACAAGAACTCTTGACTTTGACCTGCTATACAAAATCTTCACTGTGCACTAAAACTGTTGCATATGAAAGGTTTGCAGAAAATACAATATACACTGTGTGTAATGCATTTATCAAAGCATACGTTTTCTCCAGATGGAATTTTATCATCAAATTTACAACACTGTGGCAATGGTATCATCCTTCAAAAGGCAGTAATCATCTGTAAGGAACATGTATCTAGACTTCCAATACTGGAAGCTTGTAAATACTTTGTCAACCAGATTTTTTCATACTGGTGAAACATTAACAGATCCCAGATATTAAAGAAAAGTGAACACCTCAAATAAATGAATTATACTCATTCTGAACTCTGCTCTCAATGATACAGTAGTGAATATCTATTTTTAAGCCAGTCCAGTTACTTGGGAAAACAAGAGCTCCTTGATTCGAGTGATGCTCTACTGGCCGAAAAGAAACAATTTTCCAAAACTCTGAGACAAGACCACTGTTAGAGAATAAGGCAAGAAAAAACTTTGTTTCGCCTTAGAACGAATTATTTTCGCTGTATATGCATACAATGTTACCTAGGGTGGGCGGTCATTTTTCTAATTAAGTGACTGAAAAATCATGTATCTCATCATAGTTTGCTTGCAGCGAGAGACACTAAAAGCATGGCATGCATGAGTATTTTACCCTTAATAAAATTCATTCCCCTAAAGATTTAAGACAAGGTTATTACCTAACTGACACACAGGTCATTAGGATCTTGTCAAAGAGTGTACATTCTCCGTCTTTGTCTACAGTCATAGGGGTAAGTGTTACATTTTTATTTGCTATGTGAAGCATATTCAGTTTACATATATATATAAAGAATACAAATCATATGGCGAACAGCCCTTTCAAGCGCACTGGATCCAGCAAGGGATTGATTGAGAAAGATGTAATAAACTGATAACAAACAGTGCAAAACTATTAACTAACTAGCCTGAGCGCTTTCGACTCTTAATGAGTCTTTTTCAAAGGCATATACAAAACGTAGACTAAACAAACAAATAAATATAAAAAACATTGTGTATGTAATACTCTACATTGCTGTCTCTATATGAATTAAACCTATAGATACATTATGCCTCAACCAGCCTGTATATACTTATTGCAAATACTGAAAGATGTTTTTTTTTTCATAGAAATCTATGAGCCATAGCGGGCATCTATTACTTTGTGGCTCATAGATTTCTAGAGAAATATTTATACACAACAAAAACACAGATCCAGTTAAATTTTTATTTAAAATTATCAGTTTGCCTTGGGGGACTGTCTGCTGCTACTGATGAAACTGTTTTGTTTCATTCTATCAGTGAGTGATTCAGTGGCTACTGAATGGCACAATATGGTTGTACAGAGGTCACAGATGGTCTGTAAAACTCCCTGACAGAATGTTATGGATAACCCTTGAGTAAAGTTTCTTCAGCAGAAACTGAAGGAGCCCAGCGATGACTGGGTTGTCCAACGAAGGTTGGGATGACAGCGGCAGCTGTGTGGACTTCACTCAAAGGGTTTAGTTTAAATAAGCCATATATTGCTGACATTAGATTCTTGGGTGAATAAACTGAATTTAAATGAAGTGAATGCACTTAGGGGACTACTTTATTAGGTTAAGTATCATGCAGTAGAACAGACACTCCCATGTCCATTGAACACTGTAGGCGTTGAGGCGGGGATGGCGGCAGTTTTCAACAGAATTATGCTTGCTGTTGCTCTCAGCTTCAAACTAAGAATAACTGAACAAAGACGTTGCACGTGACAGCTGGGACTGTTTTGACTGGCTGGCAACAAATGTATTAATCTCATACATAATAATGCAGACTATTTGCAGGAATGGTAGCAAATCGGTTACATATTGCTTTGTATAAACCATGCTTAAGCAAGCACTTAAGCGACAATTTATACACAACAAAAACATAGATCCAGTTAAATTTTTATTTAAAATAACAATTCCTGGTAAAGTTATGCTGTGGAAACCCAAAGTCAGGATGAGCAACCTGGGACCATTACCCAGCCAGGATACACAATTAGGGTCTGATGATAAATTGTTAGTCACTAATTGTGGTATACGTTGGTGTGTCTCATGTTATGTTCAGAAATAGCACAAATTTGTTCATGGTAGCCAGTTCTATTTATGTCATGATGATGTCAATATGAAGCCAGTTATTTCATCTAGGACTTAAGAAATAAGACTAAATTTAAATATAATATAACTGCTCTCCTGAAAATATAAAAATGACTATCAGTCTTACAAAGGAATACATATACTTCACACATTAACATATGCTAGTAAAGAATAAAAAAATATTTTCTTTTTGTTTCATATCTAAAAAAATTTCCAAAAGCTGGATTTGTTCATTCACAATAGCCCATTTGGCTACCACAGTGGCATATATAACATATGTCAAACACAGTGTATCCCCTAAGAGTGTAAAACTGTGGGTCAAAAAATCCCTTGGTGTCAGAACTGGGGGTCAAATAAAAAATGTACCAAATCCACAAATTTTCATCTAATCCATACTTCTCTCTCTCTCTCTCTCTCTCTCTCTCTCTCTCTCTCTCTCTCTCTCTCTCTCTCACTCACACACACACACACACACACACACACACACACACACACACACACACACACACAATTAACACAAATGCATTATCCATTCAAAGGATACTTTTACAGTAAAACCTGTCTTAAGAGACCACTGCTATGAGACCACCTGTTTTGAGAGACCAGAATCTCCATGCATATATTTATTCATTATATAGTGTTACAACCTGTTATGAGAGACCATCTGTCTTGAGAGACCATTGTTTTTTGACAGAAGATGTGGTCTTTCAAGACAGGTTCTACTGTATTAGTTAATTTTCTTTTTAGTTTAAAGTCGTACTTTTAACAGTCTTTTAAATGTCAAGAAAGGATTATTCTCTTGTGCAGTCTTCGCAATCTCAAAGTCACACTGGTAATCCCAATGCATTGGATGTGCCGTATTCAAGTCAAGGAATTATTTTATCCATTTTTCATTAGAGTTAGATCCAAATTTACTCTTTTATGTTCTGTTTCTTTCACTTTCTTCGCTAATGATTCTTAGTGCACGCTGTTTTCATCTCGAGATCACATTTTAGTGCAACAAGAATTGAGGTTAAACATCTATATACATGCCAACCCTTGGCAAGGAAAAAGCGTAATCCAAGTGGATAAAAAGAGTAATCTGAACAGAAAAAGTGTAATCCACATATAACATAATAAAATTCAATGCGCATATGCACAAAACACATGCATATTTTCCGCAATTTTGGCGTAAGGAAGAATCTGTTTGAACAATGGACAAAAGAATTTTCTATAGTTGTAGTCAGTATTCTATAAAGAGCTTGGTAAATAATACCCTTACATTTATTAACTTCATTTCCACAATTTAGTTCTGCTCTAAAAAAGAAGTTACCTTAGTATTGGAGTTAGCAAAATGAGCTAATTCAAGGCGTCTTTGATTTACACTGACCAATATTATAATCCTTTCCACACAGCCTGCAATGGGCGTGAAGCTACCCTAGAATGGCACTGTATTGTGTTATTCATGTATTCATCTCTGAGTCATTATTTTCTGGGTCTTTTTTCTTCTTTCTAATCCATCTGTGAAATCATTTGATAAACATTTTTGCTGTAACATACGCATCGACTAGAATAAATAGGATGATATTTACCGCAAAAATTCTACAGAATGGTTCCGTACTTCACATTATTATAAACGAAGAATATGTGAACAAAGATTAAAAATTAGAAAACCAGTCTGTTTGTTTTATGTCAGACAGATGCTATAAATAGAAAAAGGTCTTCTTGGAAACATGTCAGCTACTATGAATAGAACATAACACTAAAGAAATTCATCACGTCTATAGATGTGTACTTTTATGTCAGTTACTCAGAATGTACTTTTATGTCATAGTTACTCAGAAACTGTCTTTTCTAGAATATGTTTTGTGCGATTAGTGGGATCTTAATAAAAATGAGAAAACAAATTATTAATATTTTTGGGAAGGGATATAGCGAAAAAGTGTAATCCAAGTACAATTATGTGTAAGGCATAATTTAGAGAAAAAAAAAGCGTAATGATTTTGCCAAAATCCTAATGGTTGGCATGTATGCATTTGGATGACATCTTGCTGAACTCGAGAGAATTTCTTGAGAGCTCACGAGATCAGGGGAAGCTACTCTGTCATAATATTCCTAATGGTAGTCTGGTTCTCTGCTTTATATGCTCAGTATAGCAGTGTGCAACACAGAGAGCATTCAAAACAGGAAACCAGAAAAAGTATTCATGACGCCATCCCTACTGATGTATAATCAAAGTATACACAATACCATCTCTAATGGAATGCATTGGATATTAAATAAATCTTGATTGTATTTTGCAAATCCTTCACATTAAAAAAATTGCATGGCAAAAATTTATGTACATCATTTCTCTCCAGTGTGTGTCATTGACACACAACTGTGCATAAAGGGAAACACTGGTCAAACATGTCATTAAAAGAACATAATCTTAATTATATTTGTAATATTCAAACTAAATTGTTGACAAATACAACTGTTTTGTAAAAATAAATATTTATGTCATTAAGAATGAAAAACATTTAAACAAAGTTACTCTGGAATTTCAATATATTGTAATTTAAGTGATTAAATATAGTTTGAATGATACACAGTGCATCTTTCTCTAGCCCCTTTTTGGACCCCTCTTTGTCTACTAGGGTTTTACTACCAGAAGTGAGGTTGTTGTAGTCAGTATTATGTAATAAGCTAGTAACTAAAATGAGGTATGTTGTCATGTTGAACCAATCAGATGACTTAGTCTGGAGCATGTAATCATGCATTATAAGTTATCCAAAGCATTCATACAGCAGCTGGGGATGCGTGTAGAAGCGTGCGCCTTCCAGAGTGAATTGTCAACGCCAAAGTTAACTTGAGCAATTTATCGATGGAAAGAACCACCCGCCTCCCCACCTTCCACCATGTCATTTATTTGGGGCATTTCTTGCATGGCATACTGTTCCAGTTCTGTTATTGGGTGCATTGTCCAACTTCAGGCATTCATGGCTTGGCTTTGGGAAATCGGCTGATATTTGTTTTCATGGCATCCTCAGGATTGGACTTGTAAATTTTCTGTTATCAATGTCCCTATATACCTCGTATCAGCTCTTTGTGGCTCCACATACAGGTGTCAGATACTCTTCACAACCTTACAAACTCCCACATGTCTTGTCCTGAGGTGTCCTCTAGGGCAATTCAGGGTTTCCCATTGCCAAGTTTTCATTCATTCAAAAACTTTGCTTTTGAAACCCAATTTGTGTCAGTACTTAAATGTACTCGACTATTATGCCCATATACTTCATACCAGCTTCGTACAGTGCATGTATGGAGTATTGGCTGATGTTTGTTATCATAGCATCCTCCGAATCAGACTTGTCGAGTTTCTGTTATCATTGTTCCTATATACCTCGTATCAGCCCCTTGTGTCTCCACATACAGGTGTCAGACACTCTTCACAACCCTACAAACTCCCACATGTATCTTGTCCTGAGGTATCCTTTAGAACAATTCAGAGCTGGGCTGGTGCAGTGTGCTATGAGAGGATTTGCCCCCATTATGCCAAAAAAAGATAATGGTATATGTACAATGAAGTGTTTATTGAACTGGTGTATTGTGTGTTATTTAAATTCCTTACTGACTGAAGCTACCTAAGTACCAGTACAGTGAAAAAGTATCTCTGGAATAAATAAAACAGAAAATGGTGCAACTCTAGTAATAATTTCATTTTGAGCTGCACAGTAAGTGATAATTTTTACAAGGCAAGACATCCTTTAATTCATACAAAGATGTTCTATTGTTTCCAAAGGATTACTGTTCTTGGTTTTTAAATTTATGGTCTACTGCAATGATGAAATGGAACAAAATTGGTACCCATGAATAACTGAGAATTTGTAATATTTCCAGTAAAGTTATCTTGCAGAAGCAGAGCTCAAAAAACTTTGTCAAATAAAGCCATAATTAAATATGTTTTATGTCAACACTGTAAATTTGAGAAGCTACAGAGATGTCCAATATCCTGCATTATTGCTCTCATCTACAGCCACTGTACCTGATGTGAAAAATTTATTGGCTCTTTATGTCGATATAGTTGCTGCTGTCATTGTGAGAAAAGTGACACTTACATCTTACCATTTGGTAACAAAGCTGAGACGATATTTTGATCCATAATATTTTAACAGCCATGCATGCAGAATCTTCAGAATTTATCAACTGTACAACAAAAAAGTCATGATTACTGATATAAAATATTTACAAATAACTAAAACAAAGTATTACAACTGTTACATCAAAACACTGAATTGAAAGACCAATGTGTTGGAAGACCAACTGTTATGAAGGATAATATTTCTCCTGCATGAATTGACTACAATACATGTATAAAACATGACCAGAGGTGAGAGATGACCTGTCTTGAGAGATCACTCTTTTGGCCAAGAGTGATCCATTAAAAATTTTCATGGTAGTACAATAGTATAAAATATAATAGTATATTTGTGTGTGTGGTAACCTGACAAAAATGAGCCAAAAACAAGCATGCCGACAAAACTGTGTGGACAAAAGCATGCCGACATGCACTTTGTGAAAGATGTAAATAACAAAAAAATATTGTTCAGAAATAAAATAGAATAAAATAATATTTATTTTAACACACACATATATAATTAATTTGTTTAGCATAATATTGTATTATATTGGTATGTTGATCTCCTAAGTTTAAACATACAGCTTGAAAAACTGTAAATACTATTTATTATAACAATTGTATAATGGCTTTGTTTTGTATATTAATGGTATGATGCTGTCCTAAGTTTAAACATACAGCTTGAAAAATTAAAAATCCGATTTAATATAAAGCACATCACTTTTAAAAGTTTTCTGAGTACTTAGCTTATAGTTCTTCTATGTAAGACAAAATTTTACAAAAAATAAGAAATAATTCTAACATGTTCAAATGTTTCATTTAACATTTACTGAATTTATTATGCTAACAGATAATGTTGTATGCTATCCCTCGCAAATATTCAAGTAATATATTCAACCCTACACATTATTAACTTTAATTTAATTTATACCTGCACAGTTTTGTCGCACGCACTTTTGTCAGGGTTGTTTAGCATTGCATGCATATGTCTGCGCGCATTTGTCCACTCGCATTTGTTATGAAGCCGTGTGTGTATAGGATTTACCCACATGCCAGCACAATACTGGCTACATTGTACCAATTAAAGTGTCAAGTGCTAGAAATTTAAAAATAAGTAAGAAACAAATAAATAAGAATTCCAAAACAAAAACCATTCCAAATAATGCAAACATGTAGTAAAATGATAAAACAAAAAAAGGTTAAATTTTAATAGAGAATGAACCTAAGGCAATTAAAAACATGCCAGATCCAAGAATACTAAATCTCATCACAATATCTGATTTTTAAAGAGACAATATCTTTTGAAAAAAAGAGGATTTAAGCTCAGGTTTGGTACTTTATGATGAAATTTTAAAAGTAAATTTATTAAAGATAGTAAAGTAAAAAATAAATGAACTTGCATCTGACATAAAATCAGACACTACACTACTGTTGTGCATAGGCATGCTGTTCCCAGGTTAGATGCTATCTAAATGCAACTTGGTAGCAATTCACACGTTGTTTGAGATAAGAGTGTCCACTGCTATTTTAAGCACATGATAGTAAAAGCTGAGTTTGGTAATTTGTCAATAAAAATAAATAGGCTTACCTCCTCACTAACAAGCTGTTGTAGTTCCTGAAGATGTGGGCTCAGAATTGGGCTTAGATTCTGCATTATTTCTTCAAATGGTAGGATAGATAGAACCTGACCTATACAGGACATCAGGCGGACCACTTCACGTGACTTAAAGAAAATGCAAAAGATTACAAATATTCCTTGGAACTCAAGCCTAACTTGCATCCATGCAAGAATATATCTTCACTGTATCCGAAATGCAACAACTTAAACCCAAAACTTTAACACTGATGTCAATGCAAACAATATTGCAATGGGAAAGCTGTCTTACCATGCATAAAGAGAAGTCAAAAATCTTTCCATAATGAGAAAAAAGTTTCATGTCTTTCCTTGCAATCAGCCACCACTATAATACATTTTATAATGCTTTCAAAAATTTAACAAAATATTAGAACTGTTAACATCTCCAATTCTGATGGAAGTATACCATGTTCTTGCTATCTGCTTATGCAAGCAAGCAAAGTATCTGCATATAAAGGTGAGATGGAAATATAGATATAGAGACACTGTAGTAAATAAAGTTCACTTTCTATGAAGACGTTTATAAATCTCCATATTAGGAGTAATAAAGCTTTTTTAAAATTAAAAAAAAAAAGACTTTAAAATTATTTTCCCATTGGCAAAGCCTTCATTAATGAAAGAAAAAAGTCCAAACACAAGGGAAACAACTCTTGTCTAGCAGTCAATGTAAAATTTTGGGGAGAGTTAAGTCTATGCTTAAATTGGCATATCAATATTTTGTGCATATTTTCTACATTTTATGATGAGAATCACAAACATAGCTTTTGCAAAATATTGGAAGGCAAGAATATTTAAATGCTTTCTCTAAAAATAAAAAATAAATCTCAGTGACTTACCTTCAAAACCCCACTTTGAAGAGAGCTCTATGAAATAAAAAAAATGTAGTCATAATAAGCAATTCAAATAAACATTTTGATATAGCAAAATTAAAGTGATGCCCTAGTTTAAAAAAATTACTGCAATAAATGGTCCCATTTCAACAGATGAGTATCAGGACAACAAATCAAAGCTTCATTTACAATCACTGTCACTTAATTCAGCACAAATATGCAGGCAGTGAACTTTGACTTTACTCTTAAGTCAAACAGGTCTGGTTTTAATGTGTGAATATGTTGGATGTCAAATCTATACCATATTCATTTAAGACAAATTATATACAGCAAATGGTCATCTCATGAAAACCCAATGTCAAAGCCACCTTTCATGCAAAAAAATGAGTGATCCAGCTGCAACTTTATCCTGGTTATGGTCACATTGTTAGCCATGTTAAAAGTCAGATCAGTTTTGTGAAAAACCCCACGCTGATGAATCCTCTAATCAGGATCTATGATGTCTGCAACAGGACTCAAGCTATACATAAGTATATATGTTACATATAGATGAGGTCTGAATAAAATTTTAAAATATCACTGCATATTAAGCTATAATCACAGTATGTAAAGTAGAATTTTTTTGGTTGCTTTTTTAGAGTACTTTCTAACTAGTTTCAAGGTTTCACTGTAAAATAAAATCCAAATGGTTTTGGGTTACAATTCAAATTCCTTCCTGTAACAAAAGTTTCCTGGGACAAAGTATCTCAGCAGTAAACTGCATTAAAAGTGTGAAATTCTCTGCATATCGAGATAGAGATTTTGGACATACAACAATATTTTACCAAACTTGTACTTAAATATTGCCTTTGATGCACAAGATATGAAACTTTAAAAAAAACATTAAATGTTCAGTAGTCCTCTCTTCCAAGACAATCTTTTAGTCATACATGAAGTGTGGTCTCTCTGGTGAATAAAAAAGTTGTGGAATGTATCAAACCTGCAGTGGACATTTGTATATAAGGACTACTCACTTAAAAATTGATTCCAACTGCAGACTCCATAAATCCATCATACAATCTGCCAGCAGATCTGGATTTGCAGTTTATTAAGACAAATCAGTGGAACAAACAACAGAGACCCTAATCTGCTGGCACAACATGCAAAAGCAAATCATGGTCTATGTTATTTCCAGTTGGACATGACTTGTATGCAACTATATATGATCCCTGTATATGAAGGTTAAGTTTATTACACACACACACACACACACACACACACACACACACACATGTAAATAAAGATTAAACTCCTATAACAATTTCATTTAAAAGGGGTCCCCTGAATGGTCATTACAGACAGGTGTAACTGTAAAAGACAAGTTTGCCTTTTACAATCTGTGTATTTTTTTTTTAGGCACGTGTGTGAAAAAGTTCTACAACTGAGGACTGTCCTAAATTAAATAGGAGTTCAGTGAAAAAATGTAAACGAAAGGTTCCTTTTTGCAACATGTCTCCACTGCCAAAATGTACTCTGATATATGCTTCCTGTTTATGACCGTAACACCTTTAACAAACTTTAAAGACTATTCTTGACTCTATTTGGAGTAGAAAAGCAATAACAGAAATGGTACAACAAAATCTCTCAAGTAACCTGACTAGCTTGGAGGATCTGTTGTAAATAAGGGTAGATGTGGTCCATGTTTTCTCTTGTAATATCCTTCAGTGCTAATGTGGCTGCTGTGGCAACCTCTGAGTTACGGAGACCCTGGAGAATCAGTGGTATGACCTTTGCTAAACACTCTGGATGACTGTTCATCCACTCTCCAAGTGAACCTGAAGAACCAGAATTGAACCACAAACATCTGAGAAATCATGATTAAATAAAATTACATAATAATAACATCCAACTCACTTTACTTTTTGTTTCAATATTTACTGCAATAATACATAATGTCAGAAGGTTTAAAATTCAGCAAACTATGCATTCTTACATGATTATTCATTCAATATTACTTTATATGTTATAATTATAGAAGAGGACTCCCTATCCATACTGTGCTCAATTCCAATACATAAGAGATCAGGGCACAAAGTCACACACATCAAAACCAGCTGACACTGCTAGAATACAGAAACTCTGGATAAAATAAAGTCCAAAAGACTCCAAAATATTCTATAAATCACTGGAATAAATATGTAACATGCCACGTTTCATTTTATGTGATATCGTTGTGAATGGGAGTTTACTGACTGTAATAAATGAACTCTGGAAAAGAACATTCTGAATCAAAGCTGGAATAGTGGATTTGTAATTGCTCAAATTAAATTTTTACCCTGACATATATTCTGATCTTCGCATATTTCCTTTCCAAACTAGTATATAAAGAAGAGTTGAAATTTTTTAAAATCAAAGCTGTACAACTTTTCTACAGTTAGTTACATCCATTCTGAAGATGGTCTCGGGTACTAATTATCCTGAGCAGTTTTATTTGTTCATATCAAACAGACAATGCCTGCATATTTTGGAAGAGCAAAAATAACTTTTTAATTGGATCATTCAGACTCTAATCAAATGTTGCTCACTAAAAAAATAAAATTAGCATTTGAAAATAAAGAAAATGAAATATTTTTTTAATAAAAATTTAAAGAGGACATCTCTCTCTCTCTCTAAATATATATATATATATATATATATATATATATATATATATATATATATATATATATATATATATATATATACACACACACACACATACATACAAAAACACACACATACATACATACAAAAACACACACATACATACATACATACATACATACATACATACATACATACATACATACATACATACATACATACATACATACATACATACATACATACATACAATGCACACACACACAATGTCCATGGCTGTGTAAAATTTCAATGCTATAATAGATATAAGTGATGCTATGCTAAAGGAGGGATGGCAATAAGGATATATGGAAAGACAGCAGTAAGTAATATGCTCCCTTCTATTATCATTCTGAATCATGAATAAAAAACATAATGCACTTATATTGTATATTGGATCAAACACATTATACTCACCTATCATATATAATGCTGTTGAGAGGAATTTAATATTATTAAATGGAACTCTGGGTAAAAGATCCAATAATGATGGTAGAAACAGATTTTCCTCTATGTCAATGCCTTCTGCAACAGAACTAAAGAGGAAAAATATGGCCTCCATCAACTGCAAAGAAAGAAATATTTCTTTCTTTTTGTATTGGTAAAATATTGATTCACTGTTTTAAATATGAATATTTATGTGCAGAAAAATTTACTTGCACAATTCACAGCAAATAAGACTTCCTCATCATCAAAAGCAATTGTGACCATTTTACTGACTCAGCACATACTAACAGTCATGTAATGTGAATTTAGTGGTCATGTTGTAATTATATTTTCATGTATATGCAGCACAAATTCTGTTTGGCAGTGTTTTTATTATGCACACAGCTTTACCAATTGTGTTCATCTAGTACAATTTGTACTGAACTTATTAATATGTGAAGCCTAAGTCACTGTCAAATCTAGTACAATTTGTACTGAACTTATTAATATGTGAAGCCTAAGTCACTGTCACATCTAGTACAATTTGTACTGAACTTATTAATATGTGAAGCCTCACATATCACATCTAGTACAATTTGTACTGAACTTATTAATATGTGAAGCCTAAGTCATTGCCACATCTAGTACAATTTGTACTGAACTTATTAATATGTGAAGCCTAAGTCACTGTATTTGACTTCTTTTTTTTAACTGGTCATGGATGAATGCAGCAAATATACGCCTGCACACATACTGTGTCTCATTCATGTTTTAGCTCCTACATATGTAATAAAATATCCATAAGAATAGCTGATCCTATTCCAATTTACTATAGCTTCAACAAAATGAAAAATTAGCACAATATTGCAGTCATATCCAATAACCTTGATCTATAGGCCATCAATCACAAACTCAACAAGAAGCTACCCTTCCTAAAATGTAATGCATTTATAAAATGATATAAACTGTAAGCATATTCTTCACAATTTTAGTTTCTGTAACCCAGGCCTTGAACTCTGGGCCTGAGAATGAACAGAAAGGTGATACTGCCCATGAGTAGGCTACCTATGAAGTATGATGGAAACTGGATTGATGAAATCTGACTTAACAAGTAAGAACTAAAAACAGAAGTACTGTTAAAGGTACATTATGTGCCCTTTATGTCAAGTTATTTTGCAGAAACCATTTTTCTTCTTTCAGTCTGTGATGTTGACATTAAACCACAAAACTGACAGACATATTTCTTCTCTAAAATGCAAGCCATCCAGAAACCAGAAAATCTGGTCATGATTTGTGCAGATTTGATTTATTCTGAGGAAACTGTTCTCCCTCTTAAGTTCCTCTGGCATTTCCTTTGACTTTGTAATCCTCAAATCAGCTGGGATCTTCCTTGTCTCAAATTCAAAATTTAATCAAGGCAAATAGTACACAAGTTAGTCAGAATTGTAAAAATCTTTTTTCTTCTTTCAGCTCTTTTCACATTGACCTTTGACCTTTCAATACCAAAGTTAACAGGTATCTTCCTTATTTCAAAAGTTTGGTTCATACACAAAAGTTTGGTTAAAGTAAGTAGCCAAAAAATCACCAACATATCCAGAAAACATTTTCTTCAGGCACCTGTGACCTTGAAATCTGATCCCAGGATCACTAAGTTTTTCCTTATCACACATGCCAGACATTTAGAAAATCAGAGTCAAGATATCTAGTATACAAATCAAGCTATTCTGTTGAAACAGGCAGCTTTCTTCCAATCCCTGTCATTCTGACTCAAATGTAAATAACTAATTAAGTATGGAAAATTGTGAAGAACTTGACTGTTGTACAGAAAACCAAATAGGAATGGATGGATGGAAAACATTATAACATGATGCACTATGCCTTTTTGAGACAAATAAAAAGTATACTGTTGGCAGCATTGGCTTTGACCTTTCACCTCTTACCTCATAATCAATAAAAAGCTGCCCCTGTCCAAGTCTAGCTAAAAGTCTGATAAAAATAAGGCCAAGGAAATTTTATCTATCGTAGACAATGGAAAATTTCACCTTCAGTGCCTTGGACCTTGACTTTGAGTGCCAAAATCAATAGGCTTCTTCCTCTACCCATAAGCTAGTCACATATGAGGATGGAGAAAAAATATATCACAGCAAACTAAGTTTTTTTTGTAAAAATCACCTATTCCACTGGCAGATGAACACGTAAACATTGCTAATGCTATACCATTTGGCAATACTGATAAGTAATTCATAATAAGCAGACTGGTTTCACAGCAATTAGTGATCCATTATTTATACTGAGCAGACTGGTTTCATGGCAATTAGTGGCAAGTAATTCAGACTAAGCAGACTGGTTTCACAGAAATTAGTAAAAATCAGAATAAGATAAAAAAAAAATATTTAACAATAAGCTTTTCATACATTCAGTTGTTACATGATGAACAGCAGTATGTCTGTAGACCACAAACAGGAAAGTTAGCATTATATATACAAATTTCAGTGAAGAGATGCCAACCCCTACCAACATTGAAACAGGAACATTAACTTTAAAATATCAGAAATGAAACATAAAATTAAATATTATCAATAATATTATCCATAATTAGCAGTCAATTATAAGCCTGATACTTTATCGATTCAAAGAACTGTTTTGTTTGAAATGATTCAGACTAAGTGACATAAAGAAATGTGCTTCATGGTCTTGATATCATACCATGTAATATTCTAAGAACATAATCAAAAGACCACAAAGGCATGATATTATCCAGATTTGCAGCCTTTCAGTTTCTCTGTTGAATTTCCCATCTCATTTTCATAGTGGTATACATAATCCCAAGCATCTACCTTTCGCTTTGCCATCTTTATCTAACATTCTAAACTATATCAGCGCTTTCAATTTACCTGAGTTCTGATTGGTCCATATTAAATTGATTTTTGGGTTTAGGTGTGTTTTTAAAAGAATAGCAATCACATATTATAAAACTGTTTAGGTAATCTAGATAAAAGTGGTGTTCAGGTTCTATTTAATATTTTTATCTGGGTGAAAATTCTGAACATGACATGCAATAATGTTGAGGTTAAAAATAGAAATGATTCCACCAAAACTGGAATGACTGGCATTTCTACTAAAGAAGCAAGAGTAAAATGACTTCAGAGGAAGACAGTAAGAGAGTGGAACCAGCTGTGATGAGTACTGGCATTTGCTAGAAATAAGAGAGTATCCCACAAAAAGACCTGGGTCCAATTCAAAGCAGAAATGAGATCCAAGCTTATGTGCCACAAGAAGGCTATGTAATTTAAAAACTACAAGATCATATTTTGTATCAATTCAACTACAGTAGCACCCACCTGCCATCTAATTTCCACTTCCTTTGAGCCATTTATAATGCCTGAGAGGGCACTGTACATGTATCCCAAGAGAGGTTCT